>CM057458.1:298432500-298855000 GCA_016271365.2 Neoceratodus forsteri | reverse complement strand
CCAGACTCCACGCAGTGGCAGCCATCTCCCATAACAAAGAGTATGATGTCATGGCTCTGTTTGAAAGTTATGACTCGTTTCCTGAACTGCAACCATTGCTACAGGAACATATAGATGTGTTTGCTACCAACAAGTATGATTGTGGCAGGATGCACACCACCACTGAAATACCAGGGCCTAATCCCGTAAGGCAGAAGCAGTATCCATTTCCTCCTGAAGACTTACCCTCATTGAGGGAGACCATCCAATCACTGCTACAATAAGGAATGATTAGGGCTTGTGTTTCTACAGTCAATCCACCCATTTGGCCTGTGAAAAGCTGAATGGAGCTTGAGACTCAGAGCCGATTACAGAAACTAAGCTCAACTAAGTTACCCTAGCTGTGCCCCAACTGTGGCATCTGTTCAAGTTGTTGACACCTGACAAAAAGTGGTTCTCAGCTCTTGACATCTCTAATGGGTTTTGGTCAGTCCCATTAGCATAATAAAGTCAATACAAATTTTCCTTCACATTCGATGGGCGCCAGTACACCTGAACCAGTCTACCCCAGAGCTTTCACAACAGGCCTTCCCTCTTCTATCTCCACATGACGGATGCTCTGCAGGGGGTTTTCCACTCCCTACTGTCTCCTGCAGTACGTGGATGACTTGATCTTAGCAACCACCACCAAAGAACAACATCTGACCCTTCTGGATGAACTACCGACTCTCCTCAGGACAGCAGGTCTCAAGGGCAACCCCTTGAAAGCACAATTGTGCAAGGAGGAGGTTATCTTCCTTGGCCTATGCATCACTGACCAAGGGAGGAGCCCAGCTGTCAAAAAGATCCAGGGCTTGCAAAACCTGCCACTTCTCACTAACGTGGCAACACTTAGATGCTTTTTGGGAATGGTAAACTACTCCAGGGATTTTATTCCCGATTTTGCCTTGAAGGCTGCTCCCCTGTATGAACTGCTGAAAAAGGATGTCCCATGGACATGGGGCCCCACACACACTGAAGCTGTGGCCCAACTCAAACAGGCCTTGGCCTCTTCCCCAGCACTGATCAACCCAAACCCAAGATACCTTTCCACTTGTAAACTGCCACCTCTGATGTGGCCATGTCTGCAGTGCTGGCACAAAAGTACACTGGGTACTACAGGCCCATTGCCTATGCATCATATAAGCTATCCCAGCACAGAGAAAATACAGTCTCTATGAAGAACACTCTTGGCAACCTTCTGGGCTGCCAAACACTTCCTCTACAGTACATTACTGGATACATTCCTATTATTCTGCATACCTGTCACATTCCAACTAACTTTTTGCTTTCAGACAAAATAAAAAGATGGATCAGTCTCCGGCACCAGACTCACCCACTGGTCTTTGCTTTTGCAGGACAGAGACATCAAAGTACTGCCTGCCAAAATGCCATCAATCCTGGCCCATGGCCTACTCTACACAGGTAAGTCCCATGACTGTGCCCTCTAGTCACCTGACCCAGGACCCTTCCTGCCAGCCACACCAGAGGTCCTGTAAGACAAAACAATGTTCTGCATCTTCACAGATGGCTCTGTATCCTATGTGGATGAAGAACAGGTAGCAAGCCTTGGAGTGCTCATACTGGATCATGAGAGAGTGATTTCAGGCGCATTTCTAGAAAATGCTCTATCTCTTCACAGTACGTCGAACTGGCTGCTGTGGCCTGTGCATTAGAGATTATGCCCCATGGTGACAGAGACGCCATCATCTTTGCAGACTCCAGTTGGGTATGCTTATTCCAGAGTTCTTTCCATTCTAGCAAAAGAACAACTTTACCTCATCTGATGGTACCGCTGTCAAATATAGGGAACTATTTGTGTATATACACATACATACATACATACATACACACACACACACACACACACACACACACACACACACACACACACAGACACAAATGTTCACACATAAGCTGTATATACAAAAGGTAAAGGCTCACTGCAAATCTGACCCTTACCATGAATTCAATGAATGAGCGGACTCATTGCAAAAGCAGGCACTCGGAATGGGAATTACTCACCCACAGTGCACAGCAGCACCGTGACATCTATAATTGCCGCCACCAACAAACCAGTACCAGAACCCCATTACATCTTTCCGCTGCACAGAAAGCAGACCCAGAGATCAGAGAGGTGTTCAAATTCCTAGACAAAGGAACTGAACAACCCCTGCCTGTTGGCAGTCCCTACAAAAAAGACACTGACAATTTACATCTGTCTAGTGATCAGAAACTCATCTGGTATCACAAACAGGATACAAGTGAAATTGTGGGTGGCACCACAATCACTGTAAACCGAATGTATACATATGGTTCATGACATCCCCACTGATGGACACCAGGGGACAGAAAACACTCTCCAGAGACTCAAGACAGTCGTCTGGTGGCCTGGTATGGACAAAGATGTGGAACACTATACAACTGCATAATATGTGCTCAGAACAACCACATTTCAGTAAGAAAAATGCCAAAGTACTGCCCCAAAGGCAGTCTGGACCATGGAATGCGATACAGATTGATTTCATTGGCCCTCTTACTAATTCCAGTAAGAACAACAAGTATGCACTTGTCATCACAGGTTTGTTCTCCAAGTGGGTAGAGGCATTTCCCACCAAGAACACAGCAAAGACAACTACCAAGATCCTGGTAGATCAATTGTTCTCCAGGTGGAGCTTACCTTTAAAGGTAGACTCAGACCAGGGAACCAACTTTACAGTGGAACTGATGCAGACACTCCAACTTCTTGGAGTTAATCAGAAATTCTACATTCCTCAACATCCTCAATCATCAGATCAAGTAGAAAGAGCTAACAGATGTTATGCAAATTCGCTGATGACAATCCCAAAGATTGGGATTCCCCCCTCTTGCCACTGTTACTAATGGCAATTAGGGGCACCCCTGCAGCTACTACCCAGTGCACATCCTATGAGGTTATGACTGGTAGAGCTATGAGACTACCTGAGCACCTGATGATCAATCTCCACACCCCTACTGAAGATAGAGTATCTGCAGACAAGTATGTGGAAAAGCTTCACGATGACATCATGAAGACACACCTGTTCACTGCTAAAGCAGACGGGCAAGGCTTAACAACATGCTAAAGCTCATTATGGCAAGCATGTTAAAGAAGTCCACTGGCAAGTTTGAGACCAAGTAATGCTTCTCCAATACAGACAACCCACACACTCATTTACCAGTAAATGGGAAAGTCCCTATCCCATTGTCAACAAGCTTAGCCCTGCTGTGTATCAGGTCAGACTATAGCAGCAGAAAGAGACTGCTGACAAATGGTTACATGCTAACTAACTCAGACTATATAAAGGTGACTAAAAACATACTTTTCCTAACCCTATAGGGCGGAATAGTACTTCCAGCTAACTAATCCTTTTCTATTTATTTCAGAAATCGGCAAGATGGCTATCTACATCCCTTCTCCTACTGGTGGGACTACTGCCTCTAACCATTATAGCACCTCCACTCAAACCCCACAGACTCACAAGGACTGGTTGGATCACTTGCTTGGTCAAATTGAACATTCTACTTCCATGGGTGTTCGGATTAACATTCCAAACAAAAACAACATTAAGGTTACTCAAGGCAAAGACTCCTTTCTGGATGCTGTAGTTGTTGCCCTGGATAAATCTTCACTTTCCATTCAATGGCAAACTGATGCAGTAGGCTACACAATCCCTGTAACTTGCCTGGCCAAAGGAACATTCCATGACTGACCCAACACTGACATATCTCAAAATGGTACTCTCCTAATTAGACCAGCTTCTCCAACACCTGGTCAGTATAATCTTAATGCACTCATAGATCCTGCCTTTTGTGACAGGCTCCTTCACAGGAGAACACCGACTTCTGTCTTCAAAACTATGCTGCTGCTTCTTTCTCTATCTGTAGTCCCACCCAGTCACGAAGAACTGCTTACCTGTCCTCGCAGGAGGATGGCCTCCTAGTGGTTTGACGCACATCACTCCCAGGAGCTCTGATAAACAATGTGCAAGTTATGCATGTCCCAGTTATTTTCAATTTATCACATTGGAATATGGCTGAATTTGGTTTACGTCAACATACTAATACTTCTAAATTTCATAGTATGATGCTTACTGATATTGTAGCTGCTTACCAAGCATGCACAAATGATCCTACTGGTGGACCTCACACCACCGACCATACTGGTGTTTTTAGAACCGGCCATAAGTATGCTAAACCCAGACCAAAACGCACTAAGCAGGACACAGCCTCAGACGTCGCTGGTGCAGCCAGTTCTGTCTCTGGTATATCTGGTATAACTGGAGTAGCCGGCACTGTTACTGGCCTTTTTGGCTCAGGAATGTCTATTTGGAATATAGCAGATGTTGCCTCTATTAAAGCACAGACATTTAAGTTCCAGCAAACACTTGGCAATGATGTCATGCCCCCTATCTTGCAAGGTGTTAATTCTCTCAGCGAGGAAGAGTGTTATACAGTTTATAGTATGAAGGAGATTGCTTAGGGGTGCAATGATACGAGACAGAAACTTAATGATCTTATTTTTCAGAATAACTGTGAGGCAGACAAGCAACATATTGGGTGTGAAATTCTATGTTCTGCTTATGGCCCTTATGTTATTTCTACTGTTAACAGTCTCTTCAGGGACTTGGAATCAGGCAAAATTCCAGATATTATTCATGATCTCAGGTTGGGTAAATGGTATTGCCCACACTGCTCAGCCACTGGTTGCATTTCTGTGTGTTAAGAGTATTCTTTAAACATTTCAGGTCTACAGCGTGTGATATTGGTTAGGTTTCCAGGTTTCTAACAAAGCACCATGTTACCTAACCAAATCTCGCTCCATTAGGGACAATATGTTCGTCACCTTCACTGTCTCCTTACCACGCTTTGATCTGGCTACATCTGTCTTCAACAAGCAGGCAAATATACACTCAATTGGACATCTTGAAAATGACATTTTTCGTGAACGAACTGAACTTTCTTCTATGCTGGTTTACCACCCAGTTCTCCAAGCTTGGGTGGCTCCTCACACTAGCTGTTGTACCGACAAAGGATTCTACTTGTGCTGTTGTGACATTTTTGACATTGTGAAACTAGTTTGCAGCTACTCGCCAGAACATCTTGACTGAGCTTTAACACTGGGTGAAGACTTGCCGACCAACCTTACTGATGTTGATCCAGATGACGTCCCTCCTGCTGCATCTTCAGCATTCGACGCCGAAACAGCCCATCCAGAAGCTATCTTGAAGAGCTACATCACTTCACCAGTTGGCTAACAAATCAGACCTTCACCTGCCCTGTAGGCTTACATCATTAACGTGTACCAACACTCAGTCACCTATACCTCTGAGGGTCAGTTCTGTATAGTCACTAATTATTCATCCTTTGCATACGGAACTCGCACTTACAATACTGATAAACCTTTTGTTTTACTCCACAGCAGAAAACAGTCACTGGTCACACTGTGATCATGCCTGTTCCCCTCCCTGAACCAGAAGTTATCGATGCTGACCCCCAATACTTGCTTGCCCAGTCTCAATATTTGCCTATTTTTAACGTCCACATTGATCCCTTGACTCTCTCCTTACAATTTCTTTTAGCTAGAAAAGATGCTCATTTGATTTACATTAGCAATAATATATCTAAAGCTAATAATATACTTAATGATTCGATTCATGATGGTGATTTAAGTCTTGCCGTTGGCAATTACTGGGTAGAACTTAGCTTCAAGGTTTTTATTATTCAAGCATTCTTGATTGTTTTCGTAAGAGGGAGGTAATAATCCCTCTTTACAAGACACTGGTTAGGCCCCATCTGGAGAACTGCGTGCAGTACTGGAGGCCACACCTTCACAAGGACATTAACCAAATTGAGGCAGTCCAGAGAAGGGCAACTAAAATGATGCAGGGACTGCATCAGGAAACACAGGAGGACAGAGTAACGGAGCTCAATATGTATGCCCTAGAGCAAAGGAGCGAGAGAGGTGATATGATCAAAACATTCAAACACCTTAAGGGCATTAACAAGGTGAGAGTCTAACATGTTTTATTATAAGAAAAATAGCAGGACAAGAGGACAGAGCATGAGATTAGAGGGAGGCTGATTACGGGGTAATGTAAGGAAGTTCTTTTTCCCGCAAAGGGTGGTGGATGCATGGAACGGCCTACCTCAGGAAGTGGTGGAAATGAATACAGTGCAGGGCTTCAAACAGGCATGGGATAGTCATAAGGGAGCAATACAGATGAGTATAAACAGATCAGTCATTGACAGAGCAAAGGCCAATGGCACATTCATAAGGTAGAAACAGTAAGGGGCAGACTGGATGGGTCTTCGGTCCTTATCTGCTGCCATCTTCTACATTTGTGTTCCTCATATTTACTCTATGCTGTCTGCAACGTACCTAAAAACAACATCAAGAATGACTTAATTCCTTTACAAGGCTCGGTGTCGGGCCTGTAAATGACTTTTAGCTCCATCCTCCAGCTTACTTGGCATTTTTGCGCCTTCTGAGGCAACAAGGGGGGAATGTTATCCATGGACCAGCAACCCTGATTGGCCTCCTACCTCGCAGACAGTAATACCTAGGGCACAAGCACTTATCATATAAGCATAAGTGTCAGGATCCGAGTTATACTGTATTTCTACTGAGAATTACAATGCATTTGCCATCATTCTAATGGTACCACTTGGGAGACACCTCTGTGTATACTATTGTATAATCATTAGACAATACTGCCATCTTCAATTCTAGTGCAGAACAGCAATTACCTATGCAATTATGTATATAACCACAAGTGGCCTTCACGAATACAGGTCCTTTGTTTAGTTATCTTGTTTTTCTGCTAGCTCAGCATGCTTTCCCAGGCTAGTAAGAAGTCAGGTTATTTGCCATTATCCAATATTGAGACTTTTATATATATTTTTGGTAGTTGCTACGGTTATTATCAGGGATATAGGATCCTTTGCATTGCATCTTTTTCTCTGAGAAGAGACCTGTTGCTGCCTATAGGTTAGAAAAAGACTGGAGGTGTTCTCCCCATGTTTATCACTGTGATTTGGTTGTAAGCCTGCTTTGCAGACCAGAAATAAATCACTTTATGTGCTGGACACCACTTGTCCGTCATTTCTTCACTTTTGTGCAGTTCCAACAAGAACCTGAGAAAGGTAATTTTATTACCCAGTTACATTACTTTACCTAGAAAATATCTTTATTCTTGTATTATATGAACACTTTTTTATAGAACCACATTTTTCTAATCAGGCACCTCAGGAATTGACATGCATCTCTAAGATGATTACTTCCCCTCATACAGTATGTGGGATGTAAATCTGTTATCTCTTCATTACAAACCTCGATGTGAAGGGAAATTTAAAACATAAACCCAGTAATGAGATTTTGTCCCAGACATACATGCTTCCTACAAGTTGAAACGATTTACCATTTGTTTTTTTGAGTTCCCTTATATTCAGAAATTTTGGAAGTTTCTGAAAACTAAATGCCTAAACTCGCCTTTTTTTTTTTTTTTTTACTTAACTCAGAGTCCTGATATTCTTTTGTTAGGGATACTTCCACACCAATGGACTAAGCATGATAAGACTACATTACGGTAGTTTCTGACTAGTTTTAAATATTATATTTGGAATGTACAATGTTGACTCTTCACAATTTATTTTAGAAGTACAGTTATCTGCATTGGTTGAATCCAATATGCGCAAGTTAAGAGCTCAAGACCAATGTAATGTGCATTTACAGGTTTTCCAGACATGGTGGGAGTCCATTTCTTGGATGTAAGTGAATACCTTTTGTTGCCTTGCAGGATTCACAGGTAACCCCCTTCCTTTGCCATAATAAGTGGGGCAGAGTAAGATTGAAACTGTTTATTTCCTATTTTTTTTTAATTTAGATATAGCTCTTGATTTCTTTTGTTTGTCTCCTTCTAGGTAAAGTATTATAAATTTGATTTTGAGAATTGCAAGATTCATCTCCTGTCTCTTCCAGGGGGGAAGTGGGGGGAGAAGAGGGATTAATTTATGAATTATGCTAATTTCAATATAGAGACAATACTGTTTTATATTAGTTATTTTTTACATAAATAGATGGAATATTCCTTTGGTTGTCTTTCCAGATAAGGAAGCATGCCTGTATACTTACGTGTTAAGGTTTGACCATTTGTTAGCTTTTTGTGATTTTCTTGACTTCGTTTTCTTTGCCCAAAAGAGAACAGGGAGAAAGATTTCTCCATTTTTATAAGAAAGGAATTGGGTGGGATTTTATATCTAGTACCTCATTAGATGCTCAGCAGTTTCACCCGTAAATGTTGAATCTCATTGACAATAAAATATACTATTTTAGAGCAAGGGTAATATGCAATAATATTAAGTTTTAGCTTTTTCTAGGAGTAATAGATTTGCTTATTCCACGATTTACAGTTTCAACTTAGACACTATGATGTAATACTTATTTCGTTTTTTTTCTGTTTCCCTGCTTCAGTTCCGTTTATTCATCTCCATGTGACCAACATATTTGGCACACTCATTTTAGCCGTTTAGTTTGATTTGTTTTACTTAAGGTACGATAGAAATGTTTACTGTTTTTTTTTTTTTTTCTGTTCACTTCTTTTGTTTCATACATTATTATTTGCGTGAAGTACTGTATCACTACTGATAACATTTGGGTTTTGTAGTTATAATAAAAATCCCCAACTCTTTGGCGTGTGGGTATGTAATAATAAAAAAAATAAAAATAAAAAAAAAAAACACACCACGTTTCAAAATTTTTGGAGGGGACAAGTATGCATGAATACGTATTTTTGGTTTAAGGTATTGTTTTCTTTCTTTTAGAAGGGAACTACTGAACGTATGTGTAAAATACTTAATTTTCATTTCTTTTCATTCTTGATTTGTATTTTCTTTATTCTGTATGACTTAATACTGTGGTTATGAAATATTTTGAAGTTATAAAAAAAAAAACTCCCCTACTCTTTTCGATAAGTGCCATGGGATCTTTAACATCCACCTGAACTACCACCAGAACAGGCAGATGGGACCTCGGTTTAATGTTTCATCTGAAAGACGGCACCTCAGGAGTGCAGCTCCCCCCTCATGCTGCCCTACACCGTCAGTATTGGGATATTAACCCAAGTACCAGATGTGGGAATTTAACCCACAGCTCTCCGACAACCCAAGTGTCAGGTGTCCACTTTATACAACTTTGTAATCCATTTATTTCTGCACACATTGTTGTATTCTCTGTATTCAGTGTTTTGTACTTCTGAGGCCAGTGCAGAAATATGTATTCAATTCAATTTTATTTATATGGCGCCTTTCAAATGCCAAGGCACCTCACAAATATTAAAACAACAAGATAAAATGCATATGTAATAACTAATATAGAATAGCAGCAAACAATTACCAGTATTAATTAATCCCCAAAAGCTTCGACCCATAAAACAGTTTTAAGTCCTTTCACCTTGTGACTGCTTTCAGCAAAATCACATTATACAATCTTCCCACCCCATTTCATGTTTACAGTAGTGAAATCTAAACTTTTCTCTTGAATTCTATATAAGTTTGACTCTTCTCACACCTCTATAACTGTGTCAGATCATAAGGCCTCTGATTTTCCATTTTCAAAAATGGACAATTCCACTTTACATCGTACGATGATTTTTTTTTTTTTTTTGTCGTCATTTTCTTCTCTGGAACCAATGACAAATCAACATGTTTTGCACTAAAAATGGCTCTTTTTGTTAAAGCAGCAGAGCAAGATAAAAAAAAAAAAAAAAAAAAAAAAATCTGCGCTTCTCCAACAGTTTATTCCCTGTGCTCTGCTGAGCATGCACCTGGTAATCTTTTTCGCTAGCATTGTACTATCATCCTGTAATCTGTTATGGTTTCCTTTGTTTTTTTCCTTTGCCACTCGCCATGTTGAAAGTAGCAGTACTAGACAGCAGCTGCTATATTTACTGTGGTGCTACAAAATTATTTATTTATTTATTTTTTTTTTAATTTTATTATTACAGGTGCGACCTGGGAACACAGGGAAGTAAGCGACTTGCTCAGGGTCACACAGTCTGCAAGTGGAATCTGTGGGATTCAAACCCTGGTCTAGTCTGCTGGATGTCACTAGATTTGCAGCTCAGAGCCTTAAACCACTGTACTATATTGCCTCCCTTCCTGGTTAGGTAGTAGTACTACTGCTTTAAAAACACAAATTTGGTGCAGTGTGCATTCCTAATGGTGACTGAGGCAGTTTAACATAAAAAACTGATTATATGATGATTAAAAATGGCAAAAATCGCCAGCCCAGTGGCATGGAGGGCTGGGGCATCATGCCATGCCAGTTACCCATGTTCATAGTGCGAAAGGGTCGCCGGGGGGAGGGGGTTGTCGGCCAGGGAGGTAGAGGATCAAGTGTCCAAGGGACAGCTCTCTTCTCCCGGGGAGGGTGGGGACCATGGACTGGCATTAGCCCGACCCCTGGTGGCGGCTGGGGGTCAGCATGTCGAGTCCCAACGTCGAGCAGAGGAGGAGCACCGCCAGACATGCAGCATGCGGATGTGCATTGCAATATCATTGGTAACACTGCACGCCCACAACTCCTGAAAGTAAAAGCGAAAAGGTCCTTGGCTGTGGAGCATGAAGATGCCCTCGCAGCCGCTCGCCCCAAGAAGACTCCTTATCAGCTGGATCCATTCACGATGGGTAGGTCACTCCCACCACCCTGCCATGAAGGATAAGTCGTGGCGGCATAGAGAAGAGAGGTCCGATGTTCGGGTGAGGGCGGGGGGCAGATACGAGGTAGCCGGGTTGTAACAAGGGAGAAAAAAATTAAACAAAATAAAATAAAAATGGCAAAATCCATTTTAATCCCAATTTTCCAGCTTTCTGAAGAAGGTGTGCTCCTATTTAAGAGCGTTCTCCCCATAATGGTACCTCAGCTCCTTGACACCAACAGCCACAGTCCCATCACATACACCTGTATGTCTAGCACCACGCCCCGACAAAGCCTCACTCATACAAGGCGAAGCTCTGGGAAGCAGTGGTGTGCTCTCTCTGAGGGATCAATAAAAGAGTGGGATTTAGTACTTCTACGCTTTGTTTTTTTTTTTTTTTTTCTGCCAGCCTGTTGGTTTCTTTTGCAATCACATGCCTACCCTGGGACCTTCCTCCCTCTGTCAAGTCCCTACAGATTATCATAGAAACATAGAATTTGACAGCAGATAAGGACCGCTTGGCCCACCTAGTCTGCCCATTTCCCCTACCTAACGGATAAGCTGCAGATCCTAGTTAACCAACAGCCTACTTCCTCCTACCCCCCACTAGAATTGCCTTATGTCTGTCCCATACATTCTTGAATTCTCCCACTGTTTTTGACTCTACGACCTCCTCAGGAAGGCCGTTCCATGCATTTACAACCCTATATGTTAAGAAATACTGCCTCACTTTACCTCCGAGCCATTCCCCCTCTATCTTCAAATTGTGCCCCCTTGTTTTTGCACCTTTTTCTGAAAGATGCTACTGTCTTGAACTTTGTGGATTCCCTTGAGGTATTTGAAAGTTTCTACCATGTCCCCCCTCTCCCTCCTTTCCTCGAGACTATACATCTTTAGTTCCTTTAGTCTTTCTTCATATGTCTTCTGATGCAGACCCTGCATCATTTTGGTTGCCATCCCCTGGACAGCCTCCACCCTGTCTATGTCTTTGTGGAGATGGGGTCTCCAGAACTGTACAAAGTACTCCAGATGTGGTCTTACCAACTGTTTGTACAGAGGGTCAACAACTTTCTGTTTTCTACTGGTGATGCCTCTCCCTATGCATCCCAGTATCCCCCCCAGCCCTCCTTACTGCCTTCTCACACAGCTGACCCACCTTTAGGTCGTCTGATATGGACTACCCCCAGGTCCCTTTCCATTTTTGTTGTTGTCAGTATCTCAACCCCCCCATTGTGTACTCTTCCCCTTGGTTTTTGTTTCTCAGGTGCATTACTTTGCACTTCTTTGCACTGAATCTCAGCTGTCATACATTTGACCATTTCTCCCACCTTGCCAAGTTCCTTTTCATCCTTTCCACCCACCTTGTGTATCAACCCTGTTGCAGAGCTCTGTGTCATCTGCAAAGGGACATACTTTCCCTTTCAGTACACCTCTGCAATGTCACTTATAAAAGGCATTAAAAAGGAACGGCCCCAGTACTGAACCCTGCAGTACCCCGCTAGTAACCCTCCTTTCTTCACTGTGGACTCCATTTACTAGTACCCACTGTGTCCTGTTGTCCAACCAGTGTTTTACCCAGGCACCACCTAGGACCCACTCCCAGGCTGGCTAATTTGTTTATTAATCTTTTGTGTGGGACTGTCAAATGCCTTGCTAAAGTCTAGGTAGGCCATGTCCATAGCCCTCCCTGGTCTACTGCTTTGGCCACCAGTCAAAGAAATCAATTAGATTTGTCTGACATGAGCTTTCCGCCAGAATCCATGCTGCCTCGAGTCCCAGCCCCACTGGCCTCTAGGTACTCAATATTCTTTCCTTCAGAAGTGATTCCACCATTTTCCTACCACTGCGGTCAAACTGACAGGTCTGTAGTTTCCTGCCTCTGTCCAGCTCCCACTTTGGTGAAGGGGAATCACATCCACCCTCCTCCAGTCCTCAGGTACCAGCCCATCCTCCCATGATTTATTAAAAAGGGTAGTCAGTGATGTTACTAGGTCTTCCCTTAGTTCTTTTAAAATTCTGGGGGTGAATCCATCAGGCCCCATTGCTTTATACACCTTCAGTTTTAAGAGTTCTTTCAGAACCCTTTCTTCTGTGAAAGGACTAATATCAACCCCCCTATCCAGAGTGCTTCTATGGACCAGATTAGGTATTTCCCCTGCTTTTCCATTGTGAATGCTGAGCAGAAATATTTTTTCAGTATCCCTGCTTTTTCACTGCTGCTGTCTGCCCAACCACCTTCCTATTTGTTCAGCCTCAGTATCCCTGCCTTAGTCTTTCTTTGCTCCCTAATGTACCTATAACAAGTTTCATCCTGCTTCTTAACTGAGTTGGCTATCTTTTCCTCGGTTTGGGCCTTTGCTATTCTGACTGCCTTGCCTGCTTCCTTCTGCTTTAACTGGTACAGTTCTCTGTCCTGCTCATTCTATGTTTCCTTATACTTAATGAATGCTATCTTTCCCCCCCTTACCTTCCCCACCACTTCTTTTGAGACCATAGTGTTTTTTTCTTTCATTTTGATTTATTTATTTGCTTCACACAAAGACTTGTTGCCTCTGTGATGGCGGTTTTGATGTTTCCCCATTGTTGCTCCACCCCACCTTCTTACCTGTTTGCCAGTGCTTTTCTGAGGCACTCTCCCATTTTGACAAAATCAGCCCTCCTGAAGTCCAGTACCTCCACTTTTGTGTGTCTTGACTCTACAGCCAAGTTTATCGTGAACCACACTGTTTGGTAGTCGCTTGTTCCCAGATGGCTACCCACTTCAAGATCAGAGATCCTCTCTCCAGCCCCATTTGAGAGTACCAGGTCTAAGAATGCTCTCTCCAGAGTGGGTTCCAAAACTAGCTGTCTGAGGCATGCCCCCTGTAAGGCATCGAGAATGGCCCTGCTCTTGGATGTGGCTGCAGCAAAGTTGCTCCAGTCAACATCTGGCATATTCAGGTCCCCCATCAGCAATATCTCCCCTTTCTCTGCCATCCCAAGGATGCCTTACATCATTTCCTTGTCCATTTCCTTCCCTGGAGACAGGGGTCTGTATACAACCCTGTGTGGATTGTGGAGCCATTTCCAGTCTCCAGGGTGACCCACAGTGCCCCCTCTCCTCCCTGTTTACCCTTTAGTTTTGTTGCTTTTATCCCTTCCTTTACATAGAGAGCTACTCCTCCTCCTTTTCTTTCCTTCCTATCCCTCCTGTAGATTGTGTACCCTGGTATGTTGACATCCCAGTCATGGTTCTCTGTGTACCATATTTCTGTGACTGCCACAATATCCAGGCATCCCTCTTCTATCAAGGTCACCATTTCAGGGAGCTTTTTACCTAGACTACGGGCATTGGTACTCATTACTCTCCATTTTTTTATGGCTTTATTTCTTTTTGCCCTGTCCCTACTGCCTTTTTTTTCTCCATTTACCCCTGCCCTTCTCCCCATCGACTGCTCTATTTTGGTGTTTTCCTCACTAATTACCCTGATTTTGGGGGGCTAGGATTTCCCTTCTCCTCTTCAGTGCCTCCCCCCTTGGTTAGTTTAAATGCTTGTCACTGAAGCATTTAAACCCATCACCTAGGATCCTGGTTCCCCTCCAGGATAGATGCAGACCATCGCGCCTGTATAGGTCTGCATCCTTCCAGGTGGAGCCCCAGTCCCCAATGAAGCCAAATCCCTGAGCTCTGCACCAGCTTTTCAACCAGTCAATGAATTCCATAGTGCACAGTGCCCTAGCCTCATCCATGCCATAGACAGGTGGCACTTCCGAGAAAGTTACCGTGTGTGCTACTTGTCTAAGGCCCCTCCCCAACTCCACAAACTCCTGTTGCACTGCTCTGATCCCATTTTCAGCCAGGTCATTCATCCCTAGGTGGATAATGACATCCAGCTCCTCCCCTTGCCACTGCTCCACGATCCTGAGAATTTGTTTCCTGTCCGTCAAGCCTTGGCGCACGGTGCAGACACCTCACTCTTCCTCCCCAGTTCTACTTCTAACAGCTTGAGTCCCCATCAGGAGTTGTTTCCTTCCCCTGTGGTGGGGTCCTGCCACCCTCCTGTGGGTCTCCATTGGGGAGGTTCCCAGCATCCTCCTTGGTCTCCACTGCAGATGCCTCCACAGAGGAACCATGCTTCGCCAGAGTGGCAAATGAATTGTGGAGAGGCACAACTAGAGGGATGCGCCTCTGTTCCACCACCCTCACCCTCCCTGAGCCCACTGTGGTCCAACCACTCCTCTTTCTTGGGAACCTCTGAGGTAGTGGCAGTGGCCTGGGTGGGGAAGCAGGTTTCCCGAATCCTTGCCAAGTCAGCATGGAGATGAACAACCTCCTCCCTCAGACCAGAGAGGTGCCTGCAAATAGGGCAGCAACGCAGTCTCCAGAATGTCTCCCGGAAGACTGCTGCTCCACAGCCAGTGCATTGCACCACTTCCCACTTGTCTGTGTCCCTTCCAGTTACAGATGCTTTTTTCTTGTTTGTTCTTGTTTTAGTGTGTGCAAGCTTGTGAGTGTCTCTACCCCCATTCAGTGTGCTGTGTCTTTAAGTATATGAACAGGTGTATGTTAGTTTTGAGGAAGTGATCTCAGAGCCCCTGCTATAAAGGAAGTTATGTGCTTGGGGCGGGTGAGGGGGAAGAGTGGAGCTGGCCTGGACCCGATGGAATACAATCCAAATTGGGTCATGAGTTGATGTGGGGCCATGGAGGACAACAGCCCCATCTTGCTGGGTCAAGGTTTTCCACAGGGCTGATGAACATACCAAGCCGCATCATGCATGTACGCTAAAATCAGCATGCCCTCCAGGAAGGTGACTCTCCTGCTGTGGTGCCAAGTGGCAGGCAAGTAATGTAATGATATGTACCCCCTCCCCAAGAGAGGACAGCAATCTATGGGACACACTATCTTCTCTCCCCTGACCAGCCTCTATGCAACCCAAGTCCACTCCTAAACCTGGATTGACAGTAGCGCTACCCTACTACCAGGCCCGCTCACATTTTCTTGTTTTTGATGGGTAAGGGCTTCTTGTTTTTCCTCACTTCCATGACCACTGGCTTATAAAAGCAAGCCTTATCTCACAAAAGTGGGTGCCTATTCACGAAGTGACATCAGTTTTGCAAAACTCAGTTATTAATCATTTGTGTAAAATGAACTGCATGCTTGAAAATAGCATATGTTCTTAAACGCACACGCCTCAGCAAAGCTACCTATCCAAGAATTATCCTTGAGCTAATCAAAGGAACCTGAAAGGTACAGGTTTCAGTTCATAGATCTTGTGCCATTGCTGAAAGAAAACAAACTTTGAACATATTGGGCCCAATTCACAAAGCCCTTAGAAGGACACAAGGTGCCTGCATCAAACATAAATGACACAAGTGGACCTTGCACCAAAAGGATGCCCCTGGAGCCATTCAGAAAAGTAGCCTGCATCAGATACAGGCTGCATGCACCAAAGAGGGCTAGCGCCAGCCTTGCACCACTAAACTGGCTGCGGTATGGCACTAGGGGGCATGTGAATGCAAGCTGCCATATTCCTATATTGTGAGTCTGAAATTACTCCGCGGGCACATTTATATGTGCCATTAAAGTTACTAAGAACCTGTCCACTGGGATAATTGGGCAATTTGCAGCAATGTGCCACTGTGCCCCGATCCCCAGTAATGATCAGTTAAACAAAAAACTCACACACACACACACACACACACACACACACACACACACACATACACACTTCCCTATCCCGATGTCCAGGTAATAAGATTAATGCAATTTCTTGAAGAGCAACAACACGATATACCAACAATAAAGATTTTCAGCTAGATCAAGTTTTTAGTAAGCTTATTAATTTAAAACAACAAACAGACAGCAGCACCCCCCTCCACCAACATTTCACATGACATGCTTTTTCGTTGTTTTACTTAATAAATTTACCATGAACTTAACCTAGCTGAAAAGGTCTTTATTGTTGGTATATCAAGCTACTCCTTTCCAAGAAATTGTAAACATGCAGACTTTCGTGGAAGCACCAATAGTGTTCTGAGTAGCCACCTCGCCTTGTCTTTTCAATAAAAATATCTCCCTTCCTGATCTCACCATATATATAATAAAACAAAAACCTTCCCTGGTGTAGAGCCCCCACCCTGTGCCCAGATGCCACCGATATAAATTATTAATAAACCCCTTCCCTGTTAGTCTAGTTGAACCCCACCCTGAAGGTAATGCACTCACACTTCCCCTATCCCAATGCAGAGCTGCGGCACGAACCCTCCTCATCTCCACAGCCGGACGCCGACTGAACTGTCACTGACAGCACTATACAGTGGCGTCACCATTTAGTACCTTTGGTGTCAGTTCAGTCGGTGGCCAACCACAGAGGTGAGGAAGGATGTGCGGGTGATGGCTCCGTGATCGGGATGGTGGGAGCCACTGGCACTACCTGTTGAGGTAGGGGACTACATATAAAAATACATATCATAGATTATATATGGCGAGATGGGGGGCAGCGCCACCACAAGGAAGTTGTTTTTTATTTATATGGTAAGATGGGGGGAGCGCACTACAACACCAGAAATGGGTATTATTTTTATTATTAGGGGGATGGGGGTCTTCTAGCAGGAATATGCAGCAAACTCTTCCCATGCGCCTTGTGTTTGTTGCACAGGAAAGGTTGCAGCAAATGTGCGGACTTAGGAGACAGGACCCCTCCTACACCAGAATGTGGTGCTGGGTCCCTGGCGCTTCAGCGCAAGATGCTGTTTGCCGCAACTTACACCAATCTATGCCCTCCTTGTGAATAGAGCCCATTACGGATTTTCGACCTTCTCCAAATGTACAGGACACAGACTAAATATCCTGGCACGAATTACACACGTGCCAAATTTAGGGTAATTCTGTTCAGAAACAGCAAAGTTATTAAAGAGGAAAAAACAGCAGAAAGAGTCCCACACCCAAGTGTGGGCTTGGCCCCAGTTTGGACACTAAGCACAGTTTTTGATGTTACTTGGCAGTAAAACAGTATCAGGCCAGTCTGCTGACTACCCTATTGACATTTCCAGTAACTAGAAATCAGAACCTCTTGAAGCTGACATCAGAGCAGGGATTCAGTAGCCTGCCGTTCACGTTGCGCCCTCTCGTTACAGTCAGAGGACTGTACTTAGCCCTCTAAAACAGCAGGACTGGCAACTATCTGATCGCAGTTTAAAGTTCTACAATGCACTGCAGGCTTTTTAATCTCCCACTGCTGCAAACCTGCTCTGATGTCAGCTGCAAGGGGTTCTGGGATTTGTTGTGAAAGAAAATGTAAGCAGAATCGGTACCATACGATCTGTTTTGTAGGAAGTGCAAACTGGGACCAGCCCCACACCCAAGCATGGGTTTCCTAATGCTAACTGGTGTTTCGCCCCAGTAACACCACTGTGTCAAAATGAATGAGTAACATCAATTTCATGAGGTACTGAGGATGTTTTAAGGCAGGCAATCAAAACCTCTAAATGTACAATATTTTTCTGATGCACTCTACATATATATTTGCTGTACATTGCATATCACTATGTTCCGTTACCTCGGTTTCCTGGGGCCGGCTGGCCCCTCCATGCACTACCTCTCCCCCTGGGCTGTTTTCAGATAGCCCAGTTCGTCCATGACTCGGCCACAGTAACCCTCGACTTCCTCGATCTGCACCAGGGTCATCCTCTCCCTCCAGGCGTGGATGGCAGCGCGGGCGTTCCGGGAGGAAATCTGGAAAGGTTTGTGCGAGGTGTAGCCCTCTCCTCGGGTCATGTACTAAGCAAAGCGCCCCACATCTGGGGGCAAGGTGAGGTTGGCGAAGCGGTACAGCTTGGCGAGCTCGGTCAGCGGGTCCGTGACCAGGTCCTCGTACAACAGGCGAGTGTAGCGCCCGCGAAGCCAACGAGGGGACTGGTGGCTGAGAAGAATGTCGTTGAACCAGCACTCGCAAATCACCTCCATGGCACCGGAGACGAAGGCGTCGGCCCGGTAGGACCGGGCGTGGGTGAAGAGGCGCCGGTATTTGTCCTGACGCCGCCGGCTGCGCAGCACCTGGATACTCTCCCGCACCAGCGACTGCTTGACTTGAGGCGGAGTTGTGCACAGCCCGCGGGTCTCTGAATAGCTGGATCACCTTCACGTTGAGCTCCGAGTCCCGCAACAGGGGGGCCAGTACCCCGAGATCCATCACCCGCACGTCCTTGATCACCATGACCGGGTACTTCTTGCACTCAGCCTCCAGCTCTGCCAAGTCCCTGGGAGGGCACTGCTGCTCGCAGCGCGCCTGGTCCACCAAGCCCACGTCCCTCTGGTTGGCCGGACACAGCGGCGCCGAACAGATCACCTTGTTGCTCTTCCAGCCAAAGATGGTGGCGGTGCTGATGTTGGGGTTGTTGGCGTACAGCTTCATCACGGACAGGTCGCAACGAAAGAGGGAGCTGAGCAGGTCTCTGACGGCCCTTGCGGGCTCTCAGCATCGCCCGGTACAGCGCCTGCCACATGTGCCAAGAGGGTTCGTACAGGTAGAACACGTCAGGGTGCTGGTTGAAGAGCTCTCCCAGGAACGAGGAGCCCGTTCTCCACGTAGCGTGCATGTAGATGTGCATCTCTTCTCCGGCGCGGCCCCCCGTGTCGTGTTGAACTTGCTGGGCGCCAGCGTCTGCTCCGCTCCCAAGTTCCAGAGCTCCTCCAAGTTGTTGGCAGGTTTGTGGCAATGCCAGCGGACGGGCGCCTCCTGAACCAGCTTTTTCGTCTTGTGGTCCAGTAGGTATGAGACGAGGAGCAGCACTACGGAGTAGGCGAGGATGAGAAACAACAGCGTCTTCTTTCTCCTCATCTCCGGAGGAGGCACTTGGCTGTCGGTACCGCCGGTGCGATGGCAAACGCGCCCCGCTGCTGCCTCCCCCTACCAGCCAGCCTCACACATATCGTTCTTTCTTACACACGCAGTACTCCGCGAAATCTCCTCAGGCAGAATCATGTATGGGGAATTGACAGGCTGCATTTAAACGAGGGAAACGCACAGCGTCATGGCGCTGTCACTTAAGACGCGCCCACATTTAAAGTGCCAAAAGCCTCATTTTTGGACTGCTAAGAGTTGCCCAAGGCGGCACCCAATTCAATCAAGACACCACACTGCTTTTTGGATAAAAAGGGGCCGCAGCTCTTTTTACTTAAACAAAATTGTATACATTACATGGGACACTTGGCTTCTACGAGCCTAATCAGTACATCACACTTTTTACAGATATGCACTTTACATATATTATATATATATATATATATATATATATACACACACACACCAAGCTATACAGAAAATTGTAACATATGTACATTACATGTCCCAACCTGTAAGACCCCTTGGGCAGCCATAATTCATGTCCTGCTGAAACCCTCAGCTCCTTCATCCGCTTGTTTGAGGGGAACTTTTTGGCCCTTTAGTCCGACAGACCCGTTGAGGGCCGTGCCTTTCCAAAGACAGTTCCCCAGAATTTTGGGACTCCTCGCCCCTTGACGAGGAGCATGCCCGTCGAGGGCCGCACTCCTCCTCTTGGAGTCTTGGATCCCCAGCGTTTCGCTGCACGCCCCAGCCTGGGTGTCTTCCTCTCAGATCCCCAGAGGCATACCTGCCCTAGGGTCGCGTTCTCTCCCGAGGTGACACCCAATCGCAGCTCTTCTTATGTCGGGAGCATCTTACCCAGGATCAGCCATAAATTTACTGCCACTTCATACTGGGCAACCAGTATCTCCCACTAACGCCCAAGGGATCTTACTTTTCCCAAACAACACTGTCTCGCAAAAATCATTAAATGTATTGTTGAGTATATCATTTCCCATCCCTGACAAATGAACCCCATCCCGGCTATAATATTCCAAATCTGATTTTGTAATCGTAAAATGTCTGATTACTTCCACGCCCAGTGAGGCCGCAAAATGGGACACCTCCCTATTCACGGACCTCCGCGCTTTATCCATAGCCCCTGCCTTCCCCTCACCACGCCAATGCTGGCGAGGTAACAATCGGGACCATGCCAGGATGGTGTGAGGCAACAACTGTTTCAAGTGGGACAAGTCCCTCTTCATATCCCCAATCAATCTCTTTGCCCCTAGGGTGACCAAGTCATTCCCTCCCAGGTGGATCACCAGCGAGCGGTGGTCGGCTAGTTAGACCCAATGCCATGATTGTGTTACACAAAGGCCCCCACCTCATCCCCCCTTTTCCAGCCCATTTTATCACTGCTCTATTTCTTGGAATGAGTAGCTGAGTTGTATAATGGCGTGCTTTCGCCCTCCTGTACGCCTCCCTCACGTGCGAATGACCCACGATCCATATCTGGGGGGTTGTTGCTGACATGCCTGTAAAACAAAAGTATAAACATGTGAGTGTTCACGGTTTGAACTAACAATCAGAACTTGTGCTGGGTTCCCACGTCTTGCTGCTGTTTTTGCTGGGGCCTTATGTAACCCTTTGCGCCTTTGAAGCCCATCTGCCAACCCCTTTTATCTGTTCCTCATTTAAACCGCACCTGGCTGCTTCAGTGGCTGCTCCGATTCGGAATGAATGGGTGTTATACGCGGTCGGGTTTTTTCCCGCCATCCATAAGCCCTTCCGTAGGACCGCAGAGAACTGCCGTCTTGTAACCACTTTCCCATCCCCGTGCACAAACAAATGACCTGCTCCCGTAGGACGACCTGCCAGATACTCCCTCACTGCCATCCATGGGCAGATATTCCCGGGAGGGGCCTTAAACAGTGTAATCTTAGCCGGGGGGCCGCACTGGTTAGTTTTTGATTTCTGGAGCTGAAGACACAGTCTGTCTTGCCAGATGACAGAATCGCTCCATTGGAGATTGTTGTTCTGGCCGGAGAGTTGGACTGTGGTACCAACTCAGACACCCGAAGGCCCAAAAATGCACATGTGTATAGGGCCCTGAACAGCTTGGTTTCATAGCCAGAGCTGCACGTGACCCCAGTGCTGTCAAAAGGTCGAACAATTCTGGTAGTCCTATGGGCTTCTTGTGTCCCCTTTTTCCCCAAGTCTAGACATGCCCTGCACCATTTTCTTTGCAATGAAATTGTTGGTTGGGTCGGGAAACCCTCAAAATTTGCGAAGAAATGCAATGCCTGCTAGTTGGAGGCGTATAGCTGCCGGGGATTTTCCCAGGCCTTCCAAGTGTAGGATGTAGCTTTGAACCTGCCTCTGAGCTTTGTGTAGTTCCACGCTTACCTTGTGACCACAAAATTGCTGGAAAGCTTCATAGCTACCTACATACTTCCTCCAGGTCGGGGGGGCCACAGCGAGCTGTACCAGTTGCTGCAATCTTGGTTCCCTAGTCTCCAGACTGCTTCCGGTATTTCTGTTGGGAACTGGTCCGCCCATGGCGCTAACTGCCTGAAGTGTTCGAGCTGAAATCGAGACAGGGCATCAGCGATAACATTTTCTTTCCTGGCAGATGTCGCCTTAAAAGAGATGTTATAACGTAAGTAGCATAACACAAAGACCCACAGAACCTTCATCACATCCTCGGAGTGAGATGTCTGCAGTTCAATATGTCCACTCACACTTGTTGTCTGTGTAAAACAGCAATTTTTATTTTGCCATTTTGTCCCCACACCCTTACGGCTACCATGATGGGAAACAGTTCCAACAGTGTAATATTCTTTGTGAGTCCCATCACACACCCACTCCTGTGGCCAATGTCCCGCAAACCATGCTCCCCTGCCAGAATGCCTCCAAAACCAATGCCCTCCTGAAGCATCGGTTACCATGTGTAGGTCAAAAATTGTTCCACTGGTGTTTGCCAGATGGTGATACCATTGAAATCTTTCAGAAAAGTTCCCAGACCTGTAGGTCTGCTTTTATACCCTGTGTCAATCTGATGTGGTGATATGGTTTTAAAGCACCACCGTGGCAGATGCCATCCGCCTCAGGAATGGCCTGCCTGGGCGAACCGCACGGTATGCAAAATTCAAGTGGCCTATCACAGATTGCAGCTGTTGTAGGGTCACCTTCTTTGCTTTTCCCATTTCACCCAATATGTTGCACAACAATGCCACCTTGTCTTGCGGTAGCCGGGAAACCATGGCCTCAGAGTCTATTTCTATGCCCAGGTATGAGAGACAAGTCACCGGACCCTCAGTTTTTTCCACGGCGAGAGGGACACCATAATAACCCATCAGTGAGGTGAAGCCCTGTAGCGTCTCCCATATGGTTCCCCTTTGGCCCATAAATAGAAATCATCCAGATAATGGACTACATGTATGTTTCCTGTGCGTTCTTTGGTGGCCCACTCTAAAAGGTTGAAAATGTTTCAAGGCTGAGCAGCTGACTGAACATCCCATGGGCATAGCCTTTCCACATACCAACGACCTCCCACTTTGAAACCCAGTAAATCCTGATCACGGGAGGCAGGCAATAGACGGAAAGCCGGATTTGATGTCGCTTCTTGCCATCATTGCACCTTGGCCCAACTGTTGTATGTGGCGAGAGCCTCATCAAACGTTGTATACTGCACTGTGCAATCCTCCGGGTTAATGAAGTCGCTACTGATTTACCTTTGGGTAAGACAGGTGATGTATGAGCTTATACTCCCTGCTTCCTTTTTGGGAACCAGGCCCAATGGGATACTCTGAGGTTGCGTACTGGGGATGGTCAAATGGTCCTGCCACCTGTCTGCTTCAACCTCCTTAGCAATTTTATCCCCAAGGATGTTGGGAAGCAAGATTGCAGACCTCAGATTGTGCACTGTGGTTTCTATCCTGGGCCCTTGTATGGTATCCTAAACCCATACCTGAAACCATCGTATATATTTTGCAGCGATTTTTGGGGTAGCGGTCGAGCTGGGGTCATCCTATGTAATCGCATCGTGAGTTAGCCAAACTTCCAGACCCTTTCCCTTTCGCTACTTGCCCTCGTTGCTTGATGCTCTGGGGGTTGCTGTACATTCGAGAACCTGTGCTCCCTCCGCAGGACTTCATGGTAGATGTGCCCGTACTTTCACAAAAGGAACGAAAACATTTTCCTCTATTGTAATCATAACAGGCCTTCCTCCTCGCCCTTTTTTTCTGCTCTTTCCTGCATTCTCCACTCAATTGCTGTGCAATAACATGGCCACTATCCGTGTATGTCACTACATTAGGCCGCCACGCATCATATAGCGAACCCGCAGGTCTATGTGCATGTTTTCCATTTAAGATTGGGTTGCCTGGATAGCTTTAGCCGAAATTGCTCATCGTATTTCAACCATGCATGTCCATCAAATGAGAGGTGTGCAAATTTTATGGTGTCCCTGTATTTTAACAGTGCAATTAGTTTATCAGGGTGCTTCATCCCATAGACCGACATAAATATGTCAAAAGCTGCCCAATTCTCAGATGTGAATGGTACCTTGGTCGCAGTGGGCTCTCCTGTTTATACCCTTTTTCGTCCGCACCTCAGGGATTTCCCATGCAGTAAGGAGAACATGTCTATGAATTCCCTTCCATATTTTCTCCCGGACTGTGTCAGATAAATGATCCCCAATGGGTCTTCCACCCCAGCATAAGCCCAGCGCTCTTGAGGTCTGGACACTAGGCCTGCCGACATATCTCTTATTCAGTATTCTGAGTGTTATCCACCCCGTGGCTACACTCTCATGCCCATATGAGCCTGATGCCCTATTCTCATCGTTAGTTGGGAGGGATGCAATGCAGAAGCCCAGCGCCTGTCCATACGTGAACGCTGCTCTTTGCGCATTCTCCCTCCCCTAAGACATTGTGAGAAAATGGAGTGAGGCTGACTCGGCGAGGATCTAGCACGCTGGTGTTCTGTTGTATGCTTCCTTTTTGACTTACCTGACTTGCATCGGTAAGTGCTACTGCAGATCTGCCCAAATGGTGTGTCCCTAAGGTACCCCCCTCTCTTGTCCCAGCCGCCCTGGCCGTGCCCAGTGAAGTTCCCTGACCAGGTTCAGTAGTTGGATATAGCAGGGCCCCCAATGGTAGGTGGCATTCCAACCTGTGGGTTTGTTACGACACCATGAGGTAAGGGACCCCAAGGGTCACTGCCGGCCAAGTGAATGGCATATTTCCGGTGACCCATACAAAAGGGCCACATAAAGGGATTCTGTTGCCATTGTTGTTGCCCTGCTCCCACTAGCCGGGATTGCACCCTGGGGCCCCTGTAGATTTGACCAGTTGTTTACCTTTTTTCCCTTTTTCTTTCTAGGGTTCCTTATTGACCGCTTTTGGGAACGTCTTCCATCCGTCCTTGTGCCCAGCCCTCCTCCGTTTCCGCTCCCTTATTTTTTGGCTTTACCATGTCCTCCAGGTTCTTTTCCTCTTTCTTATGCCCTGTCTTCCTCCTGAGTTCAACCGGCAGCCCTTTTGTGCTGTCGCTATTCTGCTGTTCCTCACTATCTGATTCAGACCACACTATCGATACATCGCTGGTCTGATCGTCTTCATACTCACCCTTCTGTGGCTGGGCCACGTTACTTTCGACCAGCGTCGTCATTCCTTCTTCTGGTTTGCACCTTGGGGCGTTCCCTCTTCTCTGTTCTGTTTTTCTCCTGCCCGTCTTTTCCCGTCTCTGCCATTGGTGAAGACTTTCATTGTTCTGCCTGCCCTGCCCCTTTTTGCAACAGACTTTTCTGTGCCATAGATTCTAACAATCGGGCTGATGGCTGGCTCGCGCTTAGTGCTGTCCCACATCCTCCAATGGTTCTTGTGGCCTGTGTTCTGGCATGTTAATGGGTTCTGAAACTGGTTTTAGTTGCCCGTTTTGCTGGGCTACTAGTATTTCCAGTTCTAACGGGACATGGTTGACAGCCAATCAGATCCGCCAATGTCTTTTAGGCATTGTAGAGCCTCAGGAAGGCTTTCGTGCCTGCTGCCTGGTATAGCCTGTGCCACCACTTGTGGCTGGCTTCCGGTACCATAGGGTCTTGGCCATTGCCCTGCGCCTGCGGGGGGGGGTTTGAGTGGGCTGATCGTCCAGAGATCGGTTATTCTGCGTTTCAGCCATTTAGTTATTGCTATTAAGGGGCAAGGCAGTGTACTCGATGCAATACCTATAAGACAAAACCTTAGTTACTATAATTCCATCCTGCCCTTGATAAGATATGTTCCACCCTTAAATCTAGAACTATAACAGAAAATGCCCTACCTAGCCTGTTTTTCCCCGTTCCTATCCCCTGTCTCTTATCTTTCCCCTTCCCTTCTTTTCCTTTCCCCTGCCCCTTATACTCCTCCCTTCCCTTACTCTTTACGTTCCCTGTTAAAACTCATAGCTGCCTCCGCTATGTATTCAGGAGAATAGAGGCCCCACCGAAGTGCCGCATCCCCTTCACCAACCCACAGGAATTGGGAAAATTTCCTAGGGCCTGGGGGGGGGGACCCCCAAAAACTACAAATACTCCAGCCAAGGGGAGGGGGAGCAACCTGGGGACAAAAGCCACCATGCCTTAACTACCACCTTATCCCTCCCCCCCGGGAACCCAGCTGGGAGACAGACGACAAGCAAGGCCGCCAGAAAACTTGAGGGGGGATACTGGAATTACCACCGGGGAACAGGGAAAAAGGGCACTAATAGGTGTAAACTACTAGCTCGGGGCCCCACTGCAAGAAAGTGGAAACTCTGGGATTCAAACCCAGGTCTGGATTGTTGGAAGTCACCAGATTTGCAGCACAGAGCTAAGGACCACTGCGCTAAACCAAGAAACAGCAAGAGAAAAAAAAAATATATATATATTTTATATTTTAAGGCAGCCACGTGGGCCAAAAGCACCGAAAGGGGACTCAGCACGAGGGTGCACTGAAGCGGACTCACAGAAAGAAACAACCCATTCTCGACCCCAACCCCCAGGAAGCAGGAAAAGGCAGTCACCGAAAACGAGAAACCAGCCGGCCAACACAGGGAGAAGGGAGGGAAGCCACTGGGCGAGGAAAGGGGGGGGCGGGGAGAACAATGGACCCAGCATCCGGGGGCCCGGCAGGCCGAGAGCACACTGCAGGGAAGAAAGGCCACTAAGAAGGCCAAAAACTGCGCAGAGAGGCGTGGAGGGAACAGAGGGAAACAACAACACTAAAAAACCATTAGCCGGGAGGGGGAAGGGGGACGCCAGGAACCACAAGGGCAGGAAGGACGCAACCCAACCCGAGGGGACTGGCCAGAATGAAGCGGGGCTCAAGGGGACGTGGATGTAGAAACTGAACTGCTTCAATTTATTTATTTATTTATTTAAAAAAAAAAAAAAAAACGCACCAAGGGCCAGGAGGCAAGCACCGCAGGGGGATGCAGAAGTTCACAGGAAGAAGGCAGGGGACCAGGCGGCCAGCGAACACACCACAGCGGAGGAAACCCGGCCACGAGGCAGCACGAGGGAAGCGGCTATTGGGGAACACAGGGGCAAACGAGGAGCAGGGAAACGGAAAACCAAAAGCATAGCATACAAACAATAAAACAGGAGGCACGCTTACCTGGAACCGGACAATACAGGAGGGGCACCACAAAAAGCCGGCCGGGAAAAACAGCGAGCTGAAACTGGACGGACTGCGACGGACCAAGTGGAGCCAAAAGCCGACTCGGAGCTGCACGAAACCGTTAGGCTGGGCGAAGCAGGCGGCGATGAAGGAACTTCAAAAACTACAAACTTTGGTGGCGGAGCTGTTCCAGGAGGGCGAGATCCCCTGGGACAGCTCCTTTTATTTCATTCACTTGACCCTCCCTATGGGGAGGGTTGTAGCCAGCCCTATCCGAGGGGCTGCTCGTATTGGGCCACCTGCTCGGGGGGGGGCCGCCTCCTCCAGGCGGTGGGCGGCCCTCCTAGCCCACACCCTCTTGCATGCCGTGAGCAAATTGCCCCCCCGGTGAGAGGCCGGTGGGGCTATTTCCCTCAACACCTCGAGACTTGTTTAGTTAAGCAATATACCATAAGAGGGTGTTCGTGATGCCAGGATTTACCCACGCCCTGGGATGTTGTTAAACACACCAGGGGTGGGTAAATCCTGGCATCACGAACATCCTCGAGTGGCATATTGCGATTATACAATGTCCTCTTTTTTTTGGGCACGTAGAAAATAATAAATAACAGTTTCCCCCTCCTTATTTTATCCAATTTTTACTGTGGTTATTGTTGCGCTGGAAAAAAAATACTCCCCGATTGCTGGAGCCGTCCTGCTACTGAGGATGCACACTTTTGCTTCATGATTCTCGGTTGCAGTGTGTTTTGGGGGGCTGGGTTGTGAGTGAGGTTGAGATGGCCAAAAGTGATGGAGAGCACATTGTGGGGCAGAATTCTCTTGTGCTGGATTTTCATGAGTCTGCTGTTTCTAGGGTTTCGTCTGTTAAGGCGAATGAGGTATCCATTTGTTTTTGTTTTTTTAAGACTGTCTTTTTTTTATTTTGTGAAGCAGGTGTATAAGCGAGTGAGAAAGATGTCAAGATGTGTGGACCGAGATGGGTCTCACAGTGATTTACGGACAGTGATGGCTGGAGATGCTGCCTGGCATCTTAGTTTGTGGAGCGTGACATTTTAAAACTCAAGTCTGTTTGAATTTCCCGGTCAGCTGTGGAACACGGCAGTTTGGTGGGGTTTAATATGGTGGCTTTGGTTGACAATTTCAGGGGTCGAATGGGTTTTAGAGATGTGGCTGCCTGGCACCTCTTCCCGTGGGGTGAGTGCAGCTTTTACAATGGGAGAGGAGTGCCAGGTAGCCAATGAGATTAGAGGATTTGTGCTTAATTTCTATGCCCATTGTATAATTTATTATTTATATATTTTATTCCAGTTTTGTTAACCGGGTAAGCCCGCTGAGACCCAAAGGTACAATCATGTGACAGCGTCGACAGATTCTGAAAAACATGCGTACATTCATTGCTAGGCATCTTCAGACATTCCAACACATAGGTACAAACTGACTAGACATCTAGCAGTGGGTAGTTTAGTACAGGGCAGATAACCTACAACAGTAACAGATACATAGTATGACTGTCCCTCAGTTGCAGCTTAGCCTCAGCATGTTATTCAGTGCAGTTTGTAGTGGTGTTGGACCTGCCTTATTCCTGCCCTGTCGGACCACTATTCAGAGGCAGCATGCAGGTGCGCTTGTGTTGTTCAGCAGGAGGTCTCGGAGTCCTGTTTGGAAGGAAATCAGGAGGTGGAGGACTGCTGGGCAGCGGGAGCTCATTCCAGTGCCCAGATGCAGAGTGGCCAAAGGATTTGCTGCCAGTAGCTGTCTTTGTCCTGGGCACTTCCATGGGGTTCCTACTAGAGGTCCAGACAATCTACCTGACCTCTTGGGTTTAAGTATACTGGCGAGACTCTCTGACGGGGGGTGGGGGTCGTGTATTAGCTTGAAGGCATGGCACAGTAAGGGGTACTGGAGCCACTGGCTAAAGGGAGGCCTGCACCATTCAGTGGTGCCGCCTAGGATGTGACTTGGATTCAAAGCAGGCTATTTTGTTATATAGTGCCTGCATCCTGCTGAGCTCCTGGTTTGGGAGCAAGTTCAGGATTAGGGCGGCATAATTTAGGTTGGGAAGCAGGATATTATTAGCTGTACTTATCCTGATTTCTGGGCTCATTTGTGGGCTCAGCCAATATAGAAGCCCCAGTATCTGATGGATTGACCTAGTGATCATGTCTACATGAGTTTTCAAGGAAAAGCCCTTGTCCAGCATTAGGCCCAGGTATTTGAACTTGTTTACTATTTCAATCCCTGAACCCGATGAGGAGACAAGAGGCAGTAGAGGGTTTCGGTCGGGGCCTTGTGATCTTGGGACAAACAGTATGACTTTATTTTTTGCCATATTGAGGAGCAGCCTATTTGCCTGGAGTCACCTTTCCAGAGACAGAAAGGGCAGGATTCACAAAAGAGATGCGCCCAGCGCCACCCAGATGTGCTGGCGCA
Organism: Neoceratodus forsteri; assembly: GCA_016271365.2. NCBI lineage: Eukaryota > Metazoa > Chordata > Ceratodontiformes > Ceratodontidae > Neoceratodus > Neoceratodus forsteri. The sequence continues at coordinate 298,825,387 of CM057458.1, read as the reverse complement.
AGTCAAAAATGTGCCGTAGAATGAGTCTCAAACAGGGTGAATGCCAATACAACCAAGATGCCTTGCATCCAAGCGACAAACACCATAGGCAGCGTAATGACATGTAGCGCCAGGCGACCCGCCCATGCATACAGCGCAACCTGATTCACAGTGAAAATCCACAGCGTAACCATGGGCATATCCAGGCAAAGGCAAGATGTCCATAGAAAACTAAGTATAAAAGAAGGAAACTTAAATCTAGCCCACCTGCAGGCTGTAGACTGAATTGCTGCAACAGCACGCTGCCTGATCAAGGGGGAGAGTGGAAAACAGAGAGAGAGAGATAGAGCCAGCTAGCCAGTACAACAAGCCAGAGAGACTGGGCCAGAGGGCCAGACTGAGTACCCCACAGCAGAATGATCCAGCAGCAGTGGCCATTGCAGGTACACTAATGAGGATAAGGAGGCAGGGCGGTGGAAGGCATCATAGGCGGCCGGCCCCACGGCAGTATTGCACCAGGCTGTCCTTCGATCAGCTGACCGAGGTGGAGACAGTAGGTCAATACAGCCTGAACAGGGGCATGCTTAGGCAGCTCTGTGAGCTGTGCCATGATGTGATGCAGGCACCCATTGCACGAGGTCATGCCATTCCCGTGGAGACCAAGATGACAATGGTCATGTGCCTGCTTGCCACAGGAACTTTCCAGAGGCCTACTGGGGACATCACTGGCATCTCACAGGCCTCTACATCCCGCCTCCTCATACAGTTCCTCACTGCACTGCTACCGCAAGCTTTGGAATACATCCATTTCCCCAGCATGCAGGCGGCGTGGACAGAAGCTATGCTGGGGTTCTACAGGGTGGCATGCATGCCAGGCATCATAGAGGCCATATACCTCACCCATGTGGCAATCCATGTACCACCTGGCGAGGATGCCACCACCTACATAAACCGGAAGAGATACCACTCCGTGAATTGCCAGGTGGTGTGCGATGCCACAGAGCGCATCATCAATGTCTGTGCCACACACCCTGGGAGTGCACATGATTTATTCATATGGCACTGTTCAGCACTGTGCATGAGGTTCAAGGATAGGGACGTACGAAGTAGCCACCTGATAGGTGCGTGTGACAGGGCCCCAACAGCACAGAAGGGCACCAAGACCAGGACACGGGGCGGGCCGTGGGCACCTGCACACTGCGACATATGGGCATGGGCGTGGTACAGCAGAGATGTGCAAGGGTACACAGGCGGACACAGGTAGACATGCAACTGCTGTGCACCTCGTGATGGACAGGGGCATGCAGGGGCAGCTAGGGTAGGGATGCAGGACTGCCTGCAATGGGGATGCACAGGTGGGAGAGCAGGACAAGTGCACACACCACTGAGGCCAGGGATGAGGACAGGGTGCATGGCAAGGTGTAACCCAATGTACTAATGGACACATGTCTACCCACACAGGTGCATATCCGCTGAGGCCTTGGCTCCTCACCCACTTCTGACAACCCAGAACAGAGGCAGAGGAGTGCTACAATGAGGCACACATCGCGACACGCGCCATCATAGAGCGTGCCTTCGGGATGCTGAAGATGCACTTCCAGTGCCTGTGTCAGTCAGGTGGCTCCCTACAGTATAGCCCTGAGAAGGCCTGTGGCATATTCCTGGCCTATTGTATGCTACACAACATGGCCTTAGGTCATGGAGTGCTTGTCGAGGCTGGTGAGGGTGACAGTTCCGGGGAGGAGGGGGTGGGGAGAGAGGGGCCAGAGCACCCCCAGAGGGCCAGGGCAGCGATGCCGGGCTGGGACAGAGGGAACCAAGGCTGATGGCCAGAGCAAGGGACCACTGCAGGTGTGTGGTGGAGGAACACTTTGGACCACGCAGTTGAGTATGCAGGTACGTATGTACGCACCAAGGTGCGGAGAATGCATGCCATCGGCATAATGGACAATACACAGAGGTGCAGACAGGCACACACATGGTGAGGGACACACAGACACAGAGACACACACACACCAGGCATGCATCAGCCATGCACCACCCGGGCCATGCCGCAGATGTCATGGATCAGTGTGAACAGCGGACACCAGAATGCTCTCATCATTTTATGACACATGGGACAACAGTGGCACACACAGACATGCGGGTGGTCCTGCACAGGTAGTACAGAGTGGTGCTGGGCTGCTGTGGGGCCGGTACCTTCCATACACACCGCCACTGGCACCACCCACAGGGCGTCCGGTGCACACAGGTATGCAAGCCTGCCACCACAGGCCTGGGGTCATGGGCATCACAGGGCGATGCCCCGGCCACCAAGAACACAGGGGTGGCCTCTACCAGGGTGGGTGGTGGCAGGCATGCTACCACCGGCCAGAAGGAGTGTTGCCTGAGGCCCTGCAGGGGTGCTGCACCAAGACCGTGAACAACGGGTGCCCAGTGGAGTGGCCTACCCACGACCACTGCCCGAGCCATCGACAGTGGGCATGGAGGCCAGCGGTGATGGATTCAGCAGCAGAGGGCTCACTCGGCTTCACCGCCAGGGTGTACAGGACATGCTCCATGGCATCCAACTGGACACACGATGTCCACGGCATGTTGCGGTGGCAGCCATCTCCTCCGCAGCAGCTACAGTCTCTGCCAGAGCTGCCGGTCATGCCCACCCGCATGATGCGTGCCTCTGCCAGTATCTGTGCATGCCACGCAGCCATGGGCTCATGCTCCTGTACCATCACAGTCCTGTGGCTATGGAACTCCCATGGAAGGCCTCCTGCCCTCCACAGTCGCCTGCAAGAGGGCGAGGTAGGCCCCATGTTGTTGGCAGGAAATGCTTCTCGATGGCATCACCGACATGCAGGGATGGAGCAGCTTGTCCTGGTGCATCCACGGTGGTGGATGCACCCGGCAGGTTGGAACATGGCGGCTTGGGTGGCAACACCACTGTATGCCCATGGATGGTATCCTCCTGGGCCAGTAGGGCTGGTGCGTGCACCACAGCACCTCTGCCTGGATGCCACCAATGTCGTCGGCTCAGCACATGACAGTGGCACAGGGCACAGCACCTCACAGTTGTGGGCAGCTGTGCCATGTCTGCAGCCTCACCACGTATATTGTGCCCATCAGTGGCAACCGGGGCCATGTGCACAGGCATCCCTGTGTCGGGTGCACCTCTGTCCACCATGCCTGCGCTGGTGGTGGTGGTGCTGACCGTGGCGGTGCCGAGGCCCCTCCCCCCGCAGGCCACTGGCGAGCACAAGGAGGGCATCAGTAGTGTCCACTGTGTCATCCTGGTCATCGTCAGACAACCCAGACAGCCTCCCCAGCCATGTAATGTACCCGCCGGCTGTCCTGCCAGTGACAGCCGAGGGGCCCATGGGGCCCACCTGCACCGGCGCTGTGATGGGTGTTGCCCGGTATGTGGGTGGTGCAGCTGCAGGGTCATCCATGGTGGTGTCGACGGCACTGTGAGACAGGCCCGCATCATCGCCCGTAAGGGCGTCTCTTGCAGCTGTGGTGACAGCTGCACCCTGGAGTCGTGATGGTGCTGTGGAGGGAAGAAGGGGTACATGGTCAATGCACAGTACACATATGTCACATTGGTGATGCACAACAGTAGATGGCCATTCACATGGCATCAAGCCGTCAAGGCCTGACCATGGTGGTGCCATGGTGAGCATGGCTAGCCACACCATGGCACAGTCGCCCATCACCATCCCATCATGCACACTGCACGGCAGTGGTGGCATGCAACGTGGATGCACAGCGGCATGGGCCCCTGATGCAGTGGCATGGTGGCAGCGGCACCATGGGGCATGTCTTGGCTGGCCAGGGGCCACCAACCCTATGTTGCTGTGCCTGGGTGTACAGGGGCAGGTGTGGTGGCCTTGGCACATGGGTGGAGGCCATGTCCATGACACACGGCTACTCACAATGCCGCGATGGGCTGCCATCAGTCTGCAAACCACCATTGGGGATGCCCTGCACAGCTGTCTGGGACACACTGGCGGCCAGGAGGGTCTTTTAAGAGCTCAACTGTTCAGCCATGCTTGGGCCACCCTCTGTCCACCGCAGGGAGGCCTGGATGTTGGCCACCTTCTCCTTGGCTCTCCTGTGCCCATTGTTCCAGTGCTTTCTGCACTCTGTGACCGTGCAGTTATACGGTGCCACAGCGGTTCACCTGCTAAGCCACCTCCTTGCAGCTCACTGCCCATGCAATCTGGTTGCCTCTTTTGCTGGTGAGGATGGCCAGGCATAGATGGCATGCCTCAATGAGTGCCCTCTCCTCATCATGCGTGAAGTTCGGTCACCACCTTATGGCATCGCTCACATCCTCTGACTTTATGGCTACTGTGGGGGAAAGCATTCAGACGTTAGGCATGCTTGTGGCTACACATGTTCCCACCCCACCTGCCTTAGTCTGTCGACCCCACCTGAACTCCTACAGCAGGTGGTCTGGGTGGTGGTCTGCGTGTGGGTGTCCTGGTGTGGTGTGCGGTGCACCACGGTACAGGGACCATTGGGACAGTGCACCTGCCATGCTCATCCACTGGTCCACAGCTGGGGTGCCTGTACTGCTGCCACAGGGGGCATGCGGTGCTATCCACCATGGACATGTCCTGGTGCCTCAGCAGCTGTGTGTGGCTGCAGTGTTCCAAGCCCGACCATGATCCCACCTGTGCTGTGCCGGGGCACAGCCCGTGGACCACATCCATGGGGCAGCTGGCTGCAGTGTGTGTGGCATGCTGATACTGTCATTTTGCCTGCACAGGCACCGCTGTGTGCCTCCGACTGACTGGTAGCACATCGCTGCACCCACCACATGGCCAGTAACACCCTGGCACATATACCTCTCCACAGTACCACTATACAGGGCACAGTACCTTCATGTGGGTCGAGGACCACTGTGTGCCACGGTGCATGGCCATGTCCCACTGCAAACCATATCTGTGTACAGCAGTGCCCTATCCCATATGCTACCATATGTACACCATGGTACTCTGACAGGTAGTCTGGACATAGCAGCGACTTGTCTACTAGTGTCCTGTGTATCCTGTGAACTGCACAGATTCAGTGTTCAACATTATTGGCATTCAAACCACATTCTATGCATGTTGGGTGGCACTGCTCCCCATATGGTGGCTGCGGACGTTCAGGGGCTTGCATGCAACTGTGCATTCCCCCAGTGTGTTCAGTAGACCATGTCAATATAGCCATGTACTCACCTTCAAGGCTCTGTTTCCTCTCAGTCACCTGATCTCAGCCTGCAGCTTTGGGAGCATTTATGGCTCAGGGCATGCAAATGAGGGCCTGGGCCTCTGGTAATGAGATGCTAATCGACTGAGATGCCCATGCATGCGAATGAGGTGGTTCAGGATGCATTGTCTTTGAATTGCATAATTGCCCCAGCTCATCTCACTTACAAGAAGCATCTCTGAGATGCACCTATGACGTTATGGCACATCTGTTGCTCATGTGCGCCACTGTGTGCAATAGCACATCTTCTGATATGCGCCACTACACTGCTTCCATGATGCGCCACTGCAGGAATGCTGGCCATTGTGCTGTGTCCTGTATCAGCTCATTGCACCCACATGCGCGGGCCGTGCTGCACTGGGTGGTCGAGTCGCCATGGATCACATGTTTTGCACCATAGGTGACTGTAGCGCCGTGCCATGCACAACATAGCGGCTGCACACATTATGCATGTGACCTGGCTGTGACCTCATACGCCTTAGCAGTTGGCATTATGCATGCCGTGTTTTGCCCCATCAAGGCCTTATGCACTGAGCGTTGTACCGCACATGGCCTCCTGTATTTCATGTGATGCATATCGGGTCCTCGATCGCGCTTCACCACATTGTGCTGGGTGACAGTTACTGTCAGTGGGGAAATGCCTAGAGCTGGTAGATAGTCCCCTAGGGCCATGAACTGGTCCCAGGTGGAGCTGCTGCATCTGGTGGCACTTATTATGCCAGTGGAGGGGCGGCTGTTTGGGTAGGAGGACCTCCATGTGCCCAGGGAAGAGGTCTGAACCTCTATTGCCAGGAGGCTGGTATAGCACACTGAGCTGCCATGCATTGGGGAACAGTGCAGGCATCGTTTCAGCGACCTCCAGAGGCAGGACCCAGAGAGAGACTGGGGCTGCTGCTTTGCCGTGCACGCCGGGGTGTACTGCCAAGGCCAGGTAGGTGTCACTCATCTGGCTCCTTTGTGGTATGCTGGGTGTGTGTGTTGAGGCCATGGGGCACCCACTGGGTCATTGTCATCCTGCACACATGGCAGTGGCTGCACCTGCCCAGTGCAGCCCTTTCATGTGCCATGGGGGCTATGGGTAGGGCTATGGTTGCGTGCAGGCCATTGTGGGTGCATGGCTGGATGCCACGGTGTGCTGCATGCACACATCCCAGGGGTGGCACTGTGGTAGTGCATCCTGCACAGTGGTGCTGTTTGGCTGTCCCTGCCCCCCTGCATGGCGGTGTTGCTGTGTGTTACTGGCACTACTGTGTTGTCTCATGGTGCTCTCTGTCTGTTGTGTTTGCAGGCCCAGAGGACAGGCAGAGGGCTGTGGCTGTCACTGAGTCACGGAGGAGGAGGCTCCTGGGTGCCAGGCCTGGTGCCCTTGCAGGGTCAGGTAGGCGGTGCATTCAGTTTTTGCTGTGGTCTGCTGCTGTGGGATACTGCTGGGTGGGGGTGTTGTCTATGTTCAGGCCCTCAGTGTGTGTTCTCTCTGTCATTGCTGTAGGTCTCCAGGGACAACATGCCATGGCGGGGGGAAGGGTGCCCAGACTGATGTGGAGGGGCGGATCCGAGTAGCTATCCAGGCAGCCCTGTGGCGTATTTCCAGGATGGTTCAGCACCTGTCAGCTGCCCTGCAGTGTTCTTCACCAATTGCCCTTACATGGCCATGTACGGGTGTGGTGTGGCGGGCTACGGCGATGCTAGTGGCCCCCTGCCTCTTCATGGGGCCTTGCTTAGTTTACTGTTTCTGTTTATGGCCCATTGTTTCCTTGTTGTTCTGGGGTTTCTGTTGTACAGTTTTATTTCTGGTTTTACTATTTTGTAAACATGTTGCTATCAGTATCTGTGTCTATAGGTTTCTTTGTTCCAATGTCATGGTTGCTCCCTATTGCCCTCCTGGCTTGCTCCACTTGCTCTGACTTGCTCCCTTATGTGGCTCAGGGCATCCAGGATGCCTGGCGAATCTCCTGTTGTGCCAGTGCATCTCCAGTTGCGCTGTCCTGTGTCTGGGTGATTCACAGAGGGATGCGTTGGCATATCCCATTGCGCATGCCTCTGGGTATCGCTCTGTCTGTGCTCGGCACATCTGACTTGCTCCAGCGATCTATGTTGTGCTGGGCACATCTTCTATGTGAATCCTGCCCAAAGTCTTCTTACAGATGCCTATCTAGGACCGCCATTGGGTGCAGATCTAAATCATTGCATAGTCTGCACATTGACAATTGCACTATCCCCACAGTTATCAATGAGGTTATTCATGATTAGAACAGGAGGGGCCCAGGATTGATCCCTGGGGCACCCTCCTTGACAGGGAGCTGCTCTGAAATGGACCTGCTCCATTTAACTTGCTGGGAGTGGTTAGACAGATAACTTGTGAGCCAGTAATTGGAGTGCTGAGCTAGACCAAGGCACTTTAGTTTAACCCCCAGCAGATCATGGTCCACTAGGTCGAAGGCCTTGGTCAGATCTATAAATACAGCTCCAGTGGGGGTGCCAGCCTCAAGGACATCAGTTGTTTATTTATTTGTTTTTGTTTGTTTGTATATTCCAATTTATACCTTTGAGCACAAGTGCTCATTTACAGAGGTTCCACATCATAGGTAGAATACAAAGTACTAATATACTGACATAACAATCAAGACATAACTTAAGGTGGAATAGGTATACAAGACAAGGCATTACAATCTAGACGTACTCTTAGGCAGCAAGTAAAGGAACATTGTCAGGATAATAATGTATAGTAGTAACAAAATATAGAAAAGCAAAGACTAGGGTTGTTCAAGGGAGAAAACTGACATGTAAAGAGTATCAAAGCAGGTGGAGTAAGAATGGATCAGTTGTAGCAGTCATAGAAGGGGCTAGCTAGGTGTGAGAGCCTTTCTTTGCTCTCTCTTAAATAACAATAATTTGGGGAGACCCAGCAAGGAATCGGGCAACTCATTTAGCCAATGCGGGAGCCTGACGGTGAAGGTATGGATGGCCAGGCTTGTACTGCGGTAAGGGACAGAGAGAGCATCTCTGGTCATGTTCCTGGTAGTAGTATATTGATTATTAATGGGGTAAGACAAGTTTCTGACTGAGGGTTGGGTTAGGTACAGGAGTGCTTTTTTCCCTGGTAGGCATGTGTTTAATATGTAAGCCCCCCAAATCAAGTTAACCTTTGGAGAGTTGAGGCTCCTTGTCCCCTCACCACTGTTGTGGTGGGTTTTGCAGCAGTGCTGGAGGGGAGCTCACACCTTGCGCTCCATTTTGTTCTGTGTTGCTCCGGCTGCTGGATCCTGGTTGCTCAGCCTGTGGCAGAGGGCCAAGTGCGTGGATGCTGTCTGCACTCAGTCACGTTTGTCAGGGCCGTGGAATAAATAAAAATAAATAATGTAAATAGTTATGGGCATGCACTCATGCATTTGCAGCCACCAAGATATGAATTTAATGTGAGCGCTGCTCCATTTTGGGGAAGTAGTTTCAATGTCAGCTGGTGCAGATGGGGTAAAATTGTAAATAATTATCTTGGGACTATGAGTCCCATAGGGCTTTGGGGCAAAAGGTGGTTTTGGTGCCCTGAGTTATGGTCTGGATTGGACCACTGGGTTGGTGGGTGAGTTTTGGTGCCTGGGAGGAGAGATTAAAAAGAGGTGCTATGTGGGAAATGGAGGGAGAATGAGTGGTTTAGGGACTGAGCAGGGGCAATTGCCCGCTTGGTCTGCTGTATTTCTGTACTTTTTGTGTGTGTGGCAGTGAGGCCCAGAGTGCCAGAGGGACGTGGTGGTGGCCATTATTTTTGGAACCCTGTTGGAGAAGCCTGAGATTTGTACCCAAGAGGAGAAGGAGCAAAGCCACATTGAGCTTGGAGCATGGGCGTGGGCTGTTGCTGCTGGCCCAGAGGACCATTGCTGAGTGGAACCCCTAGAAGGAACTGTTTTCTCGGGAGAAAGCAGAGAGAGAGAAGCCACTTTTAGCCGTTAGGCACCAGAGGAGGAGATGAATTGGAAAGAGAATGGCACCTGAGATGTGAAGGGATCCATGTACTGCCCCTGGTTCCAGAGACTGTCGTCTGTTGCATCAGTTATGGAGGGACTGGGAATGGGGTCCACTGGGAGCTAGGGGATCCAGGAGCAGCTCCCTGGTTTCATGGTGACCCCAATTTTAGAAACTAGTTCAGTCTCTGGCTGGAGGAAGAACTGTTGCTGCTTGATTAATGGCCTGATTCGGCCACAAGTTAAGCTGCCTGTGTTTGGACTGTGGCTACATAACTTGTAAGGTACTGTAGCTACCTGGAATTTAGCTTCTGATGTGAACTTCTCGGTCCTGAGCACCTATTCAGCTTCTGATCTGACCACACAGTCCAGAGCAATTTGTTGTGTGTCTTTCTGCTCCATGGAGTGACTGTTCCTGTTTTATTAACTGTTCACTAAATGGGATCCCCTGTTCCTGCAGATTGGAGTGTTTGCCTCATTCATTTGGCCAGACTGTTTTCCTGATAACAAATGTTGCCTCCACAGCCCAGCTCCTAGTGTGTGTTCCAGGAAGTGCATCAAGGGGTTTAGGGGACTATGCCAGTACTGTCCCCAGACTGAAGAACCAGATGACTATTGGAGGAGACATCAAGAGGCCTGCCTGGTGAGGATTGTCTCCAGAGGCCTTGGTGACAAAGATGGCAAGGCCAGGCAGGGGAAGACCAGTGTCTCACCTTTCTGGTTGAACAGCTGGAACCCAGATGTCCGTGGGCACCCCAGTTCCTCCAGGTCTGGTAAGCTAGGCCATTCAGGCATGTGGACTCTTTCTGCTGTATGGTGCCCCTTGGATTTTCGCCATCCCATGCCTTTAGGCCGGGGGCATACAAGTATTTTATCCTACCTCAGAGAGGGAGCCAATTAGCTTGTGCATAAAGGGAGCAGGTGTGGGTGAGCCTTTCTGCTCCAAGTGTGACGTGGCATGCCTTATTGAGGACTAACATGACCCTTTTAAGAACAGTGTCTGTGACTGCTCTGTACACTGTGAGACCATAGTTAATTATTTGTGAGATAGAGCTGGTTACGGCAACGTGCTTGGCTTCAGGAGTGAGGTTATGCCTATTTCTGCATAGGGCACCCAGTTTCCTATCAACAGAGCTGACAGCGATATCTACATGAGGCTTGAAGGAGAGCGTATCATCAGTGGTGACTCTTAAATATTTAAAAGAGCCAACCAGTACTAGAGCGATCCCTTTTCATTAACAATGGTGAAGGGGTGGAGCTTTTTCCTAGCCTGAACACTAGCAAACAACATAGCTTTCATCTTTTTGTGGTTCAAGACCCGTTTATTTCGCTTGAGCCACACCTCCAGTGAACCAAAGCTGCATTGTAGATCCCTGGTGAGCGACTCCTGGCAAGGACCACTAATATGGATGACAGCATCATCTGTGTAAAGAAGTACCTTTGTGGTTGGGCATGCTTCTGGTAGTTTATTGATAAAGAGGCCAAAAAGAAGTGATCCCAGTACTGAACTGTGAGGAACTCCAATCAGCACACATTTGGTATCAGATAGGGCACTGCTAATCTTTACACATTGAGAGCGTTCAGTGAGGTAACTTTGGAACCAAGTCACTGTTTCAGCAGAGAGGCTTACTGAGTGAAGTTTGTCTAACAGTAGTAAGTGATTGACCTAATCGAAGGCTTTGGTTAGGTCAGTGTATATGGAGCCCACCAGTTGACCTGTGTCCAGAACCTCATGCAGGAAGTTTGTGTACTCAGAGCAGTGCTGGTACTGTGTTACTTCCTGAAACCATGCTGCTGTTGGCATTGGATGTTATACAGTATTTGCTGAGGTAAGTAACCAATTTGTCCAAACAATCCTCTCGAGCACCTTGGACAGGAGGGAGAGGATTGAAATTGGTCTATAGTTGGAGACAGTTGTGTGGTCCTCACTTTTGTGCACTGGAGTGACAAGAGCAGTCTTCCATATAGTTTGGAATTGGGAATACCGTAGTGAGAAGTTGAGTAGTTTGGTAAGGGAGTGGGCGAGCTCAACTAGGGTTAGGGCTATAAGTTTCGTATCCAACCCATTGCTCCCCATTCTGGTTTTATCCAGAACCCATTTGACATACTTTATTGTGTCTGCCACAGAAATGGATTTGAAGTAAAACTGAGTTGTTGGTGCTACTGGTTCAGGCAGGAATACAATCATGGTATTGGCTGGGAGAGGTGTCAGGGTCATTATTAGGGGAAGAACCGCACTAAGATCAGCGAAGCTTTATTTGAATTTGTTAGGTATTTCCTCAGGGTTTAGGTGACAGTGCCATTATTGCTGAGCATATGGCTGAGACTTATCATCCCATCATCTCTTCCTAGAAGATCCTTTGGGGTTTCCAAAACCTTTTCCCCTTCTCCCAGTTGCAAGCCAGTTGTTCTTTGTGGTAGGATGCCTTAGACTGTCTACTTTCCTGGTGCACTTATCACATGCAGTCTTGTACTTTGTTGATCCACAGGTGACCCAGTGGCTCTGGCACGTGCTCATAGATTGTCCCTGGCCCGCATCTGGGCTAGGAGGGTGGGGTGATCCACTCTGCAGACATGCCTCGAACCTTACATCTTTTAAATGCGGCATATTTGTTACTGGCAGCATTGAGCTGGGTAATGAAGAAGTCAAGTAAGGAGGCAGTATAGCGCAGAGGGTTAAGGCGCTGAGCTGCAAACCTGGAGACCTGGGTTTGAATCCCACAGTCCCCACTTGCATACTGTGTGACCCTGAGCAAGTCACTTAACTTCCTTGTGCTCCCAGGTCGCACCTGTAAACAAGCTTTCAGCGTAGTGTGTCTCTCTCCTGGTTAAAAAAACAAAAAAGTGGTAGATCAATATCCAAAATGGAATCAAGATAACTCCAGTCAGTTTGAGCTGGGTGAGACTTGAATTCACTAATTTGGCCTTTGCAGAGAACCCTGTTAACAGTTTTTGGGGGAGCCTTGGCAAGCTTTGCCGACTAGGCACATAGGACTGGAGGTGGTCACTGATAGCATCCGGTAGCACTCTGACCTCAGTCAGTCTTTCTCGGTGGGAGGTCAGGACCCAGTCAATGAGGGTGCTCGTTCTGGACTTATAATTGGTCCTGGTACAGTCCTTCACGACCTGAGTGAGGTAGAAGTTTGATACCAGATCCCTATGCGCATGATTAGATTTGGCAACCAGTTTATGCTGAAGTCCCCAGTGACAATGGTTTCCAGTTTTGTCTTGCAAGCTTGTAGTGCTTGGGAATGATTCCAGGCCTTATTGTTGTTTCCTGGAAGAATATAAACTGTCATGATAACTGAGTTTTTGCAGCCATTCCCTAACAGTATTTTCATGGCCAGACATTCGCAAACTCCCATGGGACTGCCCAAGGTCATTTTATGTCCCTGCAGGTTAGCCTGAAAATAGATCAGGAAACCCCCACCCTGTTTGCCTTGCCGGTCCTGTCTGAATAGGTTGTAACCATGTAAGGTGATGGCAGAGTCTGTGGTCCTATTGGAGAGCCAGGTTTCAGTGAGTGAGACAATATCAGGTTCAGTTTGAGACACCCATGCCTCAACCTGAAAATATTTCAGCAGGAGGCTGCCTATATTGAGGAGGCAAACTTAGAATACCAGGGGACCTGGCATGATTTCTTTTGCAGGGGTCCAGGGTTGGGATGGATGTTCCCTGACATTAGGAGTAGGATGGATATGAGTTTAGGACCAACAGACTGGGGGTGCTCCTCAGCTTCACATTGATATGGGTGTACAAACAATATTTAGTGTGTGCTTTGTGTCCTGAGGGGATGATGGAGGTAAGGATCACCCTAATGGGGCATTTGTTGCCACTAAATGAAACTAGCGTTAAAAGGAGGGCGCATGTTTTATTCACTGGGTGCACAAAGTCACCTGTACCCCTGTGCTGTGCTGCAAATAGAGTTAACAGTTATCATGGTCTGACTGTTATCCACCTGTAGGATGGCTAGCTGTAGCATTAAACAAGTTATGAGGAATAAAAGGATCCTCGAAGGGTAGATGGATGGCCAGGCTGTAGCACAAGAATAAGCACTCCTGTCTACTGTTAACGAGCAGCAACATTTATAAAACCCTGAATCAGTCTCAGCTATCTAGCCCATGCTTACAGTAAGTGCTAACCACAACTCCCATTGCCCTCTGCCCCCCCATACTCCTTCAGTTGCCTCTAAAAGATGAAGGTGGTAAATAGTCATCCTCTTCTCTGCTGCTGACACTTACAGCACAAATGTCAATGACAGGGCATCCATTTAATGATTTAGTTTGCACTTTTTTTCAGTATAGCTCATGTTATCCAGCTTCTCGCCATGGCCAACGAGGGCCCTGCTATTGCCACCAAGCATCTTGCAGCTCTCATAGATGAAGCAGTTTCCCAGCAGTTCCAGAATGAATGCTATCGCGACCATGACCATTTTGTAGTGGATCACGAGGAGATCCTGACAGCACAAGAGCATGGTCAGAGTGAGGACTGTCTGGTATCAGATCAGGAGGAGGCCTTGATGGTGCACCATTACCTGCGCCACTCCCAGGTGAGACAGAAATCTCCTGTCTTAATTCAGTAACATGGAGGAAGGTCACAGTCTCTGCCTTCCCCTAGGTTAGAGGTGCCCCACATCCATGAAGGTAATAGAATACTGCAGGAGTGGGTGGTCTCTTACTAACTTTCTCTGCCAGACCTTTCCAGAAGGGAACTTCCAGCAGATTGCTTTCCATGGGAAGTGATGCTACCTATTGAGGGAAGTGCCACCTACCCTCTCAGAATGGGCCTTTGATCAGAAGCCTGAATAAGGCTACAGGGACTCTAAAAAGTTCTAGACCCATCAACATCATTGAGGATGCTGGCTCGGTGGCGCTGAGGGTTGAGGCACTGGACGCCACACCAGTGACCTGGGTTGTGGAACGAGCTCAGGATGTCGGGGGTCGGCAGGGGAGGAGAGGACTGAGCATCCGGAGGACAGCTCTCCTCTCCTGGGGAGGGTGAGTGAGTGACTCCCCAGTACTAGCGACTCCCAGTGGAGGCTGGGGTGCAACAGCCAGGGGATCACGTTGGTGATGGGTTGGAAGCATTGGTGGACATCCACGGGAAGGGCGTGGGGAGCACGTTCGGCCCAAGCTGGACAACATTGCACATCGTATGTTCCTTGGGGATCATGCTAACGATGAACACAAGAAACCACCTGTTGGCTGGGAGGAGGAGATTTCCTGCCCCCACCTTCAACACCAGACCCTACCGCTGGATCTCGACTTGCCCTCCACCCCTGAGGGGTACTAGATGAGGTAAGAGTTGGGGGAGCTGAGAGACAGCCCCACCCTGGCGGAAGTGACGAGGGATTCTCCAGAGGTATGTCGCTGGTAGAGAGGGAGTCTGAGGTAGAGAGGAGTCCGGAGAATGGTTCGGGAGGATCTCGGCAGGAGGAAACAGGCAGGGCGACTTGTGGGGCCACAGCCAATGGTGACAGGGGTGAAAAAAATCATTGAGGATGGTACTGACCCTGTGCCTGGCAGGTATATCAATACTGGGCTAAGAAGGTGGGAGGGCAGCAGCCAGTCCTCTTGATACCCCTCAGCCCAGAAAGGCCACACAGAAGAGGAAGCGTGATGCATCCCTCCTCCCACATGCTCTTCACTGACTCTCCTCCTGGTACTAAACCAGAGGTGTGAGTACAGGAGGACACCTCAGACTCCTCTGTTCAGGAGTCATATTTGGCAGGGATTCTGACTGATTCCTTTATATACTGGTGCAATGCAGGCACTCCTAGGAGGCAATCTCGCAGACCCCTACATAGGATTTCCAGGAGACCACAAAGTCCCATTTTAATCCCGATGCCTGGGAAACTCACCGTTTGAATGGACCCTGCTGGCCGAGATCACAGACTAAACAAGACAAAAATTTCCACAGCACTCACAGATGGACGGAGTGCATGGCCGGTGTTGCATGCCTGCTTTCGACTATAGATTAGAACCCTTGACTGCCTGCACTTGGTAGTGAATCAATTCATCAGAAATTACGCAGAGGTAGTTCTGAAACAGGTTCCAGTTTATCAGTTCTAGGTACTGGAATTATTACTCAGCAGCCTCTCCTCAATGAGTCTCAGGAGGCCAGCTAAGCTACTGGGTGACAGCTGCTGGATAATAGTTCTTTGCACTTGAAACTTTGTGGTAATAAAGGCCGGAACTGTTTTGGAAACTTTCAGCTATCTTAATGTCTATTTCTGATGGATTTGGATTCATTACATCGCTAAGAAGTGCAGGACAGCGAGATCACATACTACCTGGTTAGCTACCTGCACAAGTCTTTGAAAGAAAGGCGCAGGAAGCTCCAGAGAACTGCCTCAGATCCTGCCTCCCTTCAAGGTCGCCCTAGCTCTGAGTTTGCCAAAGATTCTCCACATACCTAGGCAAGAGAAGCGAAGATCCCAAGAAAGGGTTGGATGAAAGCCTTAAAATGGTCAAAGACAAACTACTGGATCTAGTGGGACCCTTAGCACTGCTCAGCGACATGGGTCAAGAGGCACAAGTGATTCACTGTCCTATTGATCCGGATTACCTATAGGATGCTGTCAAATGTGCAGTTTGTTTTCTAGGCAATGCAAACAAGAAAACCTGTCCTTTTGGAATTCCATCTAGAGTCTTTGGAACTGGCATCTAAAGATGCAGGCGCAAAGGCTGACAGTCTACTATTTGGTGAACCCTTGTTGAAAGAGTTCAAGAAATTGGGAAAGACTTTTCAGGGGTCAAGAAGACTCAATCTTCTTTTAGGGCAATGGGGTGCTTTCTAGGTCGTTCGGGAGAGGTAGGGGGCACTGTTTTGGTCAAGGCTAGACATAAGGCTTTTGCCAGCTCCTTTGGCTATGGATCCAGGACAAGAGGAGACCAGGGCTTCAGAAGCTGAGGATGCTTCTGAGGAGGTTGAGGCTCTGCCACCCCAACCCACCCCCCGACAAAAAAACCCAGATATCTCTCTCTGTCTATCTCTTCCTTTTGTCCCAGGCCTTCTTCAACTCGTGGACAGACTGCATTTTTCCCACAACTGGGAACTTATTACTTGGGGTATGTGGGTTCTGAACATGGTGTGAGGATACTAGACCAAGTTTGAATCCTCCCATCCCCTCTCCCCACTTCAGGTTATTGCCTTCTTTCTGCAAAAGAAATTACTCGCTCTCCCAGGAATTGGACTCCTGAATCATAGTTTGAGCCCCACTGTGACACCAAAGCTGGACCAATTCCATCTTCCTGTTTCCCAAAACACAGAGGTCATCATCCAGTCATCCACCTGCAATACCTCAGTTGTCATGTACTGTACAGACATTTTAAGATGGAAGGTATCAGTCTTCTCCAGACCACCCCCACCCAGAGGAGGTTGACTGGTTTTACTGGACCTCAAGGATGCATACTAACAATTCCATCCATCCAGAAGACCAACAGTGGCTCAGGTTTGTGTGACAAGGAGTGGTCTGGTAGTTCATTTGCTTTCCTTTTGGCCTCTCTTCAGCACCAAGGTTCTTCACAAAGCTTCTGCGCGCAGTGATGACCTGGCTCAGGACCATGAGTGTCAGACTTATTATCTACCTGTACGACATCTTGATCATGGATCAGGATGCTCCTTCCCTAGTGAAGCACCTTTATTTAAACATCTCTCTGCTGGAACACCTAGGATTTGTCATCAGCCAGGACAACTCAGTCCTGTCCCCCTGCCAGATGATAACTTTCTGGGGGTTGCAGGTTGTCTCTGTAGAAGCCTCCCTCAAACTGCCCTTAGCCAAGGTCAGGGGCATAAAGAATGAGTTATGCAAGCTCCTGAAGAGAGAGCAAGCCACAATTCGGGACATAGCCAGAGTGATTGGAACCTTCTCCTCATCAATCCAAGCCATATTCCCAGCTGCCTTCCATTCCTGCTCCCTCCAATGGCAAGGATTGAGGCCTTAAGGCTCATGGGTTCTTTCAACTCCCCAGCACTCCGGTGGCTCTGAGGGTTGAGGCACTGGACACCACACCTTGCGCCACACTGGAGACCTGGGTTTAGGAATGAGCCTGGACCGCCGGGGGTCGGCAGGGGAGAGAGAGAGAGAAGATCAGGCATCTGGAGGACAGCTCTCCTCACTTTGGGGAGGGATTCAGGGCATGCCCGGCACAGCAGCAGCCCCCGGTGGAAGCCAGAGGCATTGTGTATGCTGAGGGCAGCAGTAGAGGGACAGAGCTGCAGTGGACATTGGAAAAAGACATCATTACACATACGAGCTCTGGGAGAGGGAGGAGGGGCAACACCAGCACCAGGAAATCCCCTGTCTTGGGGTAGGCAATGGCTTCCCAGGGCCGGAAGACACACACCCAGTCGGGCTCTCATCCAGGATGCTGACCCACTGGCAGATTAGATTATAGATAGAGTGACAGGGTGTTGGCAGCCCTGCTTTGGGGGGGCTCAGTGTCAGAGGATGTGCCAGTCAGGGCGGGTCTGGCGAGAGGCTTCAGTCAGGGAGGTAGAGTCTCTCTCTCTGGTTTACGGGGGCAGCCGGAGAGAGTTCCCTGAGCACAGGTGTAGAAAAAAGAATTGGAAAAAAAACACCTCCCCAGCGCTCCTCCCTGAAGCAGCCCACAACAATATTTTTGAGTGGATTTGTTAGATGGAACTGTGGAATGGAACTGCTATTTTCCAGACTCTTTCAGAACTCATGACAGAGTCAGATGTCAGCCTGTATCACTGGGGAGCCTGGTGCCACAGCACCTCCATGGGCAGCAGATGGCCAGAGGAGGCATCCTCCCTCCATATCAATGTGCTCAAATTCCCAATGGCTCTGTTCATGATTCCGAGTTTTACCAGGGGCAGGAATTACCTTATAATTCTCCTGAAAATGGACAATGTGGCAGTGGTTTGCTACATAAACAAGGTGGGAGGTCACAAAGTCCCTCCAACTCAATGTTTTGGCAAAGAGGTTCTGAAAGTTCTGCTGGAACCGAGGTCACAAATCTAGGCCCAGCACATCCCAGGCCTCTCCAACATGGTGATTGATTGAACATCCTCTACCTGCTGGACTCCAGCGACTTCTGTCTCAGCAGGGATGTGTTCCTCTTGCTACACAGTTCATGAGGACCGCTGGAGGTCGACTTATTCACCTGCTCCTCCTCAACTCAGCTCCTGATCTTTTCAGCTGGAGACCAGATCTGGAAGCCAACACCACAGATGCATTTCTCTAGGGTTGGAGCAATCTGAAGGGCTATGCCTTTCCCATTCTCCATGATTTGCAGAACACCGCTGAGATCAGGAGGCAACAAGCAACAATCTTGTTGATCAGTACTTCTGGCAGGCCCAACCTTGGTTCCTGCCCCATCTGAAACTTTTGGTGCAGCTTTCCCTACTACTTCCCCAGGAGAAGGACTTTCTTGTGGATGCAGAAGGCAACCCACACTCTTTCATTCTAGAAGACAAGCGCCAGTTAGCATTTTGGCTGCCTTCAGGGGTACCTGGGTGACTGCAGGACTTTTGGAAAGCTTTGCCAGCCTTCTCAGAGAGTCCTGGGCCAAAGGGACCAAAAAGGTTTATTCAGCAGCCTGGTCTTGATGGACTAGCTGTTGTGGTGGATGGCACCTGAACCCTTTACAACACCTGTGACAATGATGTAGAGTTTTATTCCAGCTGTATGTTTCAGGTAAGACGTGGAGATTTTTGTCAGTGTTGTGAGATCTGCCATCTCAGCAGCACATATCCCTGTGGATGATAAGTTTTATCAGGCAACATCCAGTAACATGCAGATTTCTTAAGGTTATAAGATGGTCTAGACCTCTGCAACCTACCTACAGATGCACCTGGGATGTGGACACGGTTCTGCAACTCTTTAAGAGTTTGACTTCCAATGTGGGTTTAACTGTAAAACAATTTTATATGAACTGGGCCTCTCTGCTCTGTTTGACATTGGTCAAGAGGGTCTGAGATGTGAGAGCCTTAGCTATTTCTAGAATGTTGCACTGCCTGGAAGGGGTCTATTTTTCCTTTGCCAAAAAGACGAAAATGGCAGCTCGAGGGGTGTTATGTACACACTTTGAGCCAGAACCCAAGCTGTGTGTGGTTTCATGTCTCCTGGAATATCTTCATCAGACAGCTCTCCTCCATGGGTGTTTGGATTAAGTCCTGATCTCTCTGACTAATCTTCACAAACCAGTGGCATCTGCTACCATTACGAGGTGTGTCTGATGGGCCATGGCAGAGGCTGGATGGACATGACCATATTCGGGGCCCGCTCCGCCAGAGGGGTGATGGCCAGAAAAGTGTTCTAGACAAGTATCTGTTTGGAGAATATCCTTCAGACTGCTTACTGGTCTGGAGAGTCAGTCTTTAGAAGCTTCTGCCATAAGCCTGTGACAGATGGGGTGGCAAATGTAGTTCTCTAGAGAGCTTTGAACATGCCTGTAATACAAGCCTGCATACGGTGATGTAAAATAGGTCAAAACAAAGTTACAGCTTTAATAAACACATGGAGGAGCAGAATTACAGTCATTCCTCACCTTCGCTGTTTAATTTGTTGCAGCTAACACCTAGAAGGACTACGAAAGGTTGATGTTGGACCACGTGGGGGCATGATTTTATGGTTCCAGTTTCAAGTTGTCATTGTGGATGGTTCCAGTATCAAGTTCAGGTGGAGGATCCTGTTTGTTTATGTATTTACTTCAAAACTGGTAACCAGGAGAGGCACAGTGAGCCAAGGCTCATTTCCAGATGTGACCTGGAGAGGGGAACAAAGAAGAACAGCAGTATAGTACATAAATGCAAAACAATGGAACAACATTTGGTAAAAAGTTTGTACAATATTAGAATAAATACTAAAAATTGTATGTGCAGAGAATACAATGTGGTACAGCTCAGTAAGAAGACCTAACAAGTGCATATTCAAAAGTGACAGCAATAAACAATGAACAAGAACAATATTGACAAAAGGTGATTAACCTGTAGGGTGAGATTATTTCCTGACCTCGTACTGGAGGGAGAAAATTGCAGTGGCATGGTAGTGAAACTAAGGCAGGAGCGGGGCCCAGCTACTTACCAGGATGTTTAAGACTTGGCCTCTGAGGTATCAGAAAGAAGGGTAACAGGAACTGGTGGGGAGGGGATGGAGTTTCAGTTGGTGCCTGAGGGAGCCAAGGGATGGGGAGAATCAGAGAGAGGAAGGGAGTTGGTTCCAGAGTGAGGGAAGTCAATTAGAGAAGGTAGACTGCCCAGCAGAGGAGCAGGGGTGAGGAGTGGCAGAAGTGTGATGATCCCAGGAACAGAGGGAACAGGAAGCAGGTGGGAGTTGGGAGCACAGAGGGAAGAGGTCTAAACCAGTATTTGGATATGAAGGAGGTACAGTGAGCCTGGCAAATGTGAGGGCAGAAGGAAGGTGGCTAGGGATGAGTACAGTGAACAATGGTGTATGCTGGGGAGATTGTAGCAAAGCGGCAGAAGGAGTTACAGAGGGTGTTCAGTCTGGCAAGGGAGGGAAGGGGCAGTGCCACATCCGCAAGTTGAAAACAGGAAGCACCATTGTGGTAACAAGCCCCTGTGGGCATGCAGAGATAAGCAGTTTTTGTTGCAGTACAAGGCCTGGGATAGAGTTTTACATGGATGGCATTGATGTGGGCTGAGAAGTCAAGCTTACTGTCTAACCAGATGTCAAAGTACTTGAACGACTGAACTGCTTTAAGAGGTGTGCCATCACAGAGGTGAAAATGGTGGGGACTGAGTTTGGCCATTTTCTGACTGGTATCAAAGGTCACAGACGCAGTTTTTTTGGTGCTGACTCCGAGTTGATTGGATTGGAACCAGTGCAGAACATTGTTGGAGTCCTGCAAGAGCAGGCCTTCCACAGCTATGGTGGAGGGACTAAAGGTGAAGGTGACTGTGTCATCTGCATACATGTGAAAATTCAGTTTGGCACAAGCAGAGGGGAGGTCATTCAGGAAGATGGAGAAAAGGATGCAACCCAGGATGGAGCTCTGTGGGGCCCCATACTGGATAGAAAGGGGAGGTGACAGGATGCCTCCAACCTGTACCAATTGTTGTTGGACCATTAGGTAGGTACAGAACCAAGCAACAGTGGGAGCTGAGAGGCCAGCAGTGCTCAGCTTATCCAAGAGGAGTGACTGGAACACAGAATCAAAAAGCTGCCATGATCTATGAATACAGCAGCCGTAATGTGTCTCTCATCCAACCCAGAGAAGATAGAATCTGTGACCCACAACAGGGAGGAGACAGTGGAATGATGCTTTCAAAAACCAGACTGGAAGGGTGAGAGGAAGTTGGAGGAGGAAAGGAAGTCAAGGAGACTAGAATGGACCAGTTTCTCTTGCAGCTTGGGGAGAGAGGAGGAAGATGGAATGGAAATTGCCAGGGGCTGTGCAAAGATGAGAATGATGATTTGGCCTGTTTGCCTTTTGTAGGTGCCTTAAGGACTATGGGAGGGGCAGAGGACTGTGGGAGCTGTAGTTAGCGCATTGTTAACAAGGGCCGGATGGCCGATAGGTGATTCACAGTTTTGTAAGTTTTGCTGCTGGTCAACAGTAAAGAGGAGCTGCTTCTGCCTGTAATACTGCACTTCCATATGTTTATTAAAACCATAACTTCCTTTGAGCTATGCTCTTGGAAAATTACAGTTTCAACTGGTGACACCATAGAGATGACAGATCAAATACAGAGACAGAGACAGCTAAAAGGAGGAGGGGTTGAGGGCCAACCTGGGAGGGCCATGGTCATGTTGTCTTTGACCCCCATTTTATGGGATCTATTTTTGAAAACCTGTATTTATTGTATTTTGTAAGACAAACATTACAGTAAGACTTGACATAAAAAACAGGCATTTCATCTCAGATGGTACAACGTTTAAAAAGATGTATGTGTAGGATTTAAACATTTGGTAAGTCAACAAATATGAAGTCATACCTCTCAACAGTCCCTTGATTCACTTGCCTTTCAGGCCAGAAGATCACAGGTTTTGGGTTCTAGCCTCACACTAGGAACTTGAGGTAAACCACAATATAAACACTGTGGTGCAGCATGGGTGGGGTGCCGTCTTTTGGATGGGACATTAAACTAAGGTCCCACCTGCCTGTTCTGATGAATGTTAAAGGTCCCATGCCACTTCTGGAAAAAAGTAGGGGAATTTTGCCCATTCTGTAAAAATACCACCAACAACTTTGCCTGATCCAGTATGTCAGTCTGCATCTGTATCCCCCTTCCTCCCCCCAGGATGAAGCTGAAAATAGACAACATTTCTTAGCAACCCTTTTTTCCAGTCAACAGAAGCTTCCATCTAGCACCCAGTACTGTTACGAAGACACACTTCACACTTTTTTGGGTCCTCTTTAGGGATGCTCTGAATTGCTTGATTCTGATTTTAGAAACTTCAAATTCCATTTCAAATCCTTAAAGGACCTCAAAACTGTTTTAGGATTCGGATTTCAAATCCTAAATGCCTATGTGGGATTCAGTTTAGGATTCAGGATCTTCAGACAGCCAATCCAAAAATCCTAAATCAGAAAATCAGGTTGGAATCAAGCAAATCCAATTCCATTCAGCAGATTCCAAGCAACCCTAGTCCTCGTCAAGCTGGGAGATGTGCATGCATGTCAGTGTGATCTAAAAAAAATAATAGTTATTCCGGTGGCAGGCAATATGTTTTTCACATGTCTTGTATTTGGATAATATGAAGCCAGCCAGCCAATGCAGCTTCCAGAAAAAAAGGTATGATTGACAGTAATGATGAATATTTTTCTATCTGTTCATTGAAAACACTAATGGCAGGGGGCTGGCAATGAAGACACACATCAGTTGTTTTCAGATGCTGTACCTGGTGTGAAGACAGATAGTGTCTGGATGCCATTGTGTGTTCCTCTGATGCTTATCGAAGAATCAGTTGCACTGTAGCTTGATGTTCAGTCTGAAGTGTGAAAATGTTTGAATGATTCATTCTTTCCTTCTGTTGCTGAACATCTGGTTGGATGAGATGGAAGAGGAGGAGAAGGATAGTTCTTAAATTGAAGCCACTCTCTTGTAAAATGGTGCTAGTGACTGGGTTGTGTTGCTGGTGCTTGAGGAGGAGGAGGAGGAGGAGAAAGAAAGTTCTTAAAGCCACTGGCTTACACTCTGGTTTAAGAGACCGGGTTGTGCTCTTAGTGCTTGTGGAGAAGGAGGAGAAGAGTTCTTAAAGCCACTGGCTTGTATGATGGTGCCAAAAGCTGGGCTGTGCTGCTGGTGCTTTAGGAGGACAAGGAGAGTCCTTTTTTTATTCTGTTTTTTAAAACTTTTTTCATGTGTAAAAAACATAGAACATCACATCATAATACAGACATACTGTACATCAGTACTACAAATCTGCAGTATACATTACTCATTATAACACATTTAGGCAGCGATTGTTCAATATATCAGGTTTAGTGACATGTGACTGACCTAAACAAAATGTACAACCACACCAAGGCTACACACATTAGTGATGTTTTGACAGTTCAATCTCAGCACACCTTCAAGAGTTCTTCTGAGTGCTCTTCAACCTGTACTTTTTATACAATGATCTATGTGGAATTTTTTCTTTGTTCAAAACTATATGTAATTGCTCAGCCTTAAGGGCCTAACTCAACTGCATTTCCTCTGGAACTGCTTATTGTAGTTCTAATCTTTTTTGTGACTATGTATTTGACGTGGAACTTTTGTAAACGAGCACTTGTGCTTAAAGGTAATTCTCTGAAGTTTTCAATAAATAAAATAAAAATAAATAAATACTCCTATAAATATTTTCCAGTATGCCATCATCCCCCTATTCTGCTCCAGGGTTGGACTGGGGTAAGGAGGGCCCACCCGGAAAGAGGATACAAGGGCCCAACTGGAAAATCAATAGAGGACGGTCCCAGTTGATACACTCATATCAATATTCCACTTCAATCTGATACACTTGCTCTGTGTTTGCATCTTACATTTATCAACAGTGTCCCAGATACCCCATTTAATTACAAAAAAAGATGACAAATGCAAAAGTTTTCAGAGTTCAGAAGGTAACCACTTACCCAACTGAGGGGGGCCAACCTGGAAATTTCCAGATATCTAGGTGGGCCAGTCCGACCCTGTTCTGCTCATTGCCAGTTCTGTATAGGACAGCATGGCCATGTAAAGCCCCATTGGCACGCAAACAAATCTTTCGATACCCTGAGCTCATGTGTCAGGTGTTCCAGAGGGAGTATTGAAGAAGGAGCTCTTTCCACATCTCTAATATAGGTCTTGCATGGAAGACCCAGGTAATTTAGATGCACTTTCTTTAATACTAACATGATATGGACCACCCTAAGGTATAGGTCTCAGTATTTCTGGTCATTCTCCTCCACTTCAAATAGCATAGACCAGGGTTCATCTGCCACTGTCTGCTTCACAGTGCAACTGATATACAGAGCTATCTTTGTCCAAAATGCCTACGTTCATCACACTCCCAGAAGCAGTGAATACAGGTACTCCTTTCTTTGTTATATCCTCCACAAATGGGCAGAATTCCTGCACTATCTGGAGACATATACAGCCTGTGTCAAACAATTGTACTTCACAATCTTGTACAGGTTGTATATCAGTAGCTCCATATGCGAGTCATGCAAATCTTCCCAAGCCTTACCTGGGATCTGACATCTTAGGTCCCGCTCCCAGAGCTGCTTAACCTCTTGCAATTAACATTTTTGTTGGTTTAAACTGAAAGTACAAATATTACATTCAAGCAACTGAAAATATTAAAATGTATACAATCAGGGCATAATTTAGGGAGGCGGTATCGCACAGTGGTTTAAGGCTCTGAGCTGCAAATCTGGAGACATCCAGCAGACCAGACCTGGGTTTGAATCCCACAGCTTCCACTGGCATACTGTGTGACCCTGAGCAAGTCACTTAACTTCCCTGTGCTCCCAAGTCGCTCCTGTAAAAAAAAGCTATCAGCTTGGTGTGCTACTCCTGGTTAAACAGCTAAATAAAATAAATAAATAAATAAATAGAAGCTTCAATCAATCAGATAAAGTACTCAAATAACTATCTATCAGAAACATACAGGCATAGATGCAGTGCGCTCAGATAACTCCAAGGCTGAAACTACTGTATATGTTCACATGTAAATCAAATTTTTTAGACCAAATTACAATTGATCAGTTGTAGGTCCCGACTTATATGCGAATAACTGAACTGCACATAAAAAACTAAGGTTGCACACAGCATGAAAATATAAACTACCAAAAAAATTCATTCATGTACTTTTAACCCATTGCTGCTGGTGAGCAGGGTCCTCATTCATGTACTTTAACCCTTGCAGCTAGCGGCGGGGTCCTTAAAATTGTGATGGGCTCCACACCACTGTTCCCTTCAGTTATCTGACAGCACAGATTGATGTGTTTTAACAGGCATCAAGTACCGTAGCAATAGGGCATAGCATTGCTAAAGCCTAATGAGTGCTAAATGGCCGCATTAGGGAATGATCATCCTAGCATCAGCGTTAATTGGCAGCATTAATGGGCTGATTGTCTAGTGTCATTTGTAGTAATTAAGTAATTAGTAAAATCAATTCATAAGTACCCTAACATTCTTCACGTTACTAGACAGCTCAGAAAATGGCAGGAGTGAAATGAAAGCACTGTGCCTACGCCGCTGAGTTTAAACTAAAAGTTATACAGCATGCCAAATTACACAGCAGTGCAGCCACTGAAAGAGAATTTAATATAAACGAAAAGCTCATTTGCGACTGGCATTTAAAAAAGCATGAACTTCAGTCCATGGAAAAATCTGTTAAAAGAAGGAAGCTGAGCAACTCACCCGTGGCTGCCATTGAGTCCGAACTGAGCAACTTGGTGCTCGAGCTTAGGCAGCAGGAGTACATCGTTAACAGGATGGTGATACAGCTCCAGGCATTAGCTTGATCCAAAAAAAGAGGTGTACAGAGTTTTGAGAACTTCAAGGCATCAGCGGGCTGGTGTACCCGGTGCATGAGACCCCACAGATTAACTTTACGGCAGAGAACTCATATTGCCCAGAAATTGCCTTCCAATGTCAATAAAAAGGTGGACAGCTTCCACCTGGTAACATCAGAAAGCTGAGCTGTACGATGGTGTGTGAATGGGTCGGAGACACTCGGAATGCCATACCTGCTGACACCATCATTAAATCATTTAAGAAATGCGGCATATCGAACTCCATGGTTGACACTGAGGACCATATGCTGTATGAGGATCTTATCTGTTCTGATGCTGCATGATCAGATGATGTTGAGGAGGATGACACAACAGCTGCAGAGCTTGAGGATATGTACAAGGACATCCTCCTGACAGAGCAGCAGCTCCACATTTTGTTTGCATCAGATGACGAAGATGAAACAGAATTTTGGAGATTCAGTGATGACAACTTGTGCTAGCAGCTAATTTAATTTTTTTTTTTTACATTTGCAGCTCTTTTCCTTCCAATGCGCTTATTGCCATTAAATGCCTATGGTACCTGTATATGCTTGCACAAAATTGGTCCGCGTCGGCTTATTTCCTTTTCATGATTATTGATCAAACCATATCTCTGACTTATACGCGGGTCAAAGAAAAATCATAGATCTTATACTGCTGAACTCTACCCCTGACCTACAGTATGTGCGAGTATATACAGTATACAAAAAGTAAAGGGTAGGCATTGCATTCAAATCAAATCAGAGTTTTATGCTAAGAAAGGGATCCCATGTCTTATTATATACTTCTGCCTTATCAGACAATAAATAACAGAGCTGCCTAACTATGAGTGAGAGATTTGGGGATCTTTCCTTAAGGCACCCAAATACTTTAGCTAATGTTCCCTTGGGGTTTATTCTCAACTGGAGAATACTGCTTTCCATCTCATGCAGTGGTTATTCTATCGGATTGTCTACCTGTACTTTGGACCCGGTTCTTGACCTAAAAACTTCTAAACCTGTGTTCCAGCAGGATCCCATGTTCTTCTGCCAACTATTGAAATATCTTGAAGCAGTAAAAGAAAAGACAAGGAGCACTCCCGACTCCTGAAAGTGCTGCTGTGCAGTGCAATAAACTAAATGCAGGGAAAACAGCACATACACCAGATTCTATGAGCTAAGTAGTTTATTGGTGCTTAAGAGAGGGAAACTACCAATCAGCTAGGTAGAAGGTTTCTGTCTATTATGCACCAATAAACTACTTAGCCAATCATATCTGGTGTGTGCTCTGTTTTCCCTGCTTCTAATATTTTGAAGCCTTGTGAAATAAGCAAATCCCCACATTTTACTTTCCACTCCTCTGACATCTAGAAATCTATGTCCTTCAGTCCGAGGAATCTGGGTTAGAATACACCGTACCAAAATGGTATGTGCTTTTACATCTCTTATGTGCCTTTTAATTTTCCCCAGGCCTCTAGCATCTGCAGGACTAACTCATTATTTGAGCCCAATTCCTTATGCCCTGGTACCTCCAGGGTTCAAGTATACTGTCATTGGTGCCATATCTTCTGTCTCTATACCGGTTCGCCCTGCCCCCCACTCACACACCTTTAACCCAGTCCATCAACATTCTGAAGAAGAGTTCTTAAAGCTATTGTGCTGCTGGTGCTTAAGGCAGGGGTCAATCTTAACCTTTGTTTTTTTTGCACTAGACAACAGGACATCTCTGTCCTCCACTCATCGCACTCTTATGATGGGGTGGTGAGCTAGGCCTCCCATTGCATGGACCAGGTCCCAGACAGGAGGAGAGTCATGTCACTGGTGCAGGTCCTGAGGGGAGCCAGTATTTATTCTGCCTGTTGTTGGGGCTTTTCCACTTGTTCTGGTCCCATACCATAGGGTGCTGCGTGCTTGCAGCGACCATACCAGCATGGCACCAGCCTGTTCCCCAGCCCTTATGCCATTCCAACGGCATTGCCACCTGTGGTCATCCATGTGGCAGTAGAGCAGCGGAGCTGGCAACCCTCTGTTCCCAGAGGAGAGTGTCCTCTGGAATGCTCAATCCTCCTCTCCCTAGTCATCCCCTAATGACCCACGCTCATTCCTGAATGTGGGTCACCAGCATTGCAAGCGGTAGCACTACTGTTGCACCAACAGGCTGGCCCAACCAGCAGAACAAGTTGATTCAAAACTGCACTAGCCTGTAGATGGTTGCATGTATCCACAATTATAATGGTGAAATTTGCTCAGTTTTACAGGAAAAAATGCAGGCCGAGAAATACTCCAGTTATTGCACATTTGTCCTGCTCATACATTGCTTACTGCCCCAGGAAAAAAAAAAAACACTGCCATGCAGTCACAGACAGTGTGCCCCCTTCCCCATTGATTTGTACCATGGACCCCTCTCTTCATCTTTCAGAACCCCTTGCCTGACTTGGAGGATCCCACAGCAGCAAATATTTAATAGAGCAGCCCTAGCTCTGTACACACACACCCTCACCCCCACCCACAGAGCAGTGAACAGAGTCAGGCAGAGAAAGACGCTCTCAGCTACAACCCTGTGATCAACTGGAGACCTGCATTTCTGGAAGTTTTTGTACAGTGTCAAGTGAGCCAGAAGCATATCTAGAATTTATTTGGGGTTGGGTCCAGACAAACCTAGAGGAATTGGGAAATAGAAAACTTTGAAATATTCTTATTTGTATATACATGGTATAAAAGTATTGATTTTAACATGCTCTGCTCCAACAATATAACAGCAGAAAGCAGAAATGAGCTGTAAAACCTTTCCTCCTGCAGCAGCAAGCACAAAAGCTAGCAGACGCAATTAAATCGCTGGATTTGGCAACAGTTCTCTTCTGCAGTCTCTTTAGCTCCCAATAAGACTTTGGATTAGGATCGCTCTGTTTCTTGTGGTCCTGATATAAAGCAGGTAGCGCAGTTAGGTTTTTTTTTTTTTAAAGTTTTGGAAAAAATGAAGTCCACGTTCATCAGATCATTGCAAGGAGAGGCGCCAGTTCTCTGGGCACTCCCTCAAACCCTGAGTCCTCCTTGTAGCGCCGTATTTATTAGCCTTTCATGTGGTATGGTATCAAAGACCTCTAAAATACAGGTAGGCCACATCTCACGCCCTCCTGATCAATTTCCCTTGTCACCCAATTGGAGAAATCTATCAGGTTTGCTCGGCAAGAACTACCTGCTGTGAAAACATGCTGTCTCATATCCTGCTGTCCACTGGATTCAAGGTATGTCACAGTCCTTTCTTGAGTAATGATTCTATCAATTTTCTGATAAAATAGGTTAAGTATAGTTAAACAATTACCTTCAATTTAGTAGACAAAAATCACTGCAACCTGAGTAAAACAAAAGTGCTATGTATTAAAACCCTTGCTGGGCTGCTGACTTATATGTCTGTCTAGATCTCAAATATGTTCTAATTCTGCCAGCAGACTAAGGGTTAAAAACTATTGTATGGTGTAGTGGAAAGCTATTGGTAAGATTTAATACTTTTATCATATGACTTTAAAATTGTTGTACTTACAGTGCTGATTAAGTACACAATTATTTTAACATAAACAGTATTGTGTTGATTAAGCACCCTGGTTATCTGTTATTTTTTTCTTACACCAAAGTAAGTAGTTGAGTTAAAAGAGGCTTCATTATTTAACATGTAGAAACTGGCAAAATATGTTGTTTCAAGATTTATTCAGTATTGACTGACTGAATTTCTAAATAAAATCTACTTAGCACTTCATGAGGTAGATGTCCTAACATACATCTAAATTCCCCCCTCTGGTCTACTGACTGATCCCTCGGAAGTGGCCAAGACACTCAACTCTCAATCCCTTCTCAGCAAACTCCCTTCCAGTAACACCCCTACTCTGAGCCCAGTACCTCCTCCCCTCCATTCCCCACCCTTCCTCCCCACACCCTACTAGTCTACCCTCATGCCCCAGCTCTAGCTTTGCCCCAGAGCCTCCCTCCTTCCCCCTTTCCTCCACCCCCTTCTGTTTTAAGACCATCTTCCCCAGGAACACCTTTAAACTACTTTGAGGTCTACCCAACTGAGGCAGCCCAGGTGCTGGTGGCCTCTCCCCAGGTTTTCTAAAACTAGTCTCCTCAGTGACTCTCCAGACCACTTACCTTCATATTCAGTCTTGCTCTATCTACTTCCTCCATGCCTGCTCCTGAAGTCTGCTAGGGTGGCTCCCATCTTCAAAGCTGGGGACCCTACTCCCCCCAACAACTATCAGCCTATATCTATTATCCCTCAACTTAGTAAGCTCCTTGAAAAGGTCTTCCACCACCAACTATCTGAGTATCTCAATAAACATTACCTCCTATGTGCCCAGCAGCATGGCTTCCTTAAGCATTACAGTACCGCTGTCGCTCTGGCTCTGTTCACCAGTCACATCCTCACCAACATGGATCATGGCTGTGCCACTGGTGCTGTCTTTGTAGACCTATCTAAAGCCTTCAATCTGGTTAACCATGCCCTCCTCCTCTCTAAACTGCAATCTATTGGATGTTCGGCAGAGACCACTAAATGGTTTCAGTGCTACCTCTCTAACTGCTCCCAATCAGTTTGCATCGTCACTGTCTCTTCTCCTGACCTGTCAGTGACCACTGGAGTACCCTAAGGGTCCATCATGGGCCCCCTGCTCTTCTCTGTCTTCATCAGCACCCTCCCCCTCAGACTGCCTTAACTGCAACACTCTCCTATACTGTATGTGGATGACCTTGTCATTTTCCATAGTGACAAAACCCTTCCTCATATATCCTCTGTCCATACCCAGAACTACAGTGCTGCTTATAGCTGGCTCACTTCCAACCTGCTGCTGGTTAATGCTAAAA
This sequence comes from Neoceratodus forsteri, assembly GCA_016271365.2. Taxonomy (NCBI): domain Eukaryota; kingdom Metazoa; phylum Chordata; order Ceratodontiformes; family Ceratodontidae; genus Neoceratodus; species Neoceratodus forsteri. Next base: position 298,794,415 of record CM057458.1, on the reverse strand, counting down.
AACCAAAGCCATGCTATTTGCGTGTAAACCATTCCAAACCAAATCCATTGCCGATAACTCCTCTCTCCTAATCCTCACACCCGATGGCCCTGCCCTGGATAATGTCACCTCCTTTAAATACCTGGGGGTTATGCTCGACCCCGCTCTTTCCTTCATAGACCATGTCAACATTGTTATTTGCAGGATCAACCAGAAACTTGGAACTGCTTACCACATAAAACCCTACCTGTCCAAAGAGGCTCACCTGGCTATAGTCAGAGGTAATCTTCTACCCATATTGGACTACTGTTCCCTCGCTTACTCTTGAGTGTTCACCACCCTTCGGACTAGACTCTCATCTGCCTATAATAGCGCCTGTCACTTTGCGCTGTCCACCCCCGTCTCCACTCATTACTGCAAGCTTTACTGCTCTCTCAGTGGGCTCTTTCTATAAGGCCACTTTGAATTTACCTTTGGCTGCTTTGTGGACACCATCTTAAGAAACAGCGCTGTTTCCCCTCTCTTCAACCTCTGTAAATTCTGTACCTTGCCCAAGTGCCTCCGTTCCTCTGCTGTCCCTCCTTTTGAGGTGTTGCGAACCTCGACCAAAATGGGTGGGAACGCCCTGTCGGTGGCAGCCCCCACCTTTTGGAATGGGCTTCATGCACCCCTCAGATCCTCTAACACCCATCTTACCTTTAGACACAACCTCAAATCCTGGCTACTAAGCTGTAACTGTACGCCCAGACAGTTCCCCCTATTTGCTCGGTGAGCCTATCCTTACACTGCCTAGCTTCCCTTCTCTCTCCCTTCCTGCTCTTGGTAGCTAGTTAAATTGCTCTGGGGCATTTGAGGTGGGGTGGGTTAGCTGATTTCTACCATTGCTGTTTCTGTACCTCACCTATTCTGACTTGATGTTGATTATATCCCTGTACCTACTGGTGTACTTAACTACCCTACTGTATTATTACACAGATATTATTGTCATTTACTGGTGTACATATCTGCCCTACTGTACCTTGTATTGAGTGTATCTATTGTGTTTATCATGTATCTCATACCTCACGCCTTTTGGCCCGGGTCATGCCTGAAAACGGTCTTTTGGATCAGTGCACCTACCCGGTTATCAAAGTCATAAATAAATAAAATAAATAAATGTCTTTATATTTTAGAAGATATGCTACATAATGGTTAATTTGCAATTCATTTCAAAAACACACGTTTATTCATATTGAAAGCATATACAAGTGGCAGTACGTCATCTAACAATTTATATGATCACTACATGCCGCAGCGAGCAATAAGAGATGTATTAGGGAGCACTGAGGATGTATAGTGATCTGTTTATGTTGGAAACTTGGCTAAAGAGAACATGTTGAGTTTAAGTGAGGGGAAGCAGGGTTATGCACCTGGGAAAAAAATAATTGCAATTACCAGTATACCCTCAATAACATAATTATTTAAGAAACAACTGAGGAAAGAGATTTGGGTGTGATCATTACCAATAACCTAAAATTTGATATAAAAAACATTTTATTTGATATGAACACCAAAACTTAGAGTTCTCTACAGGCACAGACAGTACCTAACTCCTGAGACACTCAGGTTGGCAGTCTCCTCTTCCATCTTGTCTGTTATTGACTATGGACTTGTGGTGTATGGGTTGGCATCTGACACTGCACTAAAATGCGTAAGCACGGCCCTCAACAAGGCCTGCAGGCTAGCTCTAGTGGCTGATAATCTCCTAAACAACTGCTCCCTCTATGAGCACACTAACTGGCTCAGTCTTGCCAGCAGAATCAAATAACAAACGTGCCTGCTTGGCATGAACTCTCTCCTAGGTAAAGCTCCATTGGCCTTCAAAGAACTGCTCTGGCGAGGTAGATCCTGGTACCGCATTAGAGAGCAGACTTGCTGCCCACTTGCTATCCCCTTCAGAAAAACGGCGCTTGGCCAATGATCGTTCACATACAGAGTTCTTTCTTGGCTAAATGAGATCCCAGCACACTTTTCACTCATTAACAGCCTCCCCGTCTTCTAGGTGGAACTCAGAAATCACCTGGCCAAGGCTGAGGTCTGCAGCTGCAGGTAACCTGTAGCACTATCACCCGGCAGGTTGGAGTCAGCCTGCTCCTGGGCTGCATTCTCCAATTTGTTACCCTGCTGCACAGTAACCCTGAGTTTAAACTCCTACTTCCTCCTACTGCTTGAGCCTTTCATAGCCACAGCCTGTCAACCAGCCTTCTATCTACTGTCCTTAACTCAGCACTCTGTTTTAAGTCCCTCCCGTGCCATTGACCCTGCACAAATGTGATTGTCTCAAAGCACCTGTCTTCCCCAGCTTATTCTGTGAGTCCTCCTCAAATTGCTCTCTAGTATGTTCCTACTAGGTCAGTCCTGCACAGAAAATTACCCCCCACCCACCCTTGACTAGAATTAACTACAAAGCCTCCTCTTGGCTCCTTAACATACAAGGTGTGAAAGCCTATATTTAGTCTCCCCCATCGACTTTATATGAAATAACGACACTGCCTCCTGGCTGCTTTACCTCCTGCTAAATTAGTTTCTTAAACCCACAGCACTCACCATGTACCTTGGGTTGTACTAACTGCAATATGCTATGCCTCTATATGATATAGCTTACAATTGTAAATAGTCAGACCAATTGCTGTTATTTCTTGTGTTTTTTTGTTTCTGTACTTGTGTACCCATACTCTGTAACTACCTTTCTGTGTTGTCCTCCTGTCAAGATGTGAACCCTTTGAAAAAGAGCATTTTGCTCAAAGGTTATGTCCGAAAGATGGAATAAATAAATAAAAGGTAATAAGATGCTGGCTACCATATTAAATAATGTCAAAAGCAGAGAGCCAGAGGAGATTTTGCCATTGTACACATCCTTGGTAAGACCACATTTAGAATATTACTCAGCCTTATGTGCACCACAGAGTATAAGAAGTCAAAAATTACTGGAGGGAGTCCAGAGACGTGCAACAAAAAAGATACACACCTTAAAAAACAAACCCTATCACGAAGACTAGAAAAGTTGAAATTATACTGTTTACATTATAGGAAATTAAGAGGAGACCTTTCTCTGGTGTACAGGGCATTAAATGATATGCTTTGTGAGAGCATAGGACTAAGTAAGAAAGTGAACTATACAGGAACTAGAGCACATAAATTACAGCTACAGGGAGAAGTACCAAAGACGGATAGAAGAGCCAAATGGTTTAATCAAAGAATTATGTCGAACTGGAATGGCCTCACCTAGTTGGTGTAACAAGTGACACAATGTCATCATTCAAAAAGGCATGGGATAAGTACATGGGGAAAAGAAATGTTGGTATTACCACTAAAAATGGAGAGTTAATTATAGGTCTACCAACCTCATGACTTGCATAAGAACTTATGAACCCTGCAATTTTCCTTAATTTCTGCAAAAGGTCTCCACATTTATGGGTGGAATTTTCTGCAATTTTCCAGTGACCCTGTTGATTAGGATATGTAACTATCAATTATGCAGTTTACTACCAAAGAGAGTTGACCTGAGCTATACCAAGAAAAAAGTAAAACATCAGCACATCTGCACAAAACTGATAATTAAACAAGTGGTGCTCACCCAGGTAAACACCAACTTTAGCACAGGAGAAACGACCAATGTGAGTAGCAGTGCTGACCCAGATATGGTGTGCAGCAAGCAACAGCCTTAGCAGAAAATAGACTACAAAGTTAAACAAATAGTGCTCACCCAAATCGGGTGTAGTAGCAAGCAACAAACTTAGCAGAGAATAGATAAATAATTTTACTACTAGTGCTCACCCAGATAGTGTTGCTAGGACTTGGTATAGTCAGGATCAAACAGATATGTCAGTACACTTTACATATATAGTTTTACCTGAGTGCTGAAATGGGCAGAGTTCCTGGCTGCTGGCTGACTCTTTTGGCTAACTCCCCCTGGCAAACTCTCCCGACATTCTTTGTACTGCAGTTCTTATCGCTCTGGACCACAGTGCAAAGTACTGCTCAGAAGCAGGGGATTTAAAGATGGAGAAAGTCACACCTCCCTGGTACACTGATTGGCCGCTTCTGGCCATGATTGGGGGGATTGAATTTACAGCTCAGCTTCTGGTGTCATTCCTTGAGTTCTGGGGAAGGGGAGCAAAAACCTACTTTGCCCTGAAGTCAGACAAAAAAATCTAGCAAAGCATTGTTTTTAGGATGAAAGGACATTCTGGGTGAGATAAGGGTGGGAGTGCATGGATGGCATTGACTGGTATGGTCTATTGGGAAGAGTTAGGGAACCCTACACCTGCTGGTGACAGCAGCTGTGGGTGTATGGATGGTCATTTCAGAGTCTGGTCTGTAGTGGTGTCCAAGAAAAGTACAGAGTTGGGAAATTGGGAATGAAGTGGGAGCAGCTATGTTGAGGCTGGGATAAAACCCACCGCCTGCAGGGTAGACCCTGTATACCTCTTAGCTTTTTGTCACCGAAAAGTTGGGTACAGACACTCAAAATGCAGGAAAATTTGGGACACTGGCCTTAATGTGGGACAAATCATCAGAAACATAAAGTCAAGTTCAGAAAACCAGAAGCTAGTGACTTAACAACACCCTGCCTTTAATCACAGTCTGGACACTAGCTGAAAGCCCTAACAGTGGAGGGATAATAATTTATATCCAGCCTTCTGTGGGATCCCCATATTGTACTGCCATATAACTGCAACTCTTAAAGAGCTGATACTCTCACCAGCTCATGTGGCACACTGAAGGAGATTAGCACATGGTCCAAAGCCTCCTAAAGTAGGGACTTTTTAACTTCATTAACAGCTACGGAAATCCTGCACTCACCAAGATAGACAAGTAGAGGGTTAGCTGCACTAGTCCTAGTCAATTTGAACTAGGTTCCAGACAAGTAAAATAATTTTAAAATTGACCCTGCTTAGAAGAGGGAGGAAAGTTCTTAAAGCCATTGGTTTATACACTGGTGCCAGAGACTGGGTTGTGCTGCTGGTGCCTGCGGAAGAGTAGAAGATATGTTCTTAAAGCCATTGGCTTGTATGCTGGTGCCAGAGCCTGGGTTGTGCTGCTGGTGCTTGAAAAGAAGGAGGAGGATATGGACAGTCTTTAAAGCCACTGGCTTTTATACTGGTGCCAGAGGCTGGGTTAGGCTGCTGGTGCTTGAGGAGGAGGGTACTCAAAGCCATTGGCTTGTGTGCTGATACCAGAGACTAGGTTGTGCTGGCTGCAGGTGCTTGCACTGAAGAAGGAGGAGGATAAGAATCCTTAAAGCCCCTCATACCTGTTTCCTCTTTTTGTAGAGCTCATAGCCCAGCTACTCTGGCAATCTCCCAATTTGCACGAATATCGAGTCTCAGAGACATCCTACCACAAAATTGCCTATTATGTGGATGGCCTCCTTCTTTACGTCACTCCACCTGAAGAATCATTACAATCTCTCACTTCTCTTTCGAAGGAAATAGAAACTATCTCAGGCTATACGATCAATCCAGTAAAACAGATGCTTTACTTATACAGCCTCCTTGCCTCAGGATCTTACTCTTAGATACCCCTACAAATGGGATAAACCCTTTATTACCTACTTGGGAATTAAAATCCTCAGAACTTATCAAACCTATGCTCTTTGAACTATTCCTCAACCTCTCCAAAATAAACTTAGACTTAACAAGATGGACCCTCTGCCTCTCTCATTGATGGCTAGAGCACAGTCTGTTCAGATGAACTGTCTTCTGAAGATTCTTTATCTAATGCAAAATATTCTGCTCCCCCTTATGAGGAGGGATATACAAGATTGGGATAGTTCAGTTAATCGGTTTCTTTGGGTAAATCAAAAACCCAGACTTGCACTTAGCTAGCTTCAATGTCCTAATCAGAAGGGTGGATTAGCCCTCCCAAATATTCTAAACTACTGAATAGCAGCTCTGCTTACACATATAACTACATGGTGCCTGCCCCATAACCAGGCTTTGCCCTGGCTCATAGTGGCGTGGACTATGGCAGACTGTCCCCTAAACCACTCTCGAGTGTTCCAGCCCCAAAATATAACCCAGATGAGAAGTGGATCTAGATTCACGAGTGGGTTGCTTCAGTGCTGGATGAAATATCTCTCTTGACCGTAATACATTTTGGTCTACCAGGATGGGTATCCTGGCTGAGGAACCCTCATGGGCACTGGCCCAATCTGACACCACCTTTCAGGTATGGGCGCAGCGAGGACTGCAACACTCATGCCAATTTTTGATAATGCCATTTTTAAGACATTTGACCAACTTCAACAGGAATTCTCCCTGAGCAGGAACGATTTTTTAGGGTTTTGCAAATCCGCCACTTCTTAGATGGGAGGATAGGCCTGGATGTTACCACTCAAACTATTCCCCTCTCTGTTCTTTACTACTCTGATGGCAGGAGGTGGAGACTGTAGCCACCTGGTTTCCGATTTTATAAGGCCATTCAGGGGGCCCTACACAGGCTATGGAGCTGGTGCAATTTAATTGGGAGGCTGAGCTTCAAATTGAACTGACGCAGGAAGACTGGCTCAGGATCTGGTGAAGAAAACATAAAACCTTCAGCTCATACTCATGGAGAGAGTACTCCTAGAAGGTGGTGTCCAGATTTTTCTGCACCCCTCAGATCACGGCCAAATACCTTGCTGGGGGAGACTCCTGCTGGAGACATTGTGGTTGCAAGGTGGCTACCCACACACATATATCCTCTGGTCATGTCCAGTCCTGACAACGTATTGGTCATTGATAAAGACAAGAGTGCTGGACCTCTTCCCTGGCCTGGGTGCCTCTCGCCAGATATGGGGATACTCCTTCACTACCCTCGCCACTTTAAAGACCGACATCATGTATACCTTCTCAATATCCTACTCGGTACAGCTAAAAAATGTAGCAGTAGGCTGTGGCTCCACCCTGAGCCCCCCCAACATTTCATACAGGGTATGATGTATATAACTTAGAACATATGACTGCTAGATTACAAAATAAAGTCCCAGAACTAATGAACCAGTGGAACACCTGGTTTCTTCACATAGCTCAATTTAGAACAGACCAACCACCTTAGTGACCAAATATCTGCTAGGGCTGACATACCTGGCTATTTGGCAATGAACCAGGCCAGCCCTCTGTCCCCTTCCTTGGGGACTTCTCTTAGATTAGAGGGGTTAAGGCACTGCTGAATTACTTATTCTTGATTTTTTGGCGGCAGCCTGGGCCCCTCCTCGCCTGCCCCCCAACTTCCTCATGCTAAGGAATTGCAGCTAGGGCTTAAATTAACTGCACTAGTGTGATACTTACATGATGGTTATAAGCACCTACAGTACATAGAACTTGAGAGATAACTATTTAATATATTATTTATTCCAATTTTATTATGTAATGCTATATAAGAATATTAACCCTTTCTTTTACATGCTTAAGTGTCTGCCGATTTCCATGTAACAAGTGGTTCCATGTATTTTATGCTGACTTTCTGTAAACCTGCTCTGTGGTACCATTTAAACTAAAATGTGAAATAAAAATACAGTTTAAAAAAAGTATCCTTAAAGCCACTAACTTGTGTGCTAGTACTAGAGACAAGTTGCACTGCTTGTGCTTGAGGAGGCCATGAAAAGAAATTTGAGGAAGCAGGTATAGGGGCTTTTTACGATGGGTGCATGCCAGTTGTGATAACAGTTGCTGCCTAAGACAAAAGAAACGAGCATGTTACTGTATTTTCTTTGCAGTCAAGGGTTGTGAGCCCTAATGCTGAAGGCCTTTATCTTTTCCTGCTCCCCTCCACTCCAGCCTGTTGGAAATCAGAAAAAGGCAAGACATTAACCCTATTGTCCTGTACTTTGGCAGGCGCTGCACCACAATATTACTCTAGCAGATGGACACTTAGGTCTGCAGCCTATGATGCTGCCTCTAAGAGTCCAGGAAGTTGTCTGAGTGCTGCCTGAAAGGGAGAAATAAAACCAAAAAAAAATGTTTTACTATGTTGTACTTACAGACAGTCTGACAAGTGTCCTTCGGATGATCTTCTTGTGTGTGGTGACCCTTTGAAAATGTCTATTGTGAAGGGCAGGAAAAACATATTTCACAGAATACAGTTGTTCTTGCGTGCATGCAGCATTGCAGTCTTATCTTAGCAGCTGAGGAGGATGGCCCTGAGGAGAGCAGACCACATGAGGTGGCATTGGAGAAGGAGGAGACTGGAGGATGGCACACACAGGTTCAACAACAAAGGATTTTTCTTCTGGTGCTGCACTGATGCAGACCTTTACAGTGGTGCCTGTGACATTATGATTATGCTGTTACCATTCTCGCATCAAGAGAGGAGAGAAGATCTTCACAGGGGAATAACTCCATGGATGTAGCGTTGAAATGGGAGGAGGAGGAGATTGGAGTTCTCTTTAAATAAAGAAACCTGGAATTGGGCCTGCGAGGTGTCCTCTAGGCTTACCAGCTCCCACCAATGGAGGGAGTTTGCATGGAAATACTTAAACAGATACTGTATTTCAGGACAGTGGTCATCACGGCTCACAATCTTCCAGCTCACTCCCCAGAGTGTGGAGAGGCTGTGGGGAACCTCGGGTCAGTCACACCCAGATCATGTGGGCGTGTCTTCTCGCTAGCTGTTCCTACAGTCCCTCAGAAGGAACAGAAGGAATGAATTAGCAGACCACTCCTGCCATCTCCTGCACTGTATATCTCTCTGCAATATTCAGGAGGTTTTCGAGACCCCAGCATTCATTATCTACTTGAGGTACTGCATACAGTGGCAAATAAGGCCACAATAAGCTGTGTCTCACCCCGAATCCCAGATGTCACTTTCTGGAGGCAATCAGTCAACCAGATCTACCAAATAGAATAAAATTGCTCATTCACTAAATGAAGCGCATGGAAGTTCGATCCTCCCAGTGGAATAGTTGGTTATTACATGCCACGAATAAAGACCCATCCTTTGCTCTGTAGGTTCTCTGTGTGGACGGGCTTAAACTACTAAATATAGTAGTCCAGACCACATCCCACCAAACACCCTATGCTAGGGCCCATAGGTTCATCAGTCAGACACCACTGCTGTGCCCAGCCGTGTCTGTGGTCCCTCTCCCATTCTGCCTTCCCCACCACCACCACCATTCAGGGTCTCTAACTCTAACATAGCAGTATGTATGTTACACTCCAAATGGCTCAGCCTTGTTCAAAATACTCTCCTCACTGTACCTAAGATGAGAGTAGGTTTTAGCTACCATAAATGCATAGCTGCCTACTGTGCTACAATGTAAATGAAATGACCTGACATGGACTGATTTATTCTTTATTGCCATTTTCATGAATCATGCAGAGCTCGTTAAAACTCAGTAAAGACTATATTGCTGGCCCAGTGGCTCAGAGGAGGGGCACTATGTCCTGTACCTTCCCATACGCCAGTGATCCGAGTTTGGGAATGAGCTTGGGTCACTGGGAGTTGGCTGGTGGGGTGGGGGGCTGGAGAAGACGACATGGCCACTTGGCAGCTCTTCTCCCAGAGTAGGAGGTGAAGTCTTCCCAGTGCTTGGCTGCCACTGAGTGGAGGCTTGGTGGCAGCATTATGCAAAATGGGTCTGGCAGTAGACCAGGGAGGAGGGTGGAAAAGGAGTCGCTAGTTCCAGGCGCATGTACACCTCCACATGCACGTGCTGCTGTGTCACCGAGGCCCCAGGAGTAAAGGGACAAAATAGGAGGAAAAATGGTGGAACCAGGGCACTAATGAAACACTGCCCAGATTGTTGAGACCTACCACACTGGACCACCAATCAGAGGAGAGAAGGAGGTGGATGAGGTAGGTGGCTGGTCATCATTGCCTGGCAACAGGGCTGATAGCCTGCCTGGTTCCAGCCAGGAGGATAAAAACCTTTTAAAAAAAAAATTAAAGATGATATTAACAGTAAAACAAGAGGACAGGAGAAGGCACAGTGCAGGTGCTGCATGATTGTATGATACTGCTGTGTTGTAGCCCAGGCACAGAATTTGAAAAAATATTCCCATCTGTAAATTGAAAAGGGGAACAAATTGATCTTGCATTCAGGAATGAGCATGGATCATCGAGAGAGCCAGCCATGGGAGAAGGACTGAATGTCCCAGAGGATGCTGTCCTCCTTCGGGCAGGGAGGGCAGCATGCTCTGTGGCTATACTAATACTTGGGTGACTATATGTGCAGTGCAATGGAGTGTCTATGTGGTAGAAAGACATAGGCTAGTGCTGCGCTATGTACACTTGCATGCGTGTGTGCACATGCGTCTTGGGTCAGGGAGAAACAGAAAGGAACCCCCCCCATGCAGTATGACAGCCCTGCTTCACCCACAGGCCCTGCACTCACTACCCTGGGCAACACCTAGATTTATTTTTTATTTATTTATTAGGTCTAGGATTACAATACCTTTGAGCCATGGCTCTTTTAGAAAGGTTCCACGCAGGTTACAGTTCAAAACATAAGACATGTAAGTCAGATTACAAATTCAATACATAGAACAAGGTTACAAAACTGTAAGCTAAACAGAGTTACAAAGTATCTGAGAAACAAAATGATTTTGGAGACTAGGTTACAAGGAGATAGCGGATGAGGTGCAGAGAGGATAGAGGACAAGAGAGAGGAAGAGTAGAGGGGGCAGACAGAGGAGGAGCGCAGGACAGAGGCATTGTCATAGACATAACATGGGGAAGTGCGGCTAAGGTAAAAATGCTAATAGAAGAGAGAACTGCATAAGGGTTAGGGAAATATTCATGGGGTCAGCTAGTGGAGGCAGTCACAGGAGCTAGAGGTAGTGAGAGAGAGAGAGAGAGAGAGGCGCAGCCTTGATTTAAATGCACCAAGGGTAGGAGTGGAGGATATGTAACTGTTCAGACCATTTAGCTAGCTGGGCACCCTGTAGGCAACAGATCTTTGACCTTGTGAGGTACGACAATGTGTAACTTGCAGGAGCTGTGATTCAGACCCCCTGGTTGAGCGAGGGTTATTGCTGGGGTGCAGGAGTGCACACACTCCAGGGGGTACAAGGCCCATAGTTATTTTCTTTGCCATGATGCAGGTTAGGTACTTTATCCGATTGGCAAGTTGCAGCCATCCAGTTTGTGCATAGAGGTTGCACGTATGTGTGAGGTGGTGGGATCCAGTGAGAAGTCGGCAGGCCTTATTGGGGGAGGTGGATATGTGTCTAAGAGTGGTAGCGGAGGCAGAGCCATAGATGATAAGCCCACAGTCAATAATGGAGACAACAGAGCTCTGAACGGTGACAGTCAGGGCTTCTGGGGTAAGATGTTGCCTATACCAGAAGAGAAGGCCAAGGCGAGTATTTGCTGCTTTAGCTACAGAGTCAGTGTGGGCACTGTAAGTTAGATGAGGGTCTAGAGCAGGGGTTCTCAAATGGTGAGGCCAGCCTCCCTGGGGAGGCCCCAACCTGTTCCAGGGGAGGCTGAAGCAAGTCTTAAAAAGTACTGTATTTAAATTTTGAGTTTTATATATTTTGTGTGAAGAGATGAAGCAAATTGAAAGAGGATAATAGTAAGTGGATTTTATGTATTTATTTACTAATAAGTGACAAGGAAGGTGAATGAGCGAAGGCTCGTTTCAGGTGTACCCGGGGAAGGGTAGGGAGTGAATACATTTCAAAAGATAACTGCAAAACAATCAAGAAATGCACAATGAACAATAGTGCAAACAAATATGAACAATAAACTAATAATGAGTGGTGGTAATTGAGCAATTTGTAGACTGATGGCAGAACAGCCCAAATACAAGGGTTGAGCATAGAAGTGCTAAGAGCAATAGCAGGAAGGAGCAAAGTAATCCAAGAGAAATTGCTTAGGAGCAGGAAGGAGGGAGAGGTAAAGTATGTAGGAAGGTTATTTCATAGAGAGGAAACAAAGAAAGTAGTCTGACCCATGAAGGTACTGCAACAAAGGGTAACAATGGTTCAAGAATGAAAATAGTGGAGCAAGTAGGCTGGCCTGTGGTGTGGGGGTGTACAATGTTGAATAATAATATTTGTTTATTTTATTTATTTGTTATTCAGATAACACCTTTGAGCACAGGAGCTCTTTTGAAAGGTTCCACATCAGTGTAAGACAAATAACTGAATGTGAGCCAAGTATTCAAAGGGGTTTCAGTTTATTCACGGTGTACTGCTGCAGTACAGTACGGTATTTTCTTTGGGAGGCCCAAGATTATTTCAGTTTTGGGGAGGCTCAAAATCTTTCTATGGATTTGGGAGGCTCACTGTGACAAAGTCTAAGAACTATTGGTCTAGAGTGATCCCAAGGTACTTAAAGGCTTGAACCTGTTCCAGGGTGACTCCATGACTGGTTTTGATGGATAGGGGTGAGCTTATACTTGTTATGAGAGCTGCTGAACATCACAGATTTTGTTTTCTTATTATTGAGGACCAGACTGTGATTTGAGAACCAATTTTCAACAGATGTGAAGCCAAGCTTGAAGGTTGTCTTGTAGTGGCTAAGGATCTTTGTGGGAGGCAAGAATTGCAGAATCATCTGCATAGAGGATGATTGTTTCGTAGCAAGAATTTGGAAGGGAGTTCAGGAACAAGCTGAATAATAGGGGCCCAAAATCGATCCCTGGGGGACACCTGAGTGAACAGGCCTGGTATCAGTGAGGACATCTGCAATCTTTACTCTTTGAGACCGGTTCTCCAAGTAGCTTTTAAACCAGGCAGTGGAGTTGGCAAAGAGCACAGGTTGCTCAAGCAGTAGTCAGTGATGGACAGTGTCGAACATCTTAGTCAGATCGATAAAGACGGACCCAATTAACTGACCATTGTCCAGTGAGCTGTGAAGAATGCCAGAGAATTCCAGTAGGGCAGATGAGGTGCTATGTCCTTTCCTGAAGCCATGTTGTTGCGAGCACAGTATACTGTGTTTTCCAGGAAATCTGTGAGTTGATCTGTTGCAATACGTTCAAGGGCCAGATGACTGGATATTGGCACCCAAAGGGACTGGCCTAACCAGAGGGCTTCACCATGGGGGGATAAACTACAGCGGTAATGTGAGGAGAAGTAAATCCCAGGAGAAGCTGAGGTGGTGGGGCTGGGGTGCGGTAGGGGCTCGAGAGGAGGCCAAGGGTCGAGGGGAGTAAGGTGCATAAAGGAAAAAAAAAAAAGAAAAGCGGAACAAATGAGTAAGGCAAGTTTTTAGTGTTTAGTCGACAATGCGCCATTGATGATGGACATATCCTTGGCAGAGAGCTGTGTGTTAATATTATCACAGGAGAGCAAGTCAGGTAGTGAAATGGCGTGCCATATGGAGACCTGTGATCAGTGCAGAGCCAGCCTCCCACCAACTGTGCTGCAGTGGATAGACTGGGACCAAATGAACAGGGCTCTGGTGCTGACCCGGGATGGTGGAGTAGAGAACGATGCATGTCGCAGCATGCTATGTTAGTGCCCGCCTATGGTACTGTCAGATGAGGAAGTCCAGATGCAACCACACTTCAGTAGAAATTCCAAGCTGGTGTTCTTGGAGCTGCATGCTAACCCCTGGCTAAGTCACAACACTGATCCAAAACCCAGATGCACTTGCAGGAGTGTGTACAAAACCATCAAGCACAGGCGTAGCTGCTGAAATGTTTAATGCCCACTGGCAGCCTGTTACAAAAAATCTAACAACAGCAGGAAGGTAAACATAAATTCGTTAAAAGCTGTAACATATTGCAAAATGACACAGTAGATCAAACAGCACAACTTCCATCCAATTGCAAATATCGATTAAAGGACAAGTAAACACCTTATTTTGCTCTTACACTTTTAAAAAAATGACTCCATATAGATGTAAAGGAAAGGCTGTTGTTTACATTAACTATCGCCTGTTCTACTAGCTTCACACATACCTCACCTGCTGCTCTCCGAACACCGTGGCTTTCTAAGGAGCCTGTCTACCACCTTTATTCCCCCGCCACCAGACTTTCAACTGAGTGAAGCCCCGACTGCCTTTGTTCACTGGCAGCCTAATCCACCAGTCGGGACGTTTTGAGGTGGGACATCCCTCCTTCTCCCCCCTCTCTGGAACAGTGCAAGCAGCCCTTTCAGGTGGGTCTTGGGCGGGACAATAGAGGATCAGCACAATTCTTCAACTACTGCCCTGCCCTCTCAGCTTCACACATACCTTCACCTGTTGCTCTCCTGGACACCAGGGCTGTCAAGGAGCCTGCATGCCATCTTTGTTCTCGTCCCCCTGCCACTGGACTATCACCTAAGTGGACCCCTGACTGCCTTTGTTCACTTGCAGCCTGATCCACCAGTTGGGTAGGTTTGAGGGTAGGACATTCCTCCTTCTCCTGTCTTCTCTGGAACAGTGCAAGTGGCCCTTCTATACTGCAGTCCTTCTGCGCAGGGATCATAGCTCCAAGGACAATGAGAAGGCTGCCTGAAGTTAACCTGAGGTTGGCACTGGCCTCCCACTTTGCTCCCTCACATTCCACCTGATTCCTATCTCACTGCAAACCTGGACACTACTCGACTACCCTGCTACAAGGTGACTGTACATCCAGTTTTAGTGTGCTACCCTTAGGCTCCCTCTGCTTACTCACTCCTGCCACAGTTCCCAAGATGTGCATACTCCAGCTTGCCATTTGTCTCTCTATGCTCATTACTGGCGTTTTATAGCTGTGTCACTTTTACCAGTTTTACTGAACTGTTGTCTGGTGCTTGTTGAACCTTGTGCTCACTGCTCAATTGCTGCATGTAATGTGCTGTTTTATCTTTTGTTTTTTTAGATTCGTGGATTCTGTCAGCAGATAAGGACTGCCAGGCCCATCCAGTCTGCCCATTTAAAATAGCTCACATCTTGTAGCTCATCTTGCAGCCTACTAGTTCACCTGTGTTGCTGCCTATTTGCTTTGCAGTTTTGGTTCATTACTTTATTCACCTCATATGCTATTCCATTTAATATTATTGCATTTTGTTATACTAGCCTGTTTTGAAGTTCTGTACTACAGTGGTGTTCTGATTACCATTGTGCTTTGTTAAATCACAGTAATTTCTGTATAGCCAGTTACCTTCCTTTCCTTCAGCCACAATGTTCTGACCCAATTCTGCTTACTCCATTCTCCCACCCTCCTTCCACTCTCCTCCTTCCCCCATCCAACTCTCTTTTGCTCCTCCTCTCCACCCACCCTACGCTCTGACTTCCTTTTTCTCTTCCTTCCTTCCTGTTCACCCCGGTTTCCTGCCTTCCCCTTCCTTAACCTGGATTTCCTCCATCGTGTTCTCCTTTTCCCTTGCTGCCCCTCCTCACCTTGCTTTCCTTCCCACTCCAAGGGTAAGAAGCCCCACCTCATCCTTCTCATTTTCTTAGTCCTCTTCCTGTCTGGTCCTGGCACCCCCCCCCCGCCACCTCTAAGGGCCTCAGAGTCTTCCATCTAAACACTAGGAGCCTGCCATCAAACTTGACTCTCCTCAGTTTGGTTGCAATTATACTGCCCTGATGTTCTGTGTATCACTGAGTCTTGGCCTCCTCCAGATTCCTGACTATAACCTATCACTTCCTGATTACCATCTTTTCAGACAGGATGGGGTAAACATAGTGGAGGGGTGGCCATTTACATTTGCCAGAGTCTGACATGCACTATGGCTAGCAAGGAGGCTATTCCCTCCTCCCTCGAATATCATTTAGCCAAACTGTCCTTCCCCTTCTCAGTACTCATTTGCATTGGTGTTCTTTATGCCTCTATAAAGATTTCTCACTCTTCCCTGGTGGACTCTCTTTCCATCCTTGCTTCTTTTTCCTCCAAAAGTGAACTCATCCTCCTCGGGGACTTTAATATCAATTGGATTTGCCCATCCTCCAGACCTGCCATTTACAAGATTGAGTCACTTAATTTGACACAGGTTATTTCAGAACTCACCCGGCTCAATCCCCACTCTGCTAACCTTTCCCTATTGGACTGGGTTCTGTCCTTCCACCCCCATCGCATCATGGCTGCTGGTATTTTGCCAGATGCCTTTAGCAACCACTGCATGGCCTTCTGCATAAGAAAAATCTGATGCCCCTTTCTACCTAAATATATCTGGGCAAGGTCTCTCCTGTCACTAAATATTGACATTCTACTGAGTGACCTTACTGCTACTGACTGGTCTGACACCCTCACTGCCTCAGATATCGATGTTGCCTTTGCTCTTTTTCATTCCAAATTTTCCACTGTCTGGGACAATTATGCCCACCCCCCTTAGGAAATTCAGAGTAAAAACATCCCACCATCCCTGGATTACCTCTGATATTATAGACTTTTGTAAGTCCTGGGACTGTGCTTGGGCCTGTTACAAATTGTCCTGCTCCTCCTCTGACCACATCTTCTACAAGGCTTTGAGGAACAATTGCACTAAGGCTGTCTGATCAGCTAAATCACAGATTTTTAAAGCCAACCTTCAGTCAAACTTAAATTCCCCATATAAATATTAAACGGTTACACACTTATTTTTTGACCCTCTGCCAGTCAGCCACCCCATTCTCACAGAAAATGATTCACCTGTGTCTGACCATGCCTCTGTTACAGCTCTCTTTAACCAGTTCTTCACAACCTGTGCCCTTATGTCATCCTCCACTACTAACTCCCTCACTCTCTACTCCTCCACTCCCCCATACCCCTCCAGGTTATCACTTCCCCCCGTCACCATCCATGAAACTCTACTTGCCCTTTCCTCCCTCGACCCATCAATGTCCAGTCCTGATGGTCTTGACCCTAAACTACTGCGCCTCTCAGCTCCTACTATTGCAGCTCCTCTTACTCACCTGCTTAAACTTCCCTTCACCCTTAGTCTTGGAAGAAGGCCAAAGTTATTCTTCTTCACAAAGGGGGTAACCCATCTTCTCCTGGTAACTATCATCCCATCTCCCTCCTCCCCTTCCCCCTCTAAACTGCAAGAGAAACTGGTCCACACCAGACTCCTTGATTTCTTCTCATCTACTGACTTCCTATCCCCTTTCCAGTCTGACATCTGGAAGCACCATTCCAAAATCTCCTCCTTGCTGCATGTCACTGATGCCATCTTCTCTGGGATGGACCAGGGTCTCATTATCACAGCAATTTTGTCGAGCTGGTCAAATCCTTCGACTCTGTATCCCACCAGCTTCTCCTGGACAAACTGAAAATGCTGACCACTGTGCCCTGACTGTTGCTTGGTTCAACTGTTACCTAACTGACTGTCAACAGTCGATACAGGTTGGTGGTTCCCTGTCACCTTCCCATCCTATCCAGTCTGGGGTTCCACAGGGCTCCATCCTTGGACCCCCTCCTTTTTCCAGTCTTCCTCAATGACCTTCCCTCCACCTGTGTCAACTGGCATATACACATGTATGCAGTTGACACAGTCATCTTCACCTCTGGTCCTTCCCCTGCAGCTGTAGGAAACCTGCTGCAGTGGGACTTCAACAGTGTCCTCCACTTGTTCCATTCTAACCAGCTTAGAGTTAACACTAAACAGACAGTCAGCCAGAAACTAGCCAGAGTCACTGTCCTCCCTGTCTTCACTACTCTGGATGGCACCCCACTTGAAATGGTTCGGTTCTTTAAGTACCTGGGGGGTGGCTTGACAGTAAACTTGACTTCTCAGTCCATATAGATGCCATCCATGCCAAGCTCTGTCCCAAGCTTGGTGCCCTCTGTCGTTACAAAGAATGCCTATCTCCGTATGTCCACAGGGAGCTGATTACCAAAATGGTGCTCCCTGTCCAGTTCCCTTGCCAGACTGGATATCCTCCTCAACTTCTTCAGCTGTTTTGCATCTAACTCTTCTGCACACACACATACTAACATACTAAAATGCCAGCAGAATAGGCCTAACGATCTTTCACGTCTGCTCGTTTGGTCAGCCCCCACCCTGGGTGCTGACCTTGCTGCCCTACGCCCTCTCTGGCTTCTCCTTCCCAGTTCGGATATTCTCACTGCATTGGATTTGCTTCCAGAACCCTTCCTGTACCTGTCCTACCCCCTCTTGAACCCTCCACCCTCTGCTCCACCAGCCTCTAGGCAGAACATTCCATGGCTCCACCACCCTCTCAGTGAAGTAGCACCTCCTCCTTTCTCCCCTGAATCTTCCCTCCTCCAGCTTCCACCCATGCCCTCTAGTGGCCCCCTCCTCCTTCTTTTGAAGCACCCTGACTGTTCCTCCCCTATTTTACCCCCTTCATGTATCTGAAGACCTCTATCATGTCCCCCCGGTCCCTTCTCTCTTCCAATGTGTAGATATTTAGCTTTTCGAGCCTCTCCTCATAGGTCCTGTCCCCCAAGCCCCAAATCATTTTGATTACCCTCCTCTGGACTCTCACGAGGTTTAATGTCCCTCTTTAGTGTGGCCTCAAAACTGCACGCAGTACTCGAGGTGCGGCCTCACCAAGCAGTTATACAGAGGAAGTATCACTTCCTCTTTCTGGAGGTGATCCTCTAGCAATGCATCCCAGCATCCTGTTTGCTTTGGCTGCTGCCTCCTACAAGTCTCAGAGTTGTTCATCTTGACATCCACCACCACCCCAGGTCCCTCTCAGCCATCAAGACTTGTAGCATTTGCCCCCCCCAGGGTGTACACTTGGCCTGGGTTTCTGGCCCCCAGGTGCAGTACCTTGCATTTCCCTGCATTGAACCTCAACTTCCACTTTCTAGACCATCTTTCCAGAGCCTCCAGGTCCCCCTGTAGGGCCACCCTCCCCTCCTCCCCATCCACCACCGCCCCCAGTTTTGAGTCATCCACAAAGCGACTCATCTCACTCCTGATACCTGTCCTTATATCAGAGACATAGGCGTTGAACAGGAGGGGCCCAAGGACTGATCCCTGTG
Source organism: Neoceratodus forsteri (assembly GCA_016271365.2). Classification (NCBI taxonomy): domain Eukaryota; kingdom Metazoa; phylum Chordata; order Ceratodontiformes; family Ceratodontidae; genus Neoceratodus; species Neoceratodus forsteri. The sequence continues at coordinate 298,775,619 of CM057458.1, read as the reverse complement.
GGATCCCACTAATGAGTCTCCTTGGGATGAGACTATCCTGCCACATCATTGCTTGCTTTACCCTCCGCTTCCATCCTCCCTCTGCCATCTCACTGACAGGCCCATTGTGATACATTTATCTCCAAATATTGGTTCAACACCTGTCCCTCCTACCTCTCTCTCTCCTGTCCTGAATCTTCCCTGCCTCCTGGTCCTCTGCTTAAGGGATCATTGCACTTTGCCATTCTTCACCCACACTCTTTGCTGGACAGTCTGCACTCTTCTATAGGCTTCCTCTCCTGGAGCAAACACGCCTCCTCCTCCTCCTTCTGTCTCTCCCCATCCTTTAACTCCTTCAAATGCTTGCTGAAACTTCAGACCCCACACACACACATTTTTCCTGCTACCCTTCTTATGATTGTCCTTGAAGTCTTAATTTTAACCCACCCATACAAGTTTTTGGTTATGATTCTAAACACTGCTGAAGTTCACTGCACTTTATTTAATTGTGGTTACATGCAAATTCTCTTAATTTATTCTATTATTGTAACACATTGTTTGTCTGTTTGTTCAGATGTTGTTTTGTTATTGTCTACTGCTGTTTTACTCCATCTCCCCCTTCCCCTGGGTTGCACCTGGAAACAAGCTTCGGCTCAGTGTGCCTTTCATGGAAGTTTTAAAAAATAAATAAATACATTAATATTAAAATGCATTTGTGTAATAAGTAGAAATGCAGTAGTGTAGCATTTAAAAAATGTAAACAGCCCTCTGCTTTCAAAAAGCCCACTCTGTCTGTTCTACAAATGGCCCCCAAACGTGAGATGTAACAACATCATAGAAGCAAGAGCTAGACAGCTCACTGTCTCTATAAAGTCAATCAATCAATATCTTTATCCAGGTGGGCACCATTGAGCAAGCTCGTTTACAAGGTGGACCTGTGGTCCTACAGTAATAATACAGGAAAACAAGTTACAATAGTACAAACAGTAAAAATAGCTGCTATTATAGTAAAAAATGTACATTTACAGGTAATATACATTGAACACAGAATTACAAGGACTCATGGATAATGAACTTGTGCTGGATCCAAGCCCAAAAACTGTGCATTTTGTAGTCGGAAATGTGAGGGAGAGGGTAGGCATACCAGATAGAAGATATTAAGCGCATAATGTACGGAGAGGTGGGGAATAGGGGCACAAGAGAAGATGACCCAATTGTTAGAGCAGAGTGAGGGATTGGGAGGGCGGAGGACTGTACGAAAGGCGATGAAGTGATTTTTGCCCCAAAACGCGGTGACGTGGAGGAGAAAAGCTGCCGTTGTACTAAGTGCAAGAGGAGGAATATAGTAGCAGGGGCATAAGTGGGAGGGTCCTGGAGGTTGGGGCAGAGGGAGGTGTTGGATGGACGAGGGACCGAATATTTTTTGGGCGAAAGACGATAATTATCCCCAAGTGCGGTAGCATGTGCTAGAATCAGGCTGCAGCTGTTCAGAGCGTCAAAGAATAAGTTATAGGAGTTCGGCAATAAATCCTGTGGATCTGTTGGTGGGCATGCTAGAGGCAGAGGCACACATTTCAGTTGGGGGGGCCACCATTTGCGGGCCGCCATTTGAGGGAGGGAGGTTAGTTAGTGTCTAGTAAAGCAGTTGCAAATTTCCATAATGCCATCACAGTAAAGCCTTTTGAACAAAAGGGTACTTACTGGGGTTTTCAGCTTAAGTATTTTTGGGGTTTTATTCCATATTGATGGGAGTGAGAATCTAAAGGTGGCTCTCCCGACTTGTATGAGTGCCCTGGGTATATTTAGCAGGAGTTGTGAGCAGCTTCTAAGGGAATAATTCCGGGGCACAATCAGAGACAGTCAGTTGATGATGTATTGAGGGAGTTTACCACTGAGGGCTCTAAGTGTCCAGAGTGCTGCATTAAAGTTGCGCCTATAGTGAAGTGAGGTCCAGCCCGTGGCGGCATATAATACGCAATGATGGGTAGAGAAGGGGAGGACAGTGATGAAGCGTATAGCTCTGTGGTAGAGCGTATCCAATTTTCCAAGATAGGAAGCCGCACAGCTACTGTATATGAAGTCTGCACAGTCAATTAAGGACAGGAACGTGGCTTGGACTAGTCGTTTCTTTGCGTTTGCTGTAAGAAATCTTCTTATCCTTTAAAAAGGCCAAGTCTTTGCCTTAATTTTTTCAGCAAGTCTTCCAGATGGTCAGTGAAGGAGAGTTTACAGTCGATCCAGACCCCAAGATATCTGAATTTTGGAACCTACTCTAAGCACTCTCCCAGCATCGTGGTTATTGGGGGGAGGGAGTCAGTAGCACTTGTGTAGTTTGCAGGGGAAAATAACATGGCTTTAGTTTTCTTAGCATTTAATAGCAATTTTTTATTGATTAGTTAGAGTTGCAGGAGGTTGAAATCTTTTTGTAGGTCAGTACAAGCTTCTTTTGGTGTGGGACGACTCAGGTACAGCACTGTGTCATCCGCGAATAAGTGAATACTTGCATCCTTGATTCCCTCATCAATATTGTTGATATACACTGTGAAGAGTAGGGGACCTAATATGGATCCCTGAGGGTCACCTCTTTGTAAGAGTTTTAGGGCAGATAGTTCACCATCCACTTTCACCTGCTGGTATCTGTCTTTAGATAGTTCAGAGAACCAGTTTAGAGAAGTAGCATCCAGTCCTAATGTTTTAGCTTAGTCGAGATGCAGGTCGTGGTCGACTACAGTGCTATACCACTTTTTTGATGTATTGTACAGTTTTGTCAAAATTATCAAAATCATGGCTTAACTTGTATTGTTTTTTTCCAATACACATGTTAAGCTAGGATTTTAATAATTTTCTTAGTGCAGAAATTTTAAAAAGTAATCAAAGTTGTATCCGCTCTCTGAGCCAAATGGCAGTATGGTGCAGGAATTGTACCTGTGGTCACGTGGTTGTGGCATTGGTTCCATGTTGTCCATGACCTCAAAGTCTAACAGTTCCTTATTTCTTTTTTTCCTTTTTTGTTTTTAGCCCCCAGTGTATTTATCAAGTCTGTGCAAGTTCTCCATCCACATTGTGATACCAGCATCTCCCCCCCCCCCGCTGCTGCTGCCATCATCAGCCTGGTCCGAAATGTCACGGCCCCACTGAGATCAATAACTGTGCTAAAACCGCAGTCAGTATAAATGGGGATTGTACTCTGATTGCAAAGCCCAATGCATTCAATATCAAGAGCAGTGTAGACAGAAAATAACCCAAAGTAAATTTGCTCAGGAAAACAGTGTCGGCCTTGACTTGGTGGGTGGCCTCTGCCATCACCTACCAGAAGCACGGTTTAGTGGGCTCCATTTCAAGTTCAAGTTCAAGTTTATTTCATCAGGAAGGCTCCATTGAGCAAGCTCATTTACAAGCATGTCCTACCATAGGCACAACACAAAAAACAGATACATACAAAACATAAATTAGGGCAAATACAAATACAGGATGGCATACACTGCAGGACTTGTTGTACAGGAAGATAAGAAAATGGCATATAAAGCTTAGTATGAAAGATAGAATTAGCCATAATCAGCAAAAATACAAATATAGTGCAAGACAGTCAATTTCCAGCCAGTGGATGGGTTTGGGTAGAATAAGTGCACAGCAATGGATACAGAGATTCCCACCATAGCTGGTAAAGTGCTTAGACCCAATCGTACTTGGGGTACAGAAGAATCCAGGGGCTGGACTTCCGGTTGGGACATGGTGGCGTGAACACGCTAGGGCTCGGGCTCCTCTAAAACCTCAACCCAGAACAGCAGTTTTTCCTCAACTAAATAAACAAAGTTAATTGAAAGTCATTACCTAAGAAGACTTCATCGAAGTAGAAATCTATAACTTTTAAAAAGAACATCAAATGAGGAAATGGCACGCTTAGAGAAGAACCACTTCCACCCACTACAGGAGCTCCAGGATACCGACGAATGCGGCCTGCTAGACACTGAACCTACCTCTACATCTTCCCAACCACCAGAACCGAAACATGGGAAAAGAGGAGATAATAATCACAATAATAAGAAATCATCATCAGATAATGTATCTACCGAAACAATATTGCAAGCTATTACCGAATTTCGAACAGAAATGAGAGACGCTTTAAAAGAGATACGCACTGATTTGGGAGAGCTCCAGAGTAGAGTAAGCGAGACGGAGATGCAGACAGCAGAGAACTCGAGCAAAATATGTGAATTAGAGAAAGTAATACATACAATCGTAGAGGAACAGCTATATCAATCAATGCGACAAGAAGATATGGAAAACAGAGGGAGAAGGATAAACATTCGTTTATATGGCATACCAGAGGGAGAAGAGGGAAATGATCCTGTGGCTTTTGTAGATTACTTTCTATGCCTGACCCTGGATCTGGGCCCAGAAATGCAGATCGATATAGAAAGGGCTCATCGCGCATTGGGACTTCGTCCATCAAAACCCGATGCTAGACCCAGATCCTTTGTAATCAGATTAAACAGTTTCTATCAGAAAGACCAAATCCTTTCTAAGGCGTGGCGCAAGCAAAAAGTTATGTTGGGGAAACACCGAATTATATTTGACAATGACTATGCACCAGCCACACAATGCCTAAGATGAGAATATTCATCTCTGTTCCCTCTACTGCAAGCTTCAAACATAAGATTCCGGACTCCCTATCCTGCTAAATTAACAGTACTATTACAAAATGGCCCTATTACATATAATTCAGCACCAGAGGCAAAAAGTGACTTGATTCAGAGGGGCATAATCTCTAAAGCTGACCCAAAGCTACAAATAAAGAGCTTGCAATTACAACCGGGTTCTCCCACACGAGAGGTGAGTGGAGAGGTCAGTGCTGAGCGAGGTTTACAGACTTTACTAGACAAGATAAGGGTATTGAGAAACCCCACTTTACAACCCTCTTGAGAACTTTGGTTAACATTCTATTAAATAGAGGAGTGCTTGGAGGCAGTTTTAAAATGGAAAGACTGATTGAAGTGAGACTGATACCAGGAGATACAGTTAAACGGCCATCAAAAGAACCAGAGAAACAAGAAAACTGCAAAATATGAAGTAGGAAAATGTTCGCCCTATTCTGGCCTTCCTTTAGACTGTGGAGTTATCTGTTGTTTTTCATCCTGAGCTCTCCCCTCCTCCACTGTTGGGGGGAGTCTACCCACTCGACTGGAAGCAAAATAAGAACAGTACCTGGAGAATTAACAAGTTATAATTTAATATTTACACAGGAAAATCGAGTACAGAGACATAGTCATCTCCTTTTTTTGAACTTTCGATTCTTTAGTCGCTGTGTACATTCTTATGAAACCATAATCCAGAAATCCTTCTGGAACAGGGAAGAATGGAAGAACAAGCCGGCTTTCAAAGGCGGAGACCAGAATATTGCAATACCTAAGTGACTTTACAAGGGAAAGAGGACAACATACAGGGGAGGGAAGGAGGGGAGGGGGATAAGGTGGGAAGGGAGGGAGAAAGGATAAGGAGAGAAGTGGAAAAGAGAGGGAGAATAACAAATAAGGGGGTGGGTGTGTGTGTGTGTGTGTGTGTGTGTGTGTGTGTTTTCTCTCCTCCTCTCTGAGTATGGATTAACCAAGATGGAGGTAAAGAGGAGCCCCTACCTTTTGGAAAAAGAAAGACAGAAAATGCTTGGTACAGGCTAACACCCAGTCCCACCATATAAGCGCTAGTGATTGATAGAAACTAGCCTCTGGAGAGGGAGTTCCCTCTCAAGTGGGTATAGATCCACTTTTGTGGAGCACCCCTCACTTACCCAGGAGATAAAAGAGAGGTATTTCTACCTTTCCCCATCTCCATCTTTTTTTTTCTCCGTGGGACCCGGGATGGAGATGAAAATATCTCCCCCATTAGTGGAAGACCATTTGTATATAGTTGCCTTTGTTAGGTATTTTGAAGCCATAGGCTTAGTAATGACATGGTATATATGTTTATTTGTTTTATTATTGAAGAAAAATGTTGGTATTATACTAAGTAAAATGGGACAGAGACTTCCATCTTTGGTGTAGAGATTTGAGGACAAGAAAAAAAGGAATCAAAACTGAATAACACCTGGGCAAAAGAAGCAAACTTATTTCGCACTTGACTAGAGAAGAGAAATTTTCTAAAGAAAAGGTTGTGCTCCCTCAGTTCTCCACCCTCCGAAGCCACACCAAAACTACAGATAAAGGCTATACTCATTGGGCCAATGGTTGTCATACCAGTTAAAATTTAATCTCAGAATATAAATGGGCTACATTTCCCTATTAAGAGGTATAGAGTAATGCGACATCTGGGCAGACATGGGGCAGATATCTATTTCCTCCAGGAAACGCATCTCTCCGCTATGGAACACTCAAAATTACACTGGGGGGGGCGATATCAAGTATATGCAGCGTCCCACTCGAGTGGCCATAAAAGGGATACTGTCATTTTAATTCCCACCTCAACCCCGATAGAAGTACAGGATACCTATATAGATCCCCATGGACGTTATGTGATTATAATAGGTGTCCTTTTTTCTCAAACAGTTACCTTGGTAAACACGTACCTTCCACCCCAAACCCCACTGTCAGTAGTGAAGATATTTTTGCAAAAGGTTGTTGATAAGCTTAAAGGAATTCTTAAAATGGGGGGCGATTTTAATATAACTTTCCATCCTCATTTAGACTCATCCAACCCAAACCCACTAAGGCTATCCAAGGCAGCAAAACATTTAAAAGATAACTTTGCCTTTATGGGAATAGAAGATGTATGGAGAAAGATTTTTCCTTCTAACCCAGGATTTACCTTCTATTCGGGGAGGCATAAAACTTACTCCAGACTTGATAACTTTTTTATTACTGGAGAACATCTCTCCCTTGTACAGGATATTCAATTAGACCCCAGAGTTCTATCTGATCACAACCCTTTAATTCTTAAAGTCAACTTGGGTAAGCAGAAAAAAATAAAATTGTGGAAACTGAATAATTCTTTATTACAAGACCAAAAATTCGTAGAACATTTTACAAAACATAACCCTCAAATAATTCAGGATAACAAAACTCCTGAGATATCCTCCACAATCCAATGGGATACCCTGAAGGTGGTTCTTCGTGGTGAAATCTTGTCATATGCATCCTATAAACAAAAAAAAATACAAACAAGGTTGAAATCTCTAATAGAATCATTATCATCATACCAACTATTATACAGGGAGGGTGATAAAGTTATTGCAACTAAGATAAAGGCCTTAAAGCAAGATATCCAAGAAATAATGGACTATAAGACTCTACAGAGCCTGGCTTATCTCCGTCAATCTTCATACGAAGGTGGAGCGAGGGGAGCTAAGCTTCTGGCAAGAAAATTAAGGGCTAAAAGAGGGCATCCACAATTTTAAAAATAAAATCCCCATCTACAAACATCCTCTCCTATAAAGAAGAACATATAAAACAGACATTTCAACAATTCTACGAAAATCTCTATACCGCCCCCCCCCACAACCCAGATTCAGAGGGAACGAACAGCAGACTTTTTTAAACTCTTATGCTACCCAAGTTGACAGACTCAATGAAGAAAACTGGAATACCTGATAAGTCAGGAGAAATCCAGCATCAAATAAACAACTAAAACCCTAAAATATCCAGGCCCTAGACAGTTTGGTTGAGTGGTATAAAACCTTCTACCCTCAACTCCTCCCAGCCTATTATTAATGTTCGGAGAACTAAGAGAGGGGACCCCTTGAACTATGCAATCATATCCCCAATCCTAAAACCAGACAAAGACCCCTCTCTCCCTTCATCATACCGGCCCATATCGATTTTAAATGTAGACTATAAAATATTCACAGGCATCTGGGCTAAAAGACTTGAATCAATCCTTATAGCATTAATACATCAAGATCAATCGGGCTTTATAAAACAAAGAAACACCTCTGACAAGCTACGGCGCCTTGCACTCCTCCTGGAATATATAAATACTAGGAAAATCCTCCACCATTCTCAGTTTAGACGCGGATAAAGCGTTCGACAGGGTAAGCTGGGAATATTTGTGGACAGCCCTGTCAAACTTCTCTTTTCCTGAAACTGTCATCGATTGTATAAATAATTTATATAGGCAGGCTAAAGCCTATATTCGGGTGAACGGTTTATTGACCCAACCGATTCAAATTCAGAGGGGTACGAGACAGGGATGCCCATTATCACCGTTACTATTTGCCATCTATCTAGAACCACTGGCCGAAATGATTAGAAAAAATAAGGAAATAGAGGGGGTCTCTGCAGGTCAAAGAGAATACAAGTTAGCATTATTCGCAGATGACATTCTGATAACTGCCATTTCCCCAGAGAAGTCTTTACCGGCCCTTTGGCAAACATTAGAGAATTATAGAGAAAAGCGGGTTTTCAATTAAACATATCTAAAACAGACTTGATCCCTTTGTTTTTACCCCAACTCAAGATTTAAAGAATAGATATCCTGTTAAATGGCATAAAACAAAATTTAAATATCTTGGTATAACAATCCCTAAAAATTTAGAGATGCTAGAACTATTGAACTATGAACCGCTGTCTACCCAGATGCAAAAAGATTTGTTCTCATGGTCATTACTACCACTCTCTTCTTTCAGAGAATTGAGGGCGATTCGAATGATAATCCTTCCTAAGCTATTATATCTTTTCCAGAACTTACCACCCTTCCAGCAAACTTTTACTTTAAGTCATGGGACAGGCTTATCTCAAACTTTATTTGGGGTGGCCAAGACCTAGAATAAAGGCTCTCACTTCTCCAACTCTCGGGTTCCTCGGGCGGAGTAAATTTACCGAATTTAAGATTATATGCTCAGGCATCCCTTCTGAGGATCTTTTCATTGTGGCTTGTAACAACTTACCATTCTTCTTGGAAGGACTTGTAGTTTGCAATAAATGACTTGTATGATATCATAAGGATCACTATGGCCTAGACAGCAAACCCGCCCCAATTTCAGGACTTTACGGGATACACAGCCCATATATTAAAAATATGGTATAAAGTTAAAAAACGTAAGCCCTTTAGAGAGCTATTTTTTTATTACACCTTGATCTCTGAAGACTCCCAGTTCTTGCCGGCGCTTCTAGACCACATTCTCCAGTTGGAGACAGGTAGGCTACAATTCTACAGAAAGTTTTTATCTCAAACAAGGATTATTCCATTTGAAACACTTCAGACTAAATTTAGTTTACGTGCAAGAGATGTCTTCAGATACAGCCAGGTCAGGAATTATCTATTGATGCAAAGAGAGGCAGGGACTAAGTTACCTGCCTCCTCCCTTTGGCTTGCCGATATTATGAAGACCATGTTAAAGGCAAGCTTTGGCCCCACCAGATAGGGTTTCATTATAAAATTTTAAGGGAAGGAATGAAAGATTCTACTATTTCAATATTAGAAAGTTGGAATAGAGACCTGGAGTTGGACATACAGGAGCAGGAATTGCTCCAGACATCGACTCAAGCTTACAAAATCACTCATGCAACTAGATGGCATAAATTTGCATGGAAGTGTAGAAGCCGCTTCTTCCGCACTCCAGCAGTGCAGGCCAAATACCAATCTCAACCGTCAGGGGAGTGCTGGAGAAAGTGTCATTGTAAATTAGCCAATCAAGGACATGCCTTTTGGTCATGTCCCTTATTAATGCCATATTGGTTTACATTACAAAAAGAAATCTCGGAATGTCTGGGGGAGACAGTGGAACTGACAGCAGAGCTAGTCCTACTTTCAATTTACCCTGATCACAGCCCCTCATGGCATCAAACTCTGTTACTTATTCTTATATTAGCAGCTAAAAAAGCTATAACAAAAAGATGGTACTCTCCAGCTATCCCATCGGTACATGATTGGAGGAGGCTTGTAATGGATATTTATCAGATGGAAATTTTAACAGCTAAAATTCATAAGAAGCATCTCTTAATAGAACCTTTTTGGAGGCCTTGGGTACTATATAGTACACAAAAAGAAATGGATGATGTATTTTGAGGTTAACTATATGTTTTGTCAGACGTTTCTAATATAAGAGGAAACCCAGAAAAATGCAAAGAGGGAGATAGGGGAAGTCAGCCAAGACCTAAGGGAAGGTTTTCTAGGTAGATAAAATGGAAGTCTCTTTACCCTAATCCAATACTAAAGTGTGGTACATTAATGAAGAATGGTTCAATGAAGTAAGATCTATGCTTGTAACATGATCTCTTATGAAAACAAGTACCCAACTGTACAGTAAGAAATAACCAACAACTAATAAAAAGAAAATATAAAAAAAAAAAAAAAAGCAGAATCCAGGGGCCCAGCTAGTTAGCATAACAGTGACAACCCTTCTTAATGGAATTGCTTATACGGGATTTGACAACATTCACAGAGATGTAGTTGGAGAGCCTGAGGGTATTTTGGAGTTTATTCCAAGCAGAAGATAAAGTGAAACTGATTGTGTTTTTTCCCAAATGGGTGTGAAATTTGGGAATGTCTAGTCAGATTATGGAGTTTTTCCTAAGTGAGTAGCAACTAAGGGATCAGTGAAATAGGGAAGAAATACAGGAGGGCAGTTTATTCAGCATGGCTTTGTACACCCAGGTACAGCTATGCATCCTCCTTCTGGTGTCAAGTGACATCCATCCCACTACTGAATATAATGAGCAATGATGTGTTCTTGAAGGGGCATTTAAGATAAAATGTAGAGCCCAATGGTAAAGAATGTTCAGTTTGTGAAGGCAAGATGTTGGGCTGTTGGAGTACAGAATGTCTGCATAATCTATTAAGGGGAGAAATGTTGCTTGAACTAACCGTTTTCTGACTTCTGTAGGAAATAGGAATTTATTTCTAAAGAAAAATTCTAATATAGTGTTTCAGTATGGATTGTAAAATGTCAGTGGCTCAGCAGGTAGCATACTCGCCTCTTAGGTCGGAAGATCAGAAGGCTGTGGGTTCTATCACCACACCAGACACTTGGGTTAAATCCAAAACTGACACTGTAGTGCAGTATGAGGGGGGATGCTGCACTCCTGAGGTGCTGTCTTTCAGATGAGACGTTAAACCGAGGTCCCATCTGCCTGTTCTGGTGGTAGTTCAGGTGGATGTTAAAGATCCCATGACAGTTCCCGAAAAGAGTAGGGTTTTTTATTGACAAAAAATTCAATACAAAGTATGCAGTGAAACAACAACAAGCAAAAATCAAAAACATAGGAAGGCAGCTGCAAAGGCCAACAAAATGCTGGGTTGTATTGCAAGGGGGATATCCTCGAGGAGGGAGGAGGTGATTCTGCCACTGTATAGGTCATTAGTTAGACCACACCTGGAGCACTGCATGCAGTACTGGCATCCGTATCTGAAGAGGGACATTAAGTTACTGGAGGGGTGAAAAGAGCGACAAAGATGATCAGGGGCTGGGGACTTATCATACGAGAGGAGGTTGAAGGAGTTGAACATGTACTCACTGGAGGAGAGGGAGAGACGGGTGACATGATTGAAACCTTTAAATACATGAAAGGAATAAACAAGATGGGTACAGAGGGCTGTTCAAAGTAAGGGAGGGAGGGCCACCAGGGCCATGATATGAGACTGGAGCAAGGAAGGTTCAGGAGGGAGATGAGGAGACACTTTTTCACAGAGAGGGTGGTGGCTGGGTGGAATGCGTTACCTGCTGAAGTGGTATGCAGTAGAACAGTGGACTGCTTCAAACGAGGATGGGACAGGACAAGGGGAGGGTTAATGAAGGGAAGGGTGGAAGGAGGGCAGCTGCAGAATAGGGTAAGCTAGCTGCACATTCGAGCAGACTTGATAGACCTCTAGGCCTTTATCTGCTGGCAAATTTAGTATGTTCATATGCCAAAAACAACTGGAATAAGTGGTACAAAAAACAATCCAATTCCCTCTGTGTAAACTAAAGAAAACATTAAATAGTCAAAACAAATCAAACAGTTCCTCCCTCAACAGCTATACCCAGGTGCAGAAAAAGTCTGAAAGAAAGGAATAAAACCAAATTAATTGGACTTTAGTACTCCCAGGAGACCTTTCTACACTCCTTGTACGTTCACCTAATTTTGGTAGCATAAATCTTTACAGTAAACTTCCTGACAAGCTGCTTCACATAACCTCCCCACCGATAAGTATGACATCCTTAATTGTTGTAGAACATACTTACATCTAGCGTGCCATAAATAAAATTTGAATATGGCAAACAGGACCTCTAGTGTACTGTGCTCATACACCCCTAGTCTACCACAAAAATACCCCAGGATAAGTTGAGTATAAGTGAACTAAGTTAACCATGAAAGCTTCCATCTATCTGCCAGAAATCCCCATAAATGAACCGTGTATGTTCGTCACTCCTTGGTTTCCATTGGAGCTAAACATTCATAATATGGACACATTCTTTCATCAAGTGCCTTATGCTTCCAGTTGCCTCAGATGTTTACCTTCCCATAAGTACATACCCAAAGGTTGTTCCACATTCTTAATGGGGTCCTAACATTTGTCAGCTGATGCACAGTGGTTTGAATTTTCATAGGGTGACAACCTTTCAACTCTGGTTCCTGGGGTCCTATTCTTGTCAAAATATCCTCATATAAGAGATGTCTTGAACAGGTCATAATCTGAGACATGGAAACCTGCCACAGACCCATCTTTTTGACTGAAGGTTTTAAATAACTAGATAAATGCAGGGAGGGAATTATTTTTAAAGGACCCTCCATCCATTTAGCTAAGAAGTGGTGTGATAACCCTTGGAACCAATCCTCACCAAAGGAGAATTCCTCTGAAGCCATAAGTTTAAAGGTACCTGACCAAAATAAAGTATGGAAAAAAAACAATGGGTGAATCATTCCCCCCTCCTTTTTCCCCCTAGGTAAGTAAATTCTCTCTTTATTGGGCTGAGATGGTTCCCCCACAACATCTGGAAGAAAAGGCTGTAGACTCTTGTTTCAAGCTGAAAAGGAATAGGGTAAACCCAAGCTGTGTACAAAAAAATAAGAATCAAAAATTGTTTAATAATAAAAATTATTTTCGCCTTAGAGAGGCACAAGTCCTTCCATCTAGTAACCCTAAGTTCGCATGTATGGAGTGCCTCATGCCAATTTATATATGCCATGTCCCCCTTGCCTGTGCATAATCCCAGAATTTTTATAGGTGCAGATCATATATGAATCCCTGAAGTTGGTGAATCCGTCTGTAAACCACCTAAGCTGACCCTCTGGCTTTTGTCTGGGTTAATTTTAGCCCCCGCTATCGTGGAGAAATGTGTGACGGTATCTACTGCATGTCTGATACTAGAATTGCCCTGACAGAACAATAGGAGGTCATCTGCGTAGGCTAAAACTTTAAGAGCAAGACCACCACTGGGGTTCGGGAAACCTATAATATCGCCATTATTTATAATGCATCTGATACAAGGATCTAAATAAAACACATATAATAAAGGACTAAGAGGACAGCCCTGTCTTACCCCACATCTGATTTGAATGTTGCCTCCTAAATGTCCTCCAAGTAAGGGTACTGTAGTTGCAACCCCATACAACGTGGCAATCCACTTAATCATCTGTTCAGGAATTCCATGTTTTCCAGTACCTGATATAAAAATAGATGTGACACCCGATCAAAGGCCTTACATAGCAATTAAAAAACCCTGTTAGTTATGCATGTTACAATATTCTGAAGCATCCCTAATTGCCCGAAGGTTTTCCTGGATTTTCCTCCCTGGCACTGAACAGGTTTGTGAGGGGTAAATTAGTTTTGCAATGCACTTTTGTCATCTTTTATGTAAAATTGTAGTGAACATTTTCCAATCTGTGTTTAAGAGAACTATAGGCCTTTAATTCTGAAGTTGATCCTTATCCCCCAATTTACATAAAAAAATCTTAGCAAACCGTTTGCCAAATCAGGATGAATATTCCCTGTTGAGGAGATTTCCTGAAACACCTGTAATAAGATACCCGCTATTTCATTTTGAAAAAGTAAATAAAATTCTATGGGGAACCCGTACCACCCCCCTGATGATTTATTTTTTTTCATCCTTGAGATTACTGAAAGAATTTCTTGGAAGAGAAATGGGCATTATTAGTGCCGTCTTTTCCTCTTCACTCAAGGAAACAGAAATGGGCACTAAATAGTCTGAATGCCCTGTAGGCTACCTATTGTAGTGTCAGACAGATTTAAGAAATAATCTCGTATAATCTGTTCTATCTCATCTTTTTCATAGCACACCTTACCCATACTGTTTTTCAGTATAGTCAACTGTGACGAGTCTATGCGAGCTTTACAGGCTGCACAGGGATCACTATTGGGGGTGGTTTTTGTACTGACACTTAATTCTGCTGCCAGAGTGGCAGCTCTATCATATTAATAACATTTCATCTGTGTTTTCATATTTTAAATTTGATTTTAGTATTCATTCCCAGTCAGTAATGTTAATGAAAACAAATGTTGCAATTGGCCCCAAAGTGATAGCTATTTCAGAAAATTCTCATTTTGTTTGTGTGCTCTTTGTTTTTGTAGCCAGGTCTTGAATACGTTTTTCATGTCGTCCCACCAGTCCCCAGCTGAATCATATAAACAGCTAACCATGGCCCTAGCATATAATTCCCTTAAAGAGGTAGTGTAAAAGCACCGACCGTACGGGAAAGCGAGGGGGTGGCTGCACAACCTACCTCAAGGACTCCCTCACTGGCCACCCTCTCCCCATTCCCACACTTACCTCTAGGGCCCAGGCTCTCACCTTAAAAATTACCCTAGGTAGGTCTACATCCCCTCTCCTCCTCACCATGGCCTATGTCCCCCCCAGCGACCAGAAGCTAGCCTTCCAAGCCATCATGGCCCATCTTGCCACCCTACCCCCGAAACAAGAAAAAATACTAGTAGGGGATTTCAACATTAATTGGCTGGCCAAAACAGCCGTACCCTTCATCAATGAGGCTGCCCCTCGACCTCACCCAGGTCTCAATACACCCCCCGGCTTCATGCCCGTGCGGACATCAACCCTACTAGACCTAGTTTTCACAAACCGCCCCCACAAAATAATAAGCACCCAAGTCCTCCTGACACCTAAGCGACCACTGCCAGTACTCTGCAACTGGTCTGGTACCCTCCCCAAAGCTGTGCCTAAAATTATTTCTGACGTAGTAGGGCCTGGCAAATTACCCCTTTTCAAGGCCCACCTCAGACATTGGGACTGGACACCCCTCACTAATACACTCGACCCTGACCATGCCCTCGAATTGTTTGTCAACATCTTCAACTCAGCCTGTGACAAGTTCGCCCCTTTTGCCAAAACTATGGCCAAAGAGAATCATGCCCCATGGTTCTCGGATCAACTCCAAGGCCTACTGCGCCAGCGTGATGCTCTATGGCATCTGGCCAATGAGACCCAGCGGCCTCAGGACAGGCAACGCTATCGGAGGCCTGAAACAAATGCACATGGGCCATATGCACGCCAAAGCAAACCATTACAAAGCCACCTTAACCTCCACCTGGGAAATGCAGCAAGTTCTGGGACAACATAAAGGAACTCTGTGGCAAAACCCAAATCTACCACCTGACCAAATACTGGTTGATGGTAACCTCTCTGACCCTGCCAACATGGCGCTGCCCTAAATACTGCTTTCTCTGATCTCTCCTATATATTGCCCCTACTTCTTCTGACCTCGCCGGACCATATCATTTCCCATCCCCCACATACTCGCCTTTCTACCTACATATCCTTAATCCGGATACGGCGAACTCACCTGACTAAAGCCTTAGCAAAAGCCACTACAGTCACGACTCCCTAGACCTTAGACTTCTCCGCCTTTCCTCCAGGAAGTCCTGGCCCCTCTCACCCACATTCTAAATTGCTCCATCTGCCAAGGGAAATTCCTCTCACGCTGGAAGTCAGCCTATATCACACCTATCCATAAAGGTGGTGACCGAACGTCCACAAATAACTACCGTCCCATCTCAATCCTACCCCCCCCGTCGAAGACACTAGAACGCATAGTAGCCGACCAACTCACTGAACACCTGAATAAATATAACCTTCTAACCAAACAGCAACATGGTTTTCGAAAAGGCCACAGCACCACTACCGCCCTCCTTCAATTTACCTCCCATGTCCACTCTGCCCTGGACCAAGGCCACCTCACAGGTGCCATCTTCGTGGACCTATCTAAAGCGTTTGACACAGTCAACCATGCCCTATTACTAAATACCCTGGCCCACATGGGTCTCTCCAATGACTCCATAAAATGGTTCACTAGTTATCTCTCAGACAGAACCCAGAGAGTCAAGGTAGGCCATGTCCTATCACCCTGCCTCCCCATCCGATCCGGTGTTCCACAGGGCTCCATACTTGGCCCCTTACTTTTCAGCCTTTACCTCAACTCCCTCCCATCCTCTTGCTCGGGAAATCTGCTCCTTTATGCAGATGATGCGGTATTGTTCACCTCCAACCTGGCTCCCCTCATACTCCACCAAACTCTCCAGCATTCTCTCCAGGAATTGGAAGACTGGCTCACCTTCCACTGTCTTATTATCAACTATAATAAGACTAAAGTCATGATATTCGCCCATCCACAAAACCCTCATAAAACCCTGTGTCCATACTTCCTCACAGCAAACTGGACCCCCTTAGAACAAGTATACAACTTTAAATACTTAGGGATCACTCTAGACCCCGCCCTCAGCTTTAATCAACACATCCTACACCTAACAACCGCTCTTAGCAACAGACTAGGCGTACTCTACCGGTATAAACACTGCCTCACCCTAAGGCACTACAACTCACCGTAAACTCCTCGATCCTCTCCCGCTAGACTACGTTAGCTAATTTACAGTGCTGCACCCTCCACAACCCTAAGCAGACTCCGCTAGTGCTCAACAGAGCCTGCCACCTAGTCCTAGGATGTGATCGTCTCACTCACTCATGCTTCCTATACAGCAGCACAAATTGGCTAAATTTGGATAACAGAATCAGGTACCACACCTGCCTTATGACCAAAAGGTGCTACTAGGCCTCACCCACCCTCCCTACTCCAAATAATACTCCCAGCCCCACTAAGCAAAACAACTCGAAGCTCAATCAAGCGGCTCTATGGGTACCCCATGGCGGACCTTCCAATACCATGCTCCTTCAACTACAGGGCCCCTTCCTGGACAAACTCCCTCCCAAACCATATAACTGAGGAAAAAAGGCTGGGCCCATTTAAATCAATGCTAAGGGAATACCTGCAGGTCTCAAATAGATGTGACTGCCCATGACACCCGACCTGACAGGCCTCCTTACTATCAAGCTATAAGCAGCAAATGTACCTCAATTGCAATTATGAAACATGACAATCAGCCACTTTCTGAATCTCTCTGATGCTTTTCTTTCTCCTCACACCTGGCTGTGCGAAATTACCTAGAATTCTCTGTTAGCCTACTATGTAACAACAATGTAACCTGTGCATCTTATCCTCATGTTACTTCTTGTTATGTGCTGTTCTTCCTCTGTATGCTAATGTCCCACCCCCTGTACATTGTATGTATGACGTGGAACCTTTGTAAATGAGTCTTTGACTCAAAGGTCTTTCTGAATATCAAATAAATAAATTTAAAAAAAATGCCGTTTTCTGGCATTATTAGTAGTGGATCAGTGCAATAGTGTAATTGGTGGTGTTTTTATGTGAGATTTAGCATGATAGCTAAGACCATTGTAATGGTGAATGTTCAGCTCTGTCGTGGATTTTCCCTCGCTGAATGAAGAGTGGCAGTCGCGTGCTGGTGCCAGCTTCGAGGTGGGAGGAAGCTTGTCAATCAGTTATCTGGCATTTTTTAAAGTGGCAGTCCCGTCGTTCTTTGTGAACAGTAAAGGTGTGTTTTTACTGTGTGTGCGATGGGTGAGGATTATGTGAAAGACATGTGTAGTGGCCATGAGTTGAAGTGTGTATATTGTGAATTATTAATGTTATCGGAGATCGCAGTAGGTGTTGGGGGCTGAAAGCTAGAGATCTTATTAGTCAGTGTAGTCGCTGGTAAAGAAATGTAGGTAGAATGTCGCCGTTACCACGAAGATTGTATTATTTGTAAGAAAACTGCTGATAATTATGAGTTTTGTGTGAAAATGTGCTGGTTTTCAAAATTTGTGTTATATGCCGTTCTGTGAAAAGCAGCCGCGTGGGCTGGTTCCGTCTGTTTGCTTTCCCTGGACAGTACATGACTAGCAATAATCAGGTTAGCAGCAAGGTGTATAAATTCAGTTCGTCACAATATGGTCATGAAACCATTGGGCGATATGTAGTCAAATGTAATCATAGCCCTTGGCCACGCTCCCCCTAAGAAACTGTCAGTTAGTGAAAGGACCCATAAGTGGTGCAGTGGCATTCACCGTTGTCCTTACAGCAATGCATTTACTTGTGTAGGGGACATAATGGGTATGTACCACAAAGAAGTACTTTGTACTGCAAATGCCTCTCTTACCAAATAAGATTGGAGAAGGACTAATGGTGTGACCATATGTGAGCCGTGTCACCCTGTGTTACATGGAAGTAATGTCTGCTATGAGAAGTCACACTGAAAAAAATGCAGCAGTTAAAACAAAGTTCATTCACAAACTGAGTGGTGTAGCATCTCAGCAGATGCTTTCTCCGTTGACAGTATGAAGTGGGCTTGGGGGTGGTGGGGGGATGGGAGAGATCCCGAAGACATGAATGATTAGCAACTGATGTAGCTTGTCAAAGGTGAAACGGTGTGTTGTCGGGTTGCAGGCATCGTTTGTGCTAGTTCAGAGTCATCCTGCTTAGAACAAGTGGTAGTGTGCTTATCCCCAGTGCCTTCACTGACCTGATATATTGTGAATGTAGATTTAGCTCTGACAGGCATACCATGGCTGAAGTCAGTTCGCTGCATGGCTCCCTATTACTGATCCCTAGTATGTGCAGAGTTGTGATGTAGTAAACGAATGTGTTGTCACCTGTCATGGCAAAGCATCACAGTTAGAGTTCAGATAAGCATACTGCCCGTTAGGCATGTGAAGCAGTTATTTGCAGCTGCTACAGCTGATGGTCGATGTCAGTAATATTTCGCAGTATTTGGTTTGTGATCATTGAAAGAGTGAGTGCTTACATCATACATTATTTGGTAACATAAACGTGTTTGGCTTGTCAGTTCATGGTAGACTTACAGGGTGAGTTCAAGTTCAGTCTTGACAGTGCATTACTAGCCCTTGTTTCAGTGGTCTATAGTGTGTGTGTGTGTGTGTGTGTGTGTGTCTGTGTGTGTGAGTGTGGGGGGTTGGGGAGTATTCGCCATTGGCAGAAGCTGATATTCCTACATGTTGGTGAGTGAGTGAGTGTAAATAATGCATTATGATGAAGAGAAATGGGTAGGGATAGTAATACGAACAAACAGTACTGTAAGAGTGGCAAAGTGCTGATCAGGTTTTGTACAGCACTGTGGTTGTAGTTGCAGAGTCATCTCCATAGTACCATACATAGTAGACGCCAGTTGAGTAGGCATATTGGTGTATCCAGTTGGCTCATGTTTTTGCATCCTGGATTGTTATCGTAGTCCTCTGTCTATCTGGTTCCATTGTTACTTAATCCCCATAGTGCAGTCCCCTCCTGTGGCAAAGCAGCCTGTGCTTCAGCCCTGCCTACACCTGTGCCACTATCTGTTGAACCGGCCCACTGTAGTTGCCACCCCAGTTATCCCTGCTGCATTGCACGGTTCCAGCACTGTGTTGGTGAAGTACCTCATTCTCTTTGCCATCTAATCCTACAACCCTCGGCCTTTCAAATGTGTCATTTTGTCATTTACCCTTTATGCAGCCAAAAGATTCTATCTTGGCTGACCTTACATGCTCCCTTGTGGTAGCTGAAGAACTCAGTCATGGTCCCTGCGGACCCTCTTCTCCTCCATCAACAGCAGGTTGATCACTCATACTCAGTCCTCACATGTAATATCCCCAAGGCCTCGGATTATTGTGGTTGCTCTCCTCTGACCCCTCTCCAATAGTTGGAGGTTCCTCACTAGATGCTGCTTCCACAAATGCACACATAACTCAAGATGTGGTGTAATCATGCTGCTGCACAGTGGCAAAATCACCTCCCTGTTCAGTGAAGTAAAGCCCCGTAATGATGCATCCTAGTTCTGTGAAATAATCATGTAGACATGCAGCAAGACACCCAAAATCAAATTTTTTTTTCATTTGCCATGATTTGCACCCCCCACCCACACACACACACACACACGGAGTTCTGCTGCAGTGCAAATGTCACACATGGTGTCATCGAGCAGCAATTTGACAGTTAGTGGTATTTGAAAAAGAAAGATGTGGTAATTTGTTTTTTTTGTAAGGCAACAATGCTCCACAATACACTTTACAGAACAGTGCATGCCGACCATTTAACGGCAGGGCTGTTCTTTCACCTCGTGGGTAGCATGACAACTGATTATCTCTCGGGCGGCACTCTTGAGGTAATCTGATGTCATAGTACCATCTCAGTGAAAGAATAGCCCTGTTGTTAATTGGTACTCATGCACTATCCTATATATAGTGTATAGTGGCTTGTTGTTCGGTATAGAATTCTATCCATTTAAAAAATGCAGTAATAACACACTTCTAATGGTATGGAATGCTGTTTGACCCATGTGGGGTTGAACAGCATTCTTGAACCTATAGAGGTTGCTTGAGCCAGTGTCATTTTGAAAGAAAAAGAAGTCACAAAATACAGTTTGCACACAGTACTATATAGCAGAACAAAAATACAGGATGAGCAATTTTATGAAACAACAAGTGTGCTTGACACCTGGGTTCTGATTCCATGAACCTCTTGAGATTTGCTGTTGTGCTCATAGGGAATCAGACTCTCTCTGTGTCAGAACACAGTTGTTCTGCATAGTTGCCCATCCAGTAGTCTCTATATCCTACGCAGTAGCATGTACGACATATGTATGTGATAGAACTCGGGCCACCATAGCAGTTTGTTTTTTTCAAGGTCTAACATATGCTGTGAAGAATTGTATGTCATTATGCATGCAAGACAACTGTTATGTTTGTGACATGCAGTTGGGAATGGGCTTGGTTCCTTACAGCAAAATGAGAGGTACTATAAATACAATAAACTGTGAAATAGATGGCAGAATGAGTTCAGAAGTAAGTCTTTGTGGAAGTAAAATAGTATCCCATTGAGATAAGTGAACAGCAAATGAAATCATCAGAGTGGCAGGTTACCACCGGTGTAAATCCTCTGATAAGCAATGGCTGTGGATGAGATTGCAGCATATGAATAAGTAAAATAAAAAAGAAGAAACAAATTAATCTCTGTCATTTTTGTATTTTGTAATACTCACAAGAAATGCACCTTGGTATACTCACAGTAAGCCACTTGGAGGATGTGGGTTCTCAGGGTATTTTCCACAGCTGGCGAGGATTCCCCCTCTCAGCTGCACCTCATGGGCGAACCACCCCAGCCCTGGTAAATCCCTTGATAACCCACACCCCCTACTGGCATATTGCTTAAGTAACACACCATGAACTCAGCAGAATATGCCAGCAGTAAGACACGGTGAGGTGTGGGTTATGGCCTTATAAGAGCACTCCCCAGGTGTGTAATGAGGCACGAGGTGCTTGTACCGAGTGCGTTTAGCACCTGGGAAGTGCCATAAACCATACCATAGAGTGTTGTATTTCACTTAAGAAATGGGTCCCCCAAGTAAATTGTCAGTAAAAATCAGCAAACAAGGAAAGTGTCAACATTTTTAAAATACTGCGTCAGTGGTTATCCCCAGGTGGCCACTGGATCCCTCAGCTGAAGGCCCTACCCTGAAGGATTACCCTATTAAACTCCATAAGCCAACTGAGTACAGCTGTAGTGTGTGTTTGAAAGTTGTTGTGGATGGAAATCCACACCTTCAGAAACTGTTGTGATGCTGCAGTACCTACGTCATTTGATCTGATGTGCTGCACTACCTGTGTGTTCTGCTTAGTCTACATACTGGCCTCCACACTGGTTCACTACCCTCAGGTGTTGCGACATGATGATGATGATGCATAAGTTCCTTTACTTGTTCCATTATCTGTAGGATCTTTCTATCTGCGAATAATCAGTTTGACCATTTGTGTTGTCACAATGCATAATATTACACAGAGATAGAAATGTCTTTTTCTCATAGCAAAATGTTTATTACACTCATTAAAAGCAAGAACAGGTGTTAACAGGGATACACCAATGTATGTGACATAAGGAGCAAAGAAACTCCGAAGTCATACAGTTGTAAAGCTATGTAGTTTGAAACTGGAACTGTAGTGATAACAATTTGTCCTGCAGTACTGGCCTTGTCGGATGGCAATACAAAGGCAGAGAATGACAAATGTAAAGGATTAAAACATTACTTTTCTCTATATGAGCAAGGATGAAGAAGTAAGAGGCGTAAACTTGATATGCAACTCTGGAAAGGGGGTTTCCTTGCTCCAGGAAGGAGACATTTGTTTTTATTGTTTTGCTATGGTCTGAGTAACTATTGTGAATACATGCCTCAGCAGAATCAATAAGCATGAAGTCAACCTGGAGTGCAACAACAGTTAATAATTTACCTACACACATTTGTTTTGGTTAGCAGGAAATTAAAGTAAAATAGTACAGTTCAGTATTACCCATTAGTGAGTTTAACCAATAAATACTGTGACCTAATAGTTATTAAAAAGGAAACAGTCAGATAGTGTTCCCATTGTCTCCACTGCATACGTGTATTTTAAGGATCTGTATGACTAGTTGATAACTTGTTAACATGGTATCATAGCATGCATCATGTCTAGCAGTGTTTTCATGTCTTGCAGTCCATTAATGTTTCTCTGGACATTCGCTTTCAGCTTCATGGATGCCATTGAAGTTCACAGCAGTTCAACTGATGAGAGTGAGTCAGATGGGGAAAGTGACACATCCCTGTCAGATGTGATGGGACACAGTAATGACCAAAGCAACTCTGGTAATGCCAGGATAGGGATTTCGCCATATCAGTTTGAGCCGTCAGGTTCAGAGTCTGAGGATGAGCAAGCACCTGTGGGACCAGAGCATGGAGAACTAAATTTGAGAATTGGAAATGTGGACTGGTACTTTTATTTAGCAATTTTCTTTATTAGATATCTATTTGGTTACCTACATACAAAGTGACACTTGCATACAGCATCGCAGTTGTATGAAAAGCTGTGTTCACCTGGACACCCACATACATTCACAATTGCTGGTTGTTTTATCTCTGCATGGAGCATGTCAGTGACATGGTTGGTAGCCGGGGAAGTATGTGGAGGACTGTACTGCATGTGTAATTGGAAGGGTCAGGGTATTGGGTGGTGTATTTTCTGCAGGCATGTGTGGGTGTAGGTGGGATGGCATGGGCCTCAGAGTGTGTTGGTTTGGGGAACACTGAAATGTATGTCGGATTCATAACTGATGTAAAGCTATCAAAAAAGTACCAATAAGTCATGGGCAAAGAAAGTCCAGTGTCCTGGTTGGCTGAGACTTGGTTATAGTCTTTATAGCAAGATAATAGTACCAGTGACTAAAACAAGTTCCTGGCAACCCAGGACAAGTGACAGAAGAAAAAATTACTTTTTGGTACTTTTTTGATACTGAGTCCTCTTCAATGTCTTTATAAGCGACATTGCAGAAGGACTGGAAGGAAAAGTATGTCTCTTTGCAGATGACACAAAGATCTGCAACAGAGTTGATGCACAGGGTGGGGTGGAAAGGATGAGAAGGGACTTGGCAAGGTTAGAGGAATGGTCAAATGTATGGCAGCTTAGATTCAATGCTAAGAAGTGCTAGGTAATGCACCTGGGAAACAAAAACCCAGGGGAAGAGTACACAATGGGGGGTGAGATACTAACAACAACAAAAATGGAAAGGGACCTGGGGTAGTCATATCAGATGACCTAAAGGTGGGCAAGCAATGTGAGAGGGCAGCAGGAGGGCTGGGGGGATACTGGGATGCATAGGGAGAGGCATCACCAGTAGAAAACAGGAAGTTATTATCCCTCTGTACAGACAGCTGGTGAGACCCCATCTGGAGTACTGTGTGCAGTTCTGGAGACCCAATCTCTGCAAAGACATAGACATGATGGAAGCTGTCCAGAGGAGGGCAACTAAAATGGTGCAGGGTCTGCACCGAAGACATATGAAGAGAGACTTAAGGAGCTTAATATGTATAGCCTCGAGGAAAGGAGGGAGAGGGGGACATGATAGAAACGCTAAGTACCTCAAAGGAATCAACAAAGTCCAAGAGGGTAGCATCTTTCAAAAAGAGGTGTGCAAGAACAAGAGGGCACAGTTTGAAGATAGAGGGGAGCGCTCAGAGGTAATTTAAGGAAGTATTTTTTCACAGAGGGTTGTGGATGCATGAACGGCCTTCCAGAGGAGGTTGTGGAGTCAAAAACAGTGGTGGAATTCAAGCATGCATGGGACAGTCATAAGGCAATTCTAGGGGGTTGGGGTAGGAAGAAGTAGGCTGCTGGTTAACTAGGATCTGCAGCTTATCCAGTAGGTAGGGAAATGGGCAGACTGGGTGGGCCAAGCGGTCCTTATCTGCCGTCAAATTCTATGTTTCTATGCTTACTCACCTTAGTAATATGGTTTCTTCTAATGGAGTCTTGCTATATTCTGACATATGCAGTGAGTCCCAACCTTCGAAGTGCTCCAGAGGTGAAAGAGTAAACTTTCCATGCCAGGCATGGAACACTGAGCTCGAGCTCGGTTGAGACTCTGTCTGTTGTTCTTCAAACTCAAACCGTCAGTTCTTTACGAGCTAAACTCACTAAGGTCCTGTGTGGAAGCTGTAAACCTACACTAGCCAACTGGCTACTAAATATAATTATAATAAGGGTCTGAGAAATAGAGCATTCTGATTGGCTGGAAGCATTCTATCAGCCTTATGTTAATCTTTTATTAACATACATGTAGAGCCTAATCATATGCTGACCAAAGTTTAACACTGTTTAAAAAAACTCTTTTTATTATAATAGCAATAAGGCACTCCCAGGGGTTATGTTAATAGTTAGTTAATCACCCTGTAGGGCATGTGGCACTTGGCTATGCCTCGTGCAACATTAGACCCCTAGAGGGTGATTAACATGCCATTAACATAACCCTGGTCATGCCTTTATTGCTTAAGAACACATTTCGGTCCCAAAACAAAGACTCAATTCAAGAGACCCAAAAATGAAAACACAACACCAAGTCACCCCAAGAAAGGAGGGGTGAAAACAACAAGGTGGGCACCTACTAAGTGTCAACACTGCACTGCCCACCCACATCCCAAAAACAGAGGTTCTGAGAGGGGCAGGCAGGGGAGGTCAGAATATAGCAAGACTCCATTAGAAGAAACAACATTACTAAGGTGAGTAATTTTTCTTCAAACAACATGAAGTCTTGCTATATTCTGACTATATCTGACTAAACAGTACCTCCATGGAGGAGGGACAGAACCTACTTAGGAAATAGGCTCTGAAGCACAGCTGTGCCAAACCGAGCATCACTCCTAGCCTGGATGCCCAGGGAGTAATGCTTGGTAAAAGTGTGAACTGTTTTCCAGGTAGCTGCTTGACATAGAGGGATGCATCTGTAGTAAGGATTAAGGAGTGAGACTGAGTGACAAAAGGAACCCCTTGTCTCTGATTGCTCTGATCCTGCCACCACTGTAGGGCCTGGATCAGGGTTCGAGTCATTGGGATCAATTTGGTTCGAGGGTCCTCCCTTTTAGACCAAAAGGCTCTCAAATGGAACTGAATGTCCCTCATCTGAAATCATGCTCCCTGCACTACTGCTGTAGAAGCAGCCATGTGCCCCAGGTTGCGGTTTAAATTCGGGTCAACAACCAAGAAACACGGTACTTTAACCGACAAAATGAACCGAGCAGAAGGAGAAATATCCGGAGCGACTGTTCAGTGAGGCGGAGTAAAGAATCTGACGGTTTGAGTTTGAAGAACAACAGACAGAGTCTCAACCGAGCTCAGTGTTCCATGCCTGGCATGGAAAGTTAAATCTTTCACCTCCGGAGCAGTTCGATGGTTGGGACTCACTACATATGTCAGAATATAGCAAGACTTCATGTTGTTTGAATGCAGTAGCCACCAATTTTGTAACTTCCATTCGGAAATATGGATTCAGCCATTAGTCATATATAAGGTGAAACATTTTATGATGCAACATGTTTAAACAAATAAAAGAAACACACAAGTCAGTAAAAGTATGGTCAGAATATAAAAGCTGACTAAAATGGATTGAATAAGTTCGGAATTCAATGGTATTTGCACTGATGTGTACCCCTTATGCATATATACAAATGTAAGAATCAGATGTGACTCTGACTTTCAATAGCTGGTGTTTCTGTGGTAGCCACGAACAATCCTCTACCTATCTATGCCATTTTGCCACTGAACTCTCTGCTACTTATCTGGCAGCAGTTTGTAGTTAGAATCTTTGCAGCCAATCAGAAAGGTCAATTTCTCAGACCCTTTTAAAAATGCTTACTACAGTGTAGTGAATCTGCTCAGTGTACTTCAACATACAGTTGCAACGGACTGGTCAACTGACCTCAGTCTTCAGTGGTGTTGGTGAGCTGGAGAAACGATCTCATGCAGTGCAATGGGTGCTTCCTTACTTCATCATTCTCTCTTGAAATTAGGTAAATGAGAATAAGCATTGTGCATAGTCTGTGTTACGTATTTATCAAGCTATGTATTTTCATGTTGCAGGTGTACGTGTCTTCAATGTGTGTCAATGACTACTGTGAGTGAGAGCAAATGTTGTGCGGAGATAACTGTTGTGCAACCCATGCTAACTGAAACCAGGTCCACCTGCATAACACAACATCCTGGATTCTACTCAATTTGTCTAGATGTTTGGAGTCTACAATTAGCGTGGAATGAATTGTGAAGGCAGTATGCAAGTTCTTATGAGGGTCCAATACACAAAAAATACAGACGTGGCATATCGTCGTTTTGTTAGATGGTGCTGGGGTATTTTAGGGAGGCACATACGTGTACCTGTTCCATCTTGTGTAGCTAATGTTAAACGCAAAAATGTTCCACCTGCGCCTAATGATGGTGAGTTTGTAGGATTCCGTTACCCAGCCTTATATTAGTAGTTAGATATGGAAGTATCTACATATGCACTGAAAGGTGCTGATTGTATTTTTTTTTGTAAGACTGCCATCCACCAGTAAAGGAAATGGTAACCTGAAAGGCAACTATTCAGAGGAAGTACTGTACAGCAAAGCAACCGAAATCACAGTTGTGCTCATGTTCTTATTGCCTTACCTTAGTTTTTGTAATCCTATGCAAAATTAACACATGTAGCCCACTTTGTAAGAATGCAGTAATACCCACAAGAGTGGACGGGTGGGAACACCGGACCTTCCAGGGGCTATAAGGCCATCCGGCCATTGCGTTGGGCTTCAGTATACTGATGGTCGGTAAGGAACTGCCCAATACCTGCCACCCTGTTGGGTATTATTTGCTTGCTTCTTATCTTATTAATTGTTCTGAACATAGAAATGAAGATGTTTTGCAGTATTAGACATTGCTGTTAAATAGGTAAGTCATAAGACTCCGTTTATATCCTGAAAGTGTTACACACAGTCTGTGTTGCAGTCCTGCTAATGTTACTTTACCTATTCTGTGGTACGCAAATTGTTTCTCTAACTGTCATGCACTTGTTGTATTTTCTGTACACGTATATAGTCAATTCGACTTAAAAGTTATGATTTTCACTGTGTTCAGGTTTTGCAACAGTCCTTGTTGTTGACGGTGTGTTACTGTTAATTAAACTGATTTGAACATCAGGACAAATACTCTGCATTTTCTGTATGTTTTCAAGTACCATGGTTTCTCCGGATTCTCAATAGCTGACTATATGGTATTGAATCCTTGAGATTTTTAGGATTTGCACTGTCTGCATGCAGTATTGAATTTGTAGCTATGTGTTTATGATAGCCTGATGTGTGAATCGTTTTCTGATCTTCGCTTACTGTAAAAGTCAAATCTAGGAAATTCAGTGTTTTTTTATTTGCTTCAAAAGATAAAGTCAGTAAGCTAGAACGTACTGAACTCATTACAGGAATGAGTCGAGAAACTCCACCCATTAGTCAAACACCTTGCACGTTTATCACAGAATATAATCACAAAGCAGGGAGAATTGGCAACATTATCTATCGAAATTGGCATATCTTACATTCGGATGAAACAGTAAGGATGGATGCAACATATGTAGATACACTGTATCAGGGAAAGTATTTCAACATCCAATGGAGCCTAACACCAGTGTTGACATTAGACAACTGATTACATGTGACACTAGTTATGTGGTTTATGCCCTTTGGTGCACTTGTAATCTAATATATACTGTATATTGGGAAAACAGTGCGCCCATTGAAACAGAGGATCCAGGAACACATCAGATCCATACTTAATAAAAGACAGGACACACCAGTTGGCATGCATTTTGTAACGCAACATTTATCTAAAATGGAAGATGTTAAGTGCATGGGTTTGGAATGGATCCCACCTTTTGTACAAGGGGGTAACAGACCGAACAGATTACTGAAAAAAGAGAGTTTTTGGATATTTAAACTTAACAGTATTAAACCCCACGGCTTGAATGAAAGGTGGGATTTAAAACCATTCTTGAATAAATGATTGAAGCTTTAAAGTTTTGCTATAATAGAGCCAGCAATGTAATGTAAAATTCGGACATATAAGTAACCTCTTCCTTTTCTTTCCCTCCTCTTTTTTAGATCATTCTTACCTGAAATGCACAATAAATACTAATATTAATCCTGCAGATACAAATAAACTTGGATGTTTTCTTCACTTGCATGCATAAGTTTACTGACTGTGGAGAGCGCCTGTGGCAGCCTTCAATTAACAAATGCATTGTGTATATTAAATTTGACATGCTTATAAGTGAAGTGCAATTTTGGTAATAAGAATATTTTTTTAGTAATTTTTTGATAATACACTGTTTAGTATTTTGTACCTTGTTTAAAGACATACCTTTTCTTATGAAAGCTGATAATTGAATGCATCACCATTATCTCATGTATTATGTAGTAGATAGGTGTATTTAAAGAATGACGTTTTCGTATTGTAACCACACCCCTGAGGAAGACTTGGTTTAAGTTGAAGTGCTGGGTGAGGGAGTCTGTTGTTGTTTGGTACTCCTTGCATGAATAAAAGCACTACTTTAGTTACTGGCTGGGTTGTCTGCAATATTTTCAAGGAGAGACCCGAGTGACACCTGCATTTTGGATTTCTGGTTATCGCTACAAGCTGGCTGCTTGTTTTAGATGAGCACCGAATCGACCTGGCCCCTGTCGCTGCTTTTTCCTTTGTTGTCTTAGTAATGCAACAAACCCTGCTTTAACTTCAGGAATTTCAAGAAGGGAGGCATTTAGTTTCCAATAACCTGGTCCTTTAGATATTGCATGAAAGTTAGACAAATTTAATTGTAACATCATGTGATCAGAAGTGGCCATCGGAATAAGCTGAAGATCACAATAATGTACGCAAGGAGAGATGAACCAATAGTCAGTTCTAGATTTTTGTATATCAGAAAAATAAGTATATGCGGGAGAAATCTCTGAAGTCTCCCAAACATCACGTAACCCAGAAGTACATAATAATTTATTTAAGAAATTGGTATTGCAATATAATTTGGAACCCAGAGTTCCTCTATCTTTAAGGGATCTAGTAATATTAAAGTCTCCTCCAAATAAAACATTTTTCCTAGTAAATAAAAATGGTAGAATCTTTTCCAAAAGATCAGTATGTGCAGTTTTAAGTTGTGGGCCATAAATATTAATTAATCGGAAATCAGAGTCCTGAACTGAAATATCAAGTAAAAGTGCTTTCCCAGGTACAATATCCACAATGTTGTTCACAATATTATCTTGAAGCAAAAAGCAAATACCCACTCCTGAACATGGGATTTCCCGTCCATCCCCTGACCAGTAACAAGCACCTCTAATCCAATCCCTGGAAGCAGCTTCAAAATCTTCTGATACATACAATCGGGTATCTTGAAAAAAAACAATATCCAGAATAGAATTGGTAAAAAAATCAAAAGTAGCCAATCTTTTTTTCTCAGATCGAATACTATTAGCATTTAAAGAGGCAATCCGTAAGTCATACCCCATAAAGGAAAAAAATTTCACATTAATAATTTTTTACTATAACTTTTTCTAATGCCCAATATGCTACCCAGCAATTTATTTTTAACTTTAGCAGAACCAGCAGGCTTGGGGCCTTGTTCCAGATCAGAGGTAGGATCTAAACATAGAAACATAGAAACATAGAATTTGATGGCAGATAAGGACCGCTTGGCCCACCCAGTCTGCCCATTTCCCTACCTAATGGATAAGCTGCAGATACTAGTTAACCAGCAGCCTACTTCTTCCTACCCCCTACCCCCTAGAATTGCTTTATGACTGTCCCATGCATGCTTGAATTCCACCACTGTTTTTGACTCCACAACCTCCTCCGGAAGGCCGTTCCATGCATCCACAACCCTCTCTGTGAAAAAATACTTCCTTAAATTACCTCTGAGCCACCCCCCCATCTTCAAATTTTGCCCTCTTGTTCTTGCTCACCTCTTTTTTTGAAAGATGCTACCCTCTTGTACTTTGTTGATTCCCTTGAGGTACTTGAAAGTTTCTATCATGCCCCCCCCTCCTTTTCTTGAGGCTATACATATTAAGCTCTTTAAGTCTCTCTTCATATGTCTTCTGGTGCAGACCTTGTACCATTTTAGTTGCCCTCCTCTGGACAGCTTCCATTCTGTCTATGTTGTTGAATCCATCTCCTCTACAACTTCTTCTACAGGGAGAACCTCAAATTTATTTCAGAGTGGGATAACAGGGGTATGAGGAATATGAAGATCTACATCTTTAGTAGAAGCAATAGAAACACTTGTTCGAGAAGGCTCAATAGGTGGAGGGGGAGGAGCCATAACCTCCGAGGAGTGAGGTACTACAGCAGGAGAAGCTGACACCAAAAGGGGCGCAGGCAACTCTGTCGCAATTAAATCCTCTGATATAAATTCTGGAGGGTCAGGAATAATGGGTGGAATGACCACATCTTCAGCAGGAGGAGAAGGCCGTGATTTTTGGGGTGGCCTGGGGCAAATGGGCTTCTGACTGATCTGGCAGTGCTAATATAAAAATCCTGCATTGCAAAGTCAGCGTCTTCAGTATTATGAGATGCCAGGGGACACTCTGCAAAATTATGCCCTTGTTCCTCACAAAAATTGCAGTTAGGTGTATTAACATAATCAAGTCCAGCATGACCCAATTCCCCACATCTAAAACACTGAATTTAATCACATGTGGAGCTAATATGTCATAAGGAGCCACATTTGTGACATCTCCTGGGCTGTCCAGAATAGAACACAAATCCCTCATCCCGTTCTAAGAAAAAACAATTAGGAAGATGTTGAAAATCATAATCTTTCTGAAATAGCTTAACTTTTATCCGCCACCCCCCATTCCAAAACCCTTCTTGATCCAAAATAGGCTCAGGCACGCCCTGTATATCACAACGTTTCTCAAGCCACTGCAAAATATCTGTAATGTTAACCCCTTCATTTCTAAATAAAACTGTAACAATTCTAAAGGATTATTTTGTTAAAGGAACAACTTAAAAAGGTACCCGTAAAGGGTTAGTTTTTAACACTGAGTACTTAGTCCAGAATCGTTCAAGAATATTAGGTGTCCTAAAACTTATATCAAAAACATGTTCCCCAGGGGCATGAATTAGGGCATAGACCTCAGTAGGGGTAAAGCCCAGAGATTGCTTCAATAGTACACGACCCACAAAGAAATGATTAGGCAACTCCTCCATGCCTCCCAAATAACGTAAACGTATAGCATTCCTGCGTTTTGCCATTTCTACTGGTTTGTGAAACAACTCAGCATAAGTTCTTTTCCCATCCCCAACACCATCAACAGGAGGATCCACAAGTGGAGGGTCTGAAGGAGTCCCATTCTCCCTCTTTAAAATCGGAGAATTATGCCCAGTATCTGGAAGGGAGGTTAGAGAGGAATAGGAAGGGGTACCTGAATCAAGATGACCTCCTGAAAATTAACTAGTGCAGAATAGCTGGTAGACGAGTTATTTTCCAAAGGCTCTGCATCCACTTCTGCGTGTGAAGAATCGATTCTCTGTCTGGGAGCAGCAAGTACTGCAGTAGAGATCTCCGATTCCGCTGCCCAAGTACCGTCACCCCTAGGCATCCAACCTGCTTGTAGCAAGGCCTCTTCCGCCGTCCAGCCGGCATCACCGGGCTGGCATTCCACTTGCATGGAGATTGCTGTCTCGACAGCTGTAACTATGGGCAAGGGGGTAGAATCTCCTGTATCCAGTTGAAAAAGCTTTGAGGATGAGACTTCAGGAGAATGCATAGAGCCCTGCATACGTTTCCATATTTTTTCATCTCGTAGAGACGTAACATCCAGTTCTGATACTGCTGTAGGTAACTCCACGCTTGCAGCTTGCTGCTGCTGCGAAATTACTGTATAAGCTACGTGTTCTGCCTCCGAATCCATCGGAACAGACATAACTACAAAACTAGGTGGCTGCTCCCCATTATCAGAGTTCTCCACGCCCGCCAGGGAGCTCTTGCCACATGCATCTGTCTTCGAGACAAGCTCCAGCCCAAATGGCCACACACACCATTGAGACAGCACTCCCTACCGAGAGTAGGGGAATTTCCCCAGTATCCTGGCCAAATTTTCCCTCATTCACTAAAAATACCACCAACAGCTTAATCTGGTTCAAGGTCACTTGGCGTTCATCTGTATCCCCTTCCCCTGGGTCGTGCTTGAAAATAGGCAGAATTTGTCTAGTGCACTTACCCGGTCACCAAAAAACTAAATAATTAAAGGAAAGATGATTGTCTAACCACATCCCAAGATACTTAAATTTTTGTACAATTTCCAGTGACTCTCCTAGCAAACGTTGGTATAGGTATGTTGTCCTGCATTGACGATGGAGGTGTAGATAAGGTGTGAGTGAAGTACATTACTTTGGTCTTATTTGCATTTAGCAGGAGTTTTGAACTAAGGAGATTAAGTTGTAATTGATTGAATTCAGTTTGGAGTATGGTGCTGACTTCATTTAATGATGGTTTAGAGATATAAAGGACAGTATCATCTGCAAACAAATGCAGTTTCGCTGTAAGAATGTTACTACTTAAGAAATTAATATCGGTTGAAAAGAGATGAGGACCTAATATGGATCCATGGAGCACACATAGAAACATGGACTTTGAAACATAGACTTTGATGGCAGATAAGGACTGCTTGGCCCATCTAGTCTGCCCATTTCCCTACCTACAGGATAGGCCGCAGATCCTAGTTAACCAACAGCCTATTTCTTCCTACCCCCCACAAGAATTGCCTTATGTCTGTCCCATGCATTCTTGAATTCTCCCACAGTTTTAGACCCCACAACCTCCTCAGGAAGGCTGTTCCATGCATCCACTACCCTCTCTGTGAAATACCTCACATTGCCCCTGAACCACCCTCCTTCTATCTTTAAATTGTATCCCTTGTTCTTGAACGTCTCTTTTCTGAAAGATGCTACCCTCTTGGACTTTGTTGATTCCACTGAGGTACTTAAAGTTTCTCTCATGTCCCCCTCTCCCTTCTTTCCTCAAGGGTATACATATTAAGCTCCTTTAGTCTCCTCATATGGCTTCTCTTGCAGACCCTGCACCATTTTAGTTGGCCTCCTCTGGACTGCCTCTATCCTGTCTATGTCCTTGCGGAGATGGGGTCTCCAGAACTGGACACAGTACTCCAGATGGGGTCTCCTCTCAGGAATAGTAGCACCTCTCAGGAATGGTAAAGGAGGGGACAGTAGGCCATCTGCTTTAATACATTGGACTCTCCCTAATAGGTAGCTAGCAAACCAGCTAACAGATAAGTGATTTAGTCCATGTTACTTAAGTTTCAACAACAGTAGGTTATGTTCTACCATGTCAAGTGCCTTATTTAGGTCTAGAAACACAGCTCCAGTAAAAAGTTTGTGGTCAAGGGCAGTGAGACAGTCATCTTTCACTTCAGCCAGGGCTGAAATTGTACTATGTTACTGTCGGAAGCCTTATTTGAAGCCTGATTTTCAACATAGGTGTAACCCCTAGGTGGCGCTATCCTGAGGGCTACTACCCCTACCTGCTGGGCTAGTAGCAGGTTAAGGGGTCTGAGTTCTGAAACGGGTGCCTACGCCCAGAGGTCAGGGTTGGTAGTGGTCAAGCTAACCTGGGCACAGCCCTCTGGGACACTGTAACCCCCCTCTCTCCTTACTAGCGGCCAGAACAATACACAATAATCACTTTCACAATACCCCTGATACACCACACAAGTACCCACACTGTTTGCACTTACCACCAGGGCTTTCCTCTAGCTCGGCCCTGGGGACCCCCAGTAAAACAAGGTTATACACAGCAAATAACAGCAGTACAGTACTCTTGCACAAACTGGAACCACAGTCAGGGTAAAGGCAAAAAAGAGTTAAATCTGATTTATTTAAGGGATTTGAACAAGGGAGGGGTGTAATCAGGTTAATTTGCTTAGAGACTCTATCATTCAAACAGTTATGCATGCACTTCAGGGCCCATAAACAGTCACACACTTTGGGTACCCAGATGGAGAATGGTGGGCTAGCCAGGAATGTTGCAACTGGTTGGGGCCCTGTGATAGAAGAAAACAACATGCACAACACACACTATTTTTAATCCGGAGCTGGAAGGCTCAGTTCGTGAAAAGAAAACAACAAGAAAATCAGATGACACACTTTTAGATTAGGCTATTGTTGCAGAGAGCTACCCTGATGATTACTCACGATACCCAAGACTGTACACAGGCTGGACGAAAATCGAGACAGCAGGTGGTTAATCTGGAGTACCAGGAGAAGCAGGGCCCACACGAATCGCTGAGGCATCGTTTCTGTTCAAGCGTGGAGCAGGGGGCTGATCCTCAGGCAGGTCTCTCGTCGATGGCTTTCTCTGTGCAGTGGGTAGTCTGGCTGGACCAGTGTGGCAAGGCCCTGGCCAAATGGAGACAAATTTGGATACAGTCCGTTTTGGTCTGGATACAGCTCCCAGCAAGCAGAACACAGTTCACACAGTGAAGAACTAAATCATGACCCACTTTCAATACACAGCACATTTACATGTAAGGAAATTCTGCTGTACCAGGCAAACCGCTCTCCAGTTATGATCGCTAAGTCTCTGCACAAACCGGGGATTCAAAAGCAGCTGGAAATCCTGACAGGCAGATCACATTTAGCAAAATCTTTGATCTTCTTCAGGTATGAGCCTGGTAGAAAATCAGTTGCTTACTTCGTTCTCACAAACTCAGATTTAGTCCGAAATAATTCTCTTTCCTCCCTCTCAGGGGCAGCAGGCAGATATGCAGGCCAAAACTTAGCCCTTTCACAGTTCTACCATGCGAGTCCACTCAGGATTGCTGCTCAAAAAACACTTGAGCTCTTCTTATTTCACTTCCCAGCTCAGAACTTACTAAAAATTGCAAGCAGTCTGGGATTTCCCCAAGATCCAAAAGATTCAGTTGGCTGATCTGACTGTCAATCACAACAAGAGCTCCACCATCAGTTTCAAAAAGGCGTCAAAAACCCAAAACTTCAATTCCTACAGATTTTGACTCCAGACAGTTCCTGTAGTCCGGCTCCATTTTAGGTCCTACCAGACTGATTGGTCCAATTCAGCTGTCCAGGACCAAGATAGTTGGGACAAACAAAACAGTCCTTGCTGCAAAGAAGGCAGGTTAGACAAACTACATTATCATTATCACTCTAAATGATTTTCGGCAAATAGTTACATCTTTCAACAGAGCTTCCTCTCAGATTACTTATGACTGCAGTCCAGGCAGCTCTTAAAGAGACAGTAAACAGGGGCTATACAGGCACTCTCTGGCAATCATATTTAAACCGCTAAAACGCAGGACACCAACCTGGCAGTGAGCATTTAGGCAAGCTCAAGGGAGACTTTTCGGGAACCCCCATTTGTAGGGGGGTTGCACCGGCATTTTGTGACCTCTGCTCATGCACAGTGTCACTATCATTTTTTTAATCTGTCCCAAACGTTGATTTCCCCCAGCAACCGCGACAGATGTGCGAAAACACATTTCAGGCAGGATGTGAAAAATGACAGCTATACTGTTCATAAGGAGGTATGCAAAATTGACAGTGCTGAAAATCTTGAGTGAAAATATTACAAATTCTCGAAGTTACGAGTGTGCGTGAAAACTGCAGAATATACACTCGTAACATAGTCATTTTATGGAATTTTGTCACCAAATTTTCAACACAGGCATTTTGGGACCTCCGCTCATGAACAGTGTCAATATGGTTTACTTAATATGTCCTGAACACTGATTTCCCACAGCGACCATGCTATTGTGCACTGGAAGTGCGAAAACACATTTTGGGCATGATGTGAAAAATGACAGCTGTACTGTTCATAAGGAGGTATGAAAAAATGACAATGTTGAAAATCTGGAGTAAAAATATTACAGATTTGCGAAGTTATGACTGTGCATGGAAACTGTGCAATGCATGCTCATAGTCATTTTTTTGAATTTTTTCACCAACTTTGCAACATAGGCTTTTTGGGAGCCCATCTCATGAACAGTGACACTGTCATTTCATTAATTGGTCCCAAAAGATGATTCCAAGCACTGACTGCAAAATCACCTTTCGGGACTAAATGACCAGATGACAGTCACTGAATTCATGAGATGGGGTCCCAAAAACCCTATGTTGAAAATTTGGTGCCAACATTCACAAAACTGGCCGAGATATCCACCTAAGCTGAAACCTGCCCATTTATGCCATTATACAGCTTACTGGCATTTCTTCAGTTAGTGGTTGGCTTTGAAGAGTGCAGACATGTTCCTGCTCCACCGAAGATTGTTATGCCGGGCTCTGGAGGTAAGTATGGGGTGAGGGGTGGTGTGGGGAGGTCAGGTGCACAGAGGGTGGGTGCTGGTTGGGGGAAGGGGCACCAGAGACAACAAGGGATGGTTTTCTGTTTTTACAGAGTTTAAAAAAAAAAGACCTTGCAGAATGTTTTTTCTATTACAGGACAATGGGCATGCTAGGGTGGGCTCCCAGCGTGCCACCTGAGTGTTGTTGGGGGCTGTAGCCGGCGGGATTGGGCACCCCATTGGCACATACAGAGTGTTTGGGGGTGCATGTGCTGAGGGGGATTGTGCACCCTCCTCAGCACACAACAAATGGGGGCATTATGCACATTATGCCTATGGGGATTGGGCTCCCCTGTTGGCAAATGAACTTGGGAGGGGTTATGCCAACAGGGGGATTGGGCACCCCATCAGCTTTCATGGGGACTGTGAGAGGCGAACAGTGACAGCCACCGCTATGTTTATTTAAAACAAATAAGGAGGACATTATGCCAATGGGGATTGGGCTACCCCGTC
Organism: Neoceratodus forsteri; assembly: GCA_016271365.2. Lineage (NCBI taxonomy): Eukaryota > Metazoa > Chordata > Ceratodontiformes > Ceratodontidae > Neoceratodus > Neoceratodus forsteri. The sequence continues at coordinate 298,738,170 of CM057458.1, read as the reverse complement.
AGCAAATGAACTGGGGAAGGGGCATGCTGACAGGAGGATGGGCACCCCCATCAGCTTTCTTGGGGACTGTGAGAGGCGGCTGGCAACAGCTGCCACCATGTTTCTTGAAATGGGACACCAGACAAGGCAAGCTGTGCTTCGGCGCTGGAAACAGGGACCACCCCAGCAGCAAAAACAGCTAATTGTTAAATGACTGGGTGCTCCCTGATTGCAACAGTGAGTTTCTTTCAAGTTGGTGGCATGCTACAATACTGCTGTCTTCGACAGCATGCTCCTCTATTGGCACGACAGAGACCAGCCCCAAGATGGACTGCTGGCATTGGCCACAACACTGCCACACCTCCACAACTTGCTACTACAGCAAGCTGCCACAATATGTTTCTTGAGCATGTGCACAAGCAAACATAAAAAGGAGATTGTGAAAAAGCTCTCAAAAGCTATACAGCTGAGCTACAGCCAGGGTACAAAAGGACTGCAGAGAGAGAGAGAGACACTAATTGGGGAAGGAGAGAGGCAGTTTAAAAAGAAAATCATGCTAAAAAGCTGAGCTATTTTAAGAGCTATACAGCCAGCTGAGCTATTTGTATTAAAAAGATCTTTTAAGAACTATACAGCAGCGTCCTACCTGTGACTGACTGAGCTGACAGTGCACTAGTAGTACCCTACATACCTGCAAATATAATAAATGTATTAAGATCCTTTTATTTTCTATACTGTCATAAGTTCACACAAGCACAACACTGTTATTAATCCCACCTCATGGCACTCTTGTCTTGTCATTTGAACTAAAATACAAAACCAGAAAGGTCTTACGAAGGCTGATACAGACCTGCTGGTCTTGCAGTGAGGAAGCAGTGCCATGACCCAAAAAAAAATATTTAGCTCTTGTAGTTCCTACTGTCATAAGTGTTATCAATCCCACCTCATGGCACTCTTGTCTTGTCATTTGAACTAAAATACACAACCAGAAGAGTCTGACGCAAGCTAATAGAGACCTGCTGGGCTTGCAGTGAGGGAGCAGTGACCTGCCCCCCAAAAAATACTTGGCTCTTGTAGTTCCTACTGTCATAAGTGTTATCAATCCCTTACCCCACTTCTCAACACTTTTGTTTTGTCTTGGCACTTCCACCTCCTGAACTAACTAGTAAATAATTAAATATCTCCAAAAAAAGAGCGTCTTACAAACTTTGACTATTATAATGGCTGACAAAGATGACACTGGCAAAAGTAAGCAAAAGCAATGAAAGTTATCTGATTTTTTGAAAAAGTCAGGCTGGCAACCTCAGCTGCTTCTTCGTTAACCTGTTGCCAGCAGCAGAGGTCTCTCTCTGGAGCATTGCCTTCCTCTTCTTGTTCAGTCATGTTAGCAGAGTGTGAAAATAGACCTCAAATCTTTGAGTATGATGTTGTGTTGACATCATCAACACAAACTGAACTGTCATTGCAAAACAAGTTAGACCAATATGAAACTGGCAGATTTATGAATTTGCCATCAGAAGGTCCATCAGCTATTTCTGAAGAGCTTTGCTGTAAACTTCTTCATTCTTGTTGGATTCCACAAGAATCATATTTTCCTTCTCTACAAGAGAAACAATCACGTCGTTTTCAGTTCTCCTGGTTAAAAACATACCCGTGGCTTGCGTACAATTCTGAAGTCGAGGGTGTCCTTTGTAAATTTTGTGTTCTTTTTGCAAACACTGAAGTTAGGGAAAGCATCAAAATACAGGACAACTTGTTACTGAACCTCTTGTTAAATGGAAAGACACGCTTGACAAGTTTTGAGCACATGCATTGTCTATGTACCATCAAGACAGTATTACTACAGCAACAGATTTCTCTGCATATTATGAGGGTTAAAAGGCAGATGTCATAGATAGGATGGATTTTTATGTGAAAAAAATACAAGAAAACAGAAAGAGATTGGTGCCAATAATAGAAACAGTACTTTTCTGTGCTAGGCAAGGATTAGCACTACGGGGTCACCGTGACACCGAAACACCACTTGGTCTCAAAGAACCAGAAGAAAACTATGGTAATTTCTATGCAGCATTGAGATTACGTTTGCAAGCTGGTGATGATGTTTTGGCACACCATTTGAAAACGTGGTGGCATTGCAACTTATATAAGCTGGAAAATCCAGAATGAAATAATTAGTGCAAGCAGCAAACTGATGCAGGAAGCACTTGTAAAGTGGGTAAATAATGCAGAGTTTTATTCAATTCTTGCAGACAGTACTACTGACAGTGCCACAGTGAAACAGCTGTCAATAATTGTCCAGTTTGTTGAGAACAGCAATATTCATGAACAGTTTCTAGGTTTCGAACAACTTACTGATGGAACAGGAGAAGGAATTGGACAGAAAAGTATAAAAAGCATAGAGCTGTATGGTCTCAGTCTTGATAAGATGCGTGACCAAGGATATGATGGTTGTGCGGCAATGAGAAGTACTGCAAAAGGTGTGCAGTCAGTAATTGTGAGGCGAACACCTAAAGCACTAGACATGCACTGTTCCAGCCATTCACTGAATCTTGTCATAGCACAAGTGTGTCAGTTAAGTGAAATCAGTAACTGATTTGAGACAATAAAGGAGGTATCAAACTTTGTCAGAGGATCAGTGAAGAGAATGATGCTTCTGAAAGAGAAAATCAATGCATTACCAGGCATAAAAAAGAAGAAGCTCACTGGACTATGTGCAACACAGTGGGTTGAAAGCTCTGAAACAATTGTCCATTTTGTTGATGCGTATTCTGCTGTGGCAGAGGTACTGTCAGACATAAGTGACTGGCCAGATCGCGTTGCTTCTGCAAAGGCTAAACAATTTCTCACTTGCATTCATGCACATGGCTTCCTTGTCTTGTTACATACACTAGCTAGGTTCTCAGGTCTGCTTCTTCCCATTTCCGTCTCTCTTCAAAAACCAGATGCTGACATTTTGCATTGCTTGCATCAGATTGAAGATGTTCGCGATGCTCTTCAGAAAATAAGGCAGAACTCCGAGGAGAAGTTTGATGACATATTTCATAAAGCAGAAAACCTTGCAGGTGTTCCTCTTCAAATACCTCATCTGGCAAGTAGGCAAACAAAATGGGCAAACTATCCAATATCGGATCCAAAACAGTATTACAAACTTTTAATTTTTCTTCCGTTTCCTAATAGCCTCTTACAGGAACTACAGGATCGATTCAGTGAACATGTCAGAACAGTTTGCATGATTCAGTATCTGATTCCAAAATATGTGGCTCAGGGTTTGTTCAAGAACTTAAGTAGTACCACACAGATGTATGAGGATGACATTCCTGATTCCCGGGAGGACTTGAAGAACGAGTATGATAGGTGACTAGCAAAATGGAGCAAAGCATCCATGGATCATAGACCAAAGAATGTCACGGAAGCTCTAGCAGCAGCTGACATAATGCTCTATCCAAACATTCACTGTCCTTTGAAAATCTTTGCCACTATTCCCGTCACAACAGCATCAGTTGAAAGATCTTTCAGTTGTATACGCAGGCTTAAGACATATTTGCACACAACAATGGCACAGGATGGACTTTCAGGACTTGCAATGATGAACCTTTCCAGAAATAAGTGTCCAGGAGTACAAGACATTATAGATAAGCTGGTGAAGGAAAATTGTTGTTTAGATTTATTATGAGTCACGTCACTGATGATTTCATGTTTTTTTTTTTCTGTACAATAAATATGCTACTATTCTGATTTCGTACAAGTCATGTCCAGCTGTAAAACAAAGAGGTACTTTTTCACAAAATGTCTCACAGAGCATGCAGAATCCCACGTCTTCAGGAAACAAAACATCCCCCCACCCACAAACCTGTTATACAAACAAACAGGCACAGCTGCAACTGTCTGATCCAGCTTACGAGAGGCTTAGAGCTGATGGTGACGATCCTCATCAGACAGCTGCAATACACATTATCAGCATCTTGCTAGCCTCAGGTTCAGAATACAGTATGTCGTCACAGTCACCATATGTAGTATTCATTCAGTCTGCAGCCAGCAAGACAACAATACTTTTCCTTACAGAAAGGCATTTTATAGCTTATTTAAAGCTAAACAACTCATCTGTGAGCTATTCTCCATGGTGAAACACAGCTCAGAAGACATGACTTACTTAGCTTTATCTAAATAATGCACCGCAGAGTGCATCCAGCTCCCAAGGACCTCAGTCAGAGCCCTTAACGGCACCCACGCCCAGCAAGAAGACCCTGGGCCCTGGCCCTGGTCAAGAATCAAACAGGCACAGTGCTAGGTATCCAGGCTTCCAGCTAAAGACAACTGCTGTTTCTAGATTACTTTGAAGCTAAATAACTCATCTCTGACCTCTTCTGCCCATGGTGGAGGAGAGTTTAGAGATTAGTTATTTAACTTCAAAATAGGCTCTTAAATGCACCACAGAGCATCTAGTACCCTATAGTTTCTAGGGGCCTGGTGGCTACCAGACCCCCCGCAGCTATGAAGAAGATTCCCCCCTTGCACCATGTCTAGCCGCTCCCAAATTTTATGCTGGTTGCACCCCTGCTATGTCACATTTGCACGCCTAAGTGTACATTCAGGTGTTCATCATGTAAATAACACTTGTGCTAATTGCTCCCAGTACTTAGCCTGACAATCTGCTTGAACTTACAGAGCACAATGGAGAAACGGAAGATCGCTTTGAGTTTGGGAGAGAGAGGGTGCAGCTGCTATAGCATTTGCAACAGCCTGATGTAAGGAGATCTGGTGTGGCAAGCCAATATGGGCTTGTTGTATCCACTGTCTCCTATTTTTTTGCCAGGAAGATAATAATCCTTATGGAGTGGGAGAGCAGCGAGAACAGTGGCCAAGAGAGAAAGAGAACCAGGAAGTGTGAGACTATGAAGACTGCTCTTCTCTAATGATTCACGGTGAGCAAGGCAGTGGATGCACCCATAAGTAGTCCATTTCTTTTGCAAAAGGCAGAACAGTTAACAGCCATCATGGGGCAGTCCTTACATGCCACAAATGGGTGGCTCTGCCATTGGAAGGAGAGGAACGGGATTGTTTTCAAATGTTTCCATGGAGAAAAAAAAAGATGCAGATGATGACTGTGTTAAGTAAGCAATAACCCATGACAGGGTATGGGGTTATGGGGATTTAATCCAAACCCCAGATGTATTGTGAGGCTGAGTGCCCTCACAGCACCCAGGGTGTGGATTAAATCCCCATAATACCATACCCTAGAGTGAATTATTGCACTTATAAAATGGGTTATATTTACAAAAAAAGAAAGATTTTCCCTGTTTAAATAGGAAAAATGTCACTGTATCCTGCCAACTTGAGAAGTAGTTCACAACTAATACATATGTGATTTATTTTATGAACATGCAAATGCCAGAACTACAGTACTCACATGAATTCTGACATTTGTTGACCATAAAATAGCTTGTAAGACAGAGAAAAATTGCTTTACTTTGTTCCATCCATGCTTGATAGGTTGTGAACTGCTTCATGTTGGGAGGTTGCTGGAGTCAGATGCATGCCCCCCCATGTAGTGCCGCTCGCTCTTGGTCTCTTTCTCTCTCTCTGGACACAGGGGAGTCAGTAAGCACAGAAACAACCACTCACACATTTTGACATGCTTAGTGATATAAGAACCCTCCAGTGTGGGGAACATAACTGACTTTGGTACATGATATGTGCTGTAGCGCTGCTCGCTCTTGGCCCCTGTCTCTCTCTCTCTCTCTTTCTCTCTCGCTCTCTCTCTCTACACACAGGGAACTCAGTGAGCACGGCAGGGGAAAGTGTGTGAGATGACATCAGTGGCTGACAGCACATCAAGTCCCACAGCTGTACTGTCTTTCTCTCTTTCTTCCTGATCATGCTGGTGTACCATCTCGGTCTCTTCACTACTTCTCCGCCAGTGAGCCACGCTCAGTAGGGTTGCCTTTCTGGTGTAAGTTTCCTGAGCAAGGAATGAGTCCCAACAGTGCGCTGTGGGATTTTCACTGACTTGCTCCATGTAACTTAAAGCAGCAGTATTAGTTAACAAAATTGGATCTTTTGTAATGATTTGCTTCCTGTGCTCTGTTGAGCACTTACCTGGTAATATTTTGTTTACATTTCTCCCACCATACCTCTCAACCTTTTGTCCCCCAAATGTGGAACACTGGCTCTCAAAACGTGGAACAAATGAGCAAAATGTGGAACACTTAATCAAATCTTTACCCAAGAAGCTCAAAACACTGTTAAAATGTTTGCATTTATGTTCAGAAAGTCTGTTATTAATTGAATAACATATTTTTTGCATCATTTACTATAGATTTTTGCTTTATAATGTTAACACTGAATGTGGGACAAGTCCTCACAATGTGGAACAGGGAGCTTTTGTGAAGTAAAATGAGGAACGTTCCTCGTAATGTGGTACAGTTGAGACGTATGTCTCCCACCCGCCATGTTGAATTGGAACTCTCTGCTGCCAACTGCACATGCACATGACTCGCAGCACTGCACAGGGACAGTGGGAACATGCAGAACAGGGTCCCACGGAAGTAAACAAAAGACATGATGTGATGTGAATGAGGAGTTCAGCTGCAAATTAGGCAGAGCCATATTTACTGTGGATCCACAACAATAGAAATAAAATGTTAAATATCTAAAAAACTAAAGATTGCTAGAAAAAAAATATTTATGGATATGGAAACCCGAACTATGGCTGCATGCTTCCAGCCAAAGAACAGAATTTTGATAATGATGTCTTGATTATCTAGTACTGCTGCTTTAAGCAATAATACATGACAGGGCGTGCTTTATCATAGGTTATTGACATGCCTTGGGTGCATTGTAAGGCACGAGGTGAAGCAGAGTGCCTTTACACACCTGAGAAGTGCCGATATCCTATGATAAAGCCTGTTCTGGAGTTTAGTATTCTGATTATGCACTGGACCCCTTCCCCCCCAAGTAAAGTAGAAAAAGACAGAGACATAGGTCTAACAATTTTTTTTTCTTTTTGCTATTTTTTTTTTATTTTTATTTCTCTTCTGGAGCTCCAGCTGCAAGCCTGCTATTTGTTGTCCCCCCAGCGCCAGCCCCTGAAGATCAGACCCCCTCCCTTATGCACCCCGCGACTTACCCATCGCGGAAGGGTGGTGGGGAGCAACTCGGACCCACCCCAGCGGATCCATGCCAGGGAGGTGCCTTCTCGGGGATGGCGCTGCAGGGCACAACTTCATTCTGCCGGGCTCTTTTTCCACTTTTCTCCCTGCAGGCCATGGCGTGCAATGACGCCAGTGACTGGGTGCGCGCATGCTCCCGTGTGTGCCCCAATCAAGCATCTGCCACGCCCCGCCCTTACGGCTTGGCGGTTACGTGCCACTGACCCCCAGCCTCCGCTAGGTCAGGCAAGCACCGCCGCCAGAACCTCCCTCCCTGGAGATGGAGAGCAGTCCATTGGATGCTCAATCCATCTCCTCCCTGCTGACCCATGGCAACCCGTGTCTGCATTTCCAACATGGGTCGCCGGCGCGGTGTCCGGTGCCTCAACCCTCAGTGCCACCGGGCTGGCCTTTTTGCTATTTTTAAACAGTGGAAGCATATTAGTACAAAAGAAATTGTCCAATGCTGGAATCATTACTCAGATAACTGTAGTAACGTTTGACTGATTATCGTAAATATTTCATAAATAACATATCAAAAGCAGTGAAATATTTCATAAATAAAAGATTACAAGCAGTCAGTTTAGTGTAACATCAAAACGTATTACAAACTATTTTTTTAATTTTTTATTTTGTTAATGTTTAAGGTGACCTGTCAGTTTTCACTGAAACTTTTGGTCCTGTGTGACCAGTTTCCTTATTGCAAGATAACTAAACAAGCATTTGTCAATGCCGAATGCTTGCTTACTGCCACTGGCATTGGTAGTGTAGAAGTTACAGAGCTGCATAATAGGAATGGCAGTGAAGTATTGAACTGAAGCCAACCCCACCACCACCCTGCAGAGAGTGACAAGCATTGGGGTGTGCCTTTGGGTCGCCATGTCACCACACCCTACCCTGCAGACACTGACAAGTGTCACTGTGTGCCTTGGGGTCTTTGGCCGTTATGCGCACCCCATTCCATCAGGAAATACGGTGAGATGGGTGCGGTATAGGAGAATGGGGTGAACTTTGGGGCCGAAGAGTCCAAGGCATACCTCGATGACTCTCACTGGCTGCAGGGTGTGGAATGGTATGAGCATTACAGGCAAGAATCCCAAGTCACACCTCTGATGCCTGTCATTCTCTACAGGGTGGGGCGTTATGGTTGGAAACCCTAACACCTCAGTCATTCGTTGGTATTTTCACTCCAAATTTTCAACGTGGTTTTTTTGTGACCCCCACCTCATGAACAGTGGCAATATCAGTTTGTTAGTCGAACGCTGCTTATGCACAGCGACTACGGCATTTAGCACCACAGGTGCAAAATACATTCGAACAGGATGTGAAAAATAACAGCTGTACTGTTCATGGGGAGGTGAAAAATGGCAATGTTGCAAATCTGCAGTGAAAATATTAAAAACTGGTGAAGTCACGAGCGCATAGAAACCAGCAACACACACCCGTAATGTAATTAGTTTGGGGATTTTTACAGCAGATTGTCAACACAGGCATTTTGGGACCTCTGATCATGAACAGTGTCACTGTGATTTTCTTTATCTGTCCCGAACAATGATTTCCCACAGCAACCACGCATCTCTGCACTAAAGTGTGAAAACACATTTCGCCATGTTGTGAAAAATGACAGCTGTACTGTTCATAAGGAAGTGTGGAAAAATGCCACTGGTGAAAATCTGGACTGAAAATATTACAAAGTCATGAACTTACGAGGGTGCGTGGAAACTGCGCAATGCTCACTCGTAACACAGTCATTTTATGGACTTTTGTCACCAAATTTTCAACATAGCCATTTTAAGACCTCTGCTCATGAACAGTGTCACTGTGATTTTATTAATGTGTCCCATACATTGATTTCGCACACCGACTGCGCCATTGTGCGGTACATGGGCAGAAACACGTTTTGGGCAAGATGTGAAAAATGACAGCTGTACTGCTCATAAGGAAGTGTAATAAAATGGCAATGTTGAAAATCTGGAGTGACAATATTGAAAATTCGCAAACTTACGAGTGTGCGTAGGAACAGCGCAACGCATGCTTGTAAAACAGTCATTTTTAGGAATTTTTTCACCAAATTTTCAACATAGGCTTTTTGAGAGCCCACCTTATGAACAATGGCAGTGTCGTTTTGTTACTTGGTCCCAAAAGGTGATTTCACGCAGTGACTGCGAAATCACCCTTCGGACTGATTAACGCCATGACAGTGAGAGCATTCATGAGAAGGGGTCCCAAAAACCCCATGTTGAAAATTTTGCAGAAATTCCAAAAATGCCTGAGATATGCAGCAAAGTTGAAAACCCTATCTATCCCATTATACAACTTACCGGCATTTCTTCATTTCGCGTCGGCTTTGAAGAGTGCAGACGTGTTCCTGGTCCACCAAGATCGCTCGCGCTGGAGTCCGGAGGTAAGTATGGGGTGGAGGGTGTGGGAAGCAGGGTACAGTGGGTGTGGGTGGGCTGGGTGAACGCCAAGGGAACGTTTCTTGTTTACAGGCTTTTTTTTTAACAGGAAGACAACATGGAGCGTTTGCCACGCTGGGGTAGGCTCCCAGCGTGGCAGCTAGAAGGCTGTTTGGGGGCTGGAGCCGATGGGGATTGGGCACCCCGCTGGCCATATACGGACTTGTGCCTTGCTGGGGTGGGCTCCAGCATGGCAGCTGTAGGCTGTTTGGGGGCTGGAGCCGACAGATTGGGCACCCCTTCGCCATACGGAATTGTGCCATGCTGGGTGGGCTCCAGCGGGCAGCTGTAAGGCTGTTTGGGGGTCTGGAGCCGATGGGGATTGGGCACCCCGTCGCCCATACGGATGTGTTGCCACGCTGGGGTGGGCACCCAACGTGGAATGTGGAACTCTGTTTGGGAGAGAAAGCGCAGCACAGCCGACAGGGGATAGGGCACCCCCGTCTGCTATACAGTGTGTGCGTGGGGTGAGCACACAGTATCGCGTGTTGGCAGGTGTAAGGGAGCACGCATGAGCAGGCTTATATCTTATCACTGCTCACCGAAGTGTAGCTCCCTCTTTCAACTGTATGCCACTGCATTTTCAACTGCTGTCATAGACAGCTCCAGCAGTGATTGGAGAACTACGACCGCGCCTGCAAACACACTGACTGAATTGGAAGACGCTGACACACCTCCGAAAAACTCGGATGATAGCACTATGTTTCTTGCACATGCGTGCAAGCAAACATAAAAAGAAAAGCTAAGTGCTGTGAATGCCACACTGCATATAATAATATGTTTTTATAGTATTTAAGCCATTTTGATGATTTACTCTGTGACGAGTGCTCTCCATGAAACCCTAGGGCTGGAAGCATCTCTACATGGGGAACATGTGTCTGTAATTTTGCCGACTGAAATCATGAACTTGTGCACAGCTGTTTTTGCATGTGTGAATGTGACATAAATTAAGACCTTATTCCGAAAGTGTCTTTTGCTCTGAAGTCATAGATGTCTTTCTCAACTGAAAATGCACCTGGAAAGGCATTAAAACCATGTCTGAAAGAAAAAAACAATTGGCTGAGATCCAGAGCATGGACATCATGTGCATGCTCGGGATCTCAGCTGAGGTTTTTTTTTTTTCCAGACATTGGTTTAATGCCTCTCTGGTGCGTGGTTTCAGTTGGGAGAGACATCTACAAGTTCAGAATGAAAAAGACTTTTGGAATAGAGTCTTCATTTATTTCACGTTCAGAGGTGCAAAAATGGCCGTGCACGAGTTTAGGATTCCATATAGCATTATAGACATGCATTCCTGATGTAGAGATGCTTCTGGTGCCGGAGTTTTGCTAACAACACTTGTCCTTAAGTAATTAGTTAAAATGGCTTACAACATGTTAAATGTATTATTATACCCAGTGGGCATTTACAGTAGTAATTTTTTTTTTCATTCATTCAGATTGAACTTAGCTGCCATACTCTGACCAGCTAGGATTCAATGCAAAAGTGCAAATAATGCACCTGGGAAACAAGAACCCAGGGAAGAATACACAATGGGTGGGAGGTAGTAACAACAACAAAACAGGAAAGGGACCTGGGGTAATCATATCAGATGACCTTAAGGTTAGCAAGCAATGTGAGAAGGCAGTAGGGAGGCGTGGGTATACTGGGATGTATAGGGAGAGGCATCAGCAGCAGAAAACAGGAAGTTGTTATCCTCTGTACAGACAGTTGGTGAGACCCCATCTGGAATACTGTGTCCAGTTCTGAGACCCCATCTCCGCAAGGACATAGACAGGATAGAGGCAGTCCAGAGGAGGGCAACTAAATGGTGCAGGGTCTGCAAGAGAAGCCGTATGAGGAGAGACTAAAGGAGCTTAATATGTATACCCTTGAGGAAAGAAGGAGAGGGGGGACATGATAGAAACTTTCAGTACCTCAAGGGAATCAACAAAGTCCAAGAGGGTAGCATCTTTCAGAAAAGAGACTTGCAAGAACAAGGGACACAATTTAAAGATAGAAGGAGGGCGGTCTAGGGGCAATGTGAGGAAGTATTATTTCACAGAGAGGGTAGTGGATGCACGGAACAGCCTTCCTGAGGAAGTTGTGGGGTCTAAAACTGTGGGAGAATTCAAGAATGCATGGGACAGACATAAGGCAATTCTTGTGGGGGGCAGGAAGATAAAGGCTGTTGGTTAACTAGGATCTGCGGCCTGTCCTGTAGGTAGGGAAATGGGCAGACTAGATGGGCCCAGCGGTCCTTATCTGCCATCAAAGTCTATGTTTCTATGTTTCTATGTTCATTCCTCCAATCTTGCCAAGTCCCTTCTCATCCTTTTAATGCCTCCTTGTGTATCAACCCTGTTGCAGATCTTTGTGTCATCTGCAAAGAGGCATACTTTTCCTTCCAGTCCCTCTGCAATGTCACTTATGAAGACATTAAAGGAGACTGGACCCAATATAAGTACAGTATATAAATATAAATATAAATATAAATATAAATATAAGGGGTAAGAAATTTATCAAAATCTCTGAGAAAGTCACCTTGCAAGTGCTGTACCATACTTTGCTGACATCCATTCTGTCTCTCTTTCTAAACTATTCCCTGTTTATCAATTGACGGTACTACTTTAATTAAGGGTTCATTCACTTTTCCCAACTGAGACTCAAACTCTCTTATATTCTGTAGCAAGGAATTTCCATCATACTGTTCTATACTAATACTCTCTCTTGAACCTTTAGGTGAGGAAGTTCTTGGCCTAGAAAAATCTCCTTCTTTTGATCTTATAAATTCAGTATTTTTTTTGTTTGTATCTTCAGTCTTCTCATTTCTATTCTCTTTTAAAGGACCAAGCATCTTTTTATTTCTTAGTTTCATTTCTTCACCCATAGTATAGAAAGTTTTATACATATCCTAAAATCTGAAAAAAACAATCCACTGGAATTTGACAATAGATTTTAACATACACTTGTTAATATATAGCAGCAATAATAAAGATAGCAATAACCAAAAAATCCTTCCCAGCGCTCCGGTATACTTTTCAAATCTAAAAATGTGATCGTTCTAAAAGAAGTTCAGAAAGATTTTCCTGTCCCTTTAATATTCTTAAAACATGCTTTGTCCTTTTTTTCCACTTTGTTAGACTTGTTAAACTTCACCCTTTCCACTTTTAAAAGAAAAAAAATGTAATTACAGTGTAATAATTTAAAATTCAATACTCCAACCTAAACTTACAATATAAGAATATTGAACCTTCTACAATAAGCAATATGCACTTACTCGTATACACTCTTAATTACATAAAAAGGAAGAAAATGCCCATAAATGGTCCTTCTTTAAAAGCCTGAAACAGCCAACATCAACTTCCAATAGTTTCCAACTGTTTTCATAAACCCTGAAGACACGGGCAATAACCTGAATACTGTCATAAGAAAAAAAACAACAGGACAGCTTTTACAACTTGATAGTGGGTATCTCTTAATTAACAGAGTAAACGAATAAAATCAACCTTACACAGCTTCCAGCTCCTGTGTCAGCACTGACATAAGTGTAAACATGCATCTCAGTGACCATGCAGATAAAATACTAACTACGAATGCACCCGCACAGCATAGCAAACACTGAAATAAATAAAGAGCTCTCAGGTTAAATAATAGTATTCACTCTGTAATCGTCCAGTCAGAGTCGCAGTGCAGTCACCATAACCATGAGGCATCTATCTCGACTAAGTGCTCTGAGTGAATACTATCTCCCAGGTCCACACCCAATAAATACCTTAGGAGCATGTGACTTGGTTGCTAGGACAATGGCCAAGTGGCTTGAAATCTAAGATGGAATAAAGATAATACTAATAAAATCTATATAAGAATAAGACAAAAATTAAAAAATTAATAAAAATACCTACAAAACACACTGAACTCTAACACTGGACTTTGATCACTGAGAGGAGAAAATTCTAAATAAGAAACCTAACAAAACTCATCAACAGCTAATTCAGACTTTTCAACACTGTTAAACCCTGCAGTATAAAGTTAAAATAAAGTACAGCACTAACAGTTATATCACAGTTGTTCAATTATTTCAGTTTCTTCTTTCTTAGGTATTCTTCTTTCTTTCATCTGCTAACTTATTAAAGATGGCTGCCGAGCACAGTTCAGATCAGTTCGGTTCAGTTCAGCTGGCGCACTTCAACAGCACTTACAGCTATTCGGTCAGGAAAATCTCCTTTCTCTTTTCTTGCTTTTCTTTCTTTCCCCTTCTTCTTCTTCACCTTTCTCCGACCCATTGTCTGACTGGCGTTACTCGAGCCTCTCATCCAGCCGACAGCCATCTCTCGCTGGCTTTCCTCCAAGCTGCAAGACAGGAGTGAGAAAAAAACAACCAGAACCACAGACAAAGCAGCAATAAGTTCTTCTGGTAAGGCTAACAATTGTAGGCAGTAGATGGCATACTTGTTGAAAATAAATTTCCAGCTTTATCAGCCCTGCAACTCATGTCTTCTCCTCAAACACCAGTGCACATAGCATCTCTCTAACCTGTTGAATCAGTCCAAGTTCAAGATTTGCTAGCTATCTCCTCATATATACTTAACGAGTCAGCACTGAATGTCTTACAGAAAGGCTTAGCTTTTGTTTGCACAATGGACTTGAAAGCATTTTGTACTATCATTGGTTTATATAAGTTAAGAGGCAAAATCAGTCTGAGACACTTTTTTGATAGGAGTCGAGTTACCAAGACTGACATGGAGGTTGATAAGGCTTGTAATATGGGGTCCCATTTAAAACCAAAATTTACCTTTTGTTCCTACTTAGCTTTACTCACATTCACACACATTTGTGAAAAAGAAATCTAAACACTGTGCTCTACTTTATCAAAGGATCATTATGTTGAATATTAGCAAAGAAGAAAGAGAAGCAATTGCTTGATTAAAAAAAACAGTGATACAGTACTTAGAACTCAGTGGTGACATGAAGCATCTTTATCTATAATGTATGGTAGAACATTGTTCTCCACCGAAATCCATCGTTGTCGAAACCTTGTAGTCACACACTAGTGATGTTTGCAGTGCAGCAGAACAATTTTTTCTACTGCACTGCGAATGTCACACACTGTGTCCTCAAGCAGCATTTGACAGTTAGGGCTCACTCCATAGACAGAACACATAGCGAAAGCAGCAATGTTGGCGGCAGTACTAATGTTTAGCATTAAAACCTTCAAAATGTAAAGTTCTTAAACAGTTAAAATGTCAAGCGTGAAAACGTTCAAAATGTTAAGTTCTTTTTTTCCTTCTAGTAACCCAGTAAAAATGTTTTGAAGCAGAAACATGCTGTAGTGATTTTTTTCCCCAAAAGACGAAGTTCCACCATACACTATAAAGAAAAGTACATGGAGAACAGTTGACAACAGGGCATCTTTCACCTCGTTGGCACTATGACGACGGATTACCTCTCAAGCTGCGCTCTTGAGGTAATCCATCGTCATAGTGCCAACTCAGTAAAAGAATAGCCCTGTTGTCAACTGTTCTCCATGCACTATCTTATATATATGGTCTGGAATGGAAGCAGGTTGTATTTAGCTGGTGGACCTCTAAACCAAAGGTTCAATTCTGGTGCCATCTTCCATGAAGCATGATCTTTTATGTGTCATCAGTTATCATTTGCTAGACGGAACATTTCAGGGTGACTTAGAAAAAGTTCAGTCTTCTATCAACACAAGTTTAGCTGGTCTCCATGACAGTTCAGTCTCTGCTGGCAATTCAGGAAGGGCCCAAAAAGTTGTTTTTTATTGTTTCATAGCATTTTCATACATGCTGGTTCCATGGGAGAGATGCTTCATTTTAAATGTTTCTTTCAGTTTCCCTGGAGAAATGAGCAGAAAGAGAGTGAGAAAGTATGTTTACCTTGATACTTTAAGCAAAGAAGTTCAGCACACTAGTTCATTATTCATGAGGGTAGGCAGTTTTCATTGAAAGTTGGAATTTCTTGGCCTACAGACGGAAGTATTATATGCACTGCACGGTTCTAGCCTCAGCAAGCAGCAGATTCAGTCAAGATACCCTTCCTAATTATGATGTTTCCAGCTACGTGATGCACATGTGCAACCACAAAACTCTAATATGGCTACTAAAAAGGTATGGTTATTTCTCAGACATTCATAGCCCAAATAAGGACCAATGTTATTCTATACTTGTAGATAATCTGTCTTATTTGTTTTCTTGTGATGATGGCTTTCATTGAAGGGCCTAGCCACACGGTGACATCAGTGCCTGTTAGGAGCCTAAAACACATGGCTGCCCCCAGCCCTTAATTACAGACTGATTTACATATTAATAACTCTTGACTGCAAAGACTCACAGATAAACACAATAGCTCACTCAAATGAGCTTTTTATGGGCTTTCAGACATTAAGAAATCCTGAAGATGACAGTGCCCCTGAAACTCATCTCTATATTTATTTATTCATTAGCCTTGGTTTACTGGGCAAGTGCATTAGAAATGGTACTTTCCTGTTTTCTGACAAGACCTGGGAGAGTACAAAATACAATGATAACAAACAAACAATGCAAGAAATTACAATGCAAACAGCGCTAGAACAACAGCAGCATGTATCCATACAGGGAGAGACAGAACTTAACAAAAGAAATGAACAGTCCACGCAGGGATGGTTAAAACTGGACTAAAAACAAGTCAAGTACTGCACATAGTTATTACTATACACTCCTAATAGGAAAAAAACAACTTCTACAAGTTGTGCCTTATTAGGACTGATACCTTTTGTATCACCCTCCATATTTTTCATAATAATGTGACTATGCTAATGTTTCAATATACCCTACATGATGTTACATTAGAAGAGATCATATTGCTGGACAATGTGAACTGAGTCCCTGAGGTGCATTCTTGTATTACATTATTTTTCAAAATAATAAAATTTAAAGAGCAGATGATGTCTTCAGGAGAACTTAAAAAAAACACCATAATATTTAGACACAGTTTAGCTTTTATTTCACATTAGTTCTGTATTCTTCATTCACATTATTTATTACTGGTGTAATTTGCATGAAAACAGGATCTGTGCTCCTGAAGAGTTCATCTATTCATATTGCTTTCTGCCTACATGAGGTTATAATGCATCCTTTGTGACATCAGAGTTACTCCCATGGCAACAGATTTTGATGCCACAACACAGGATTATGACTTGAAGTAGGGAGTAAGCTAAAGAGGCAGATGAACTCTAAGGTATAAAGATTATGTATTCATACAAATTTCCTCAGAAATAAATAATGAGGAGGAGAAATCTATAGAATATATATGGAATGCAAGCTGAATTGTACCTAAATATAATGTTTTTCAATGTTTTCTTTGAAGTGTCAACAGCTCTTCAACTTAAAAAAAGAAACATAGGCAAATAGATTTATCCATAAGGATTTTAGTGAGAATTATTACAGTGTATGTGTGTGTGATGGGGGCAGCATCTCTTTAAATGTTGACAGTAACCGATCAGAGAGATCAACAATTTCTGGGCATCTTCTTTGTGTGCTGATTTGTGCCTATTGCAGTACAACCGCTATTGCTCAGCTATCACTGTTGTGTTTTGTTTATTATATCCTTTCTTGTGAACAAGTTGGTCAAATGGGCTGGCAGTATAGCCTAGGTATTAGAGTAACAAGCTGTGAACAAGCTTGGTACACCCAGCAGACCAGACGTAGGTTTAATTCTCACAACTTCCACTTGCATAATGAGTGATTCTGAGCAAGTCACTTAATCGTCCAGTGCTCCCAGGTCATCCTTGAAAACAGGCAGTTGTGCCTAGTGGGCCTTACCCAGTTACCAAAGACTAAAATAAAAAAAAAATAATAAAAATGTGTTTGCATTCCAGTATCAGATGCACAGATTCCATAGCGGTTATACATCACACACCGAAGAGTGTTTCCTTTGGTTAGTAATGCTTTTAATTATATTTTATTGTCCAGACACTTTTAAAAGGAAATATGAACTGCTTCCATCTATCCACTTTTCCTAGATTGTAAGTAGAGATGACGACACTAGTTTATTTGCCCATTATATTTTTTGCCAAGGCATTACAAAGATGGGCAGTACCAAGGCCTGCTTTGTGAAATTAGCAATCTGCTATTGTAAAATATGCCAACAATGTTGTTTTTTTGTCACGAATCAAGAAATTATAAACAAAACACAGTACACTCTAACTGAAACCCAGCAAGCAGCCCCTGGTGACGGTATTCCAACACTTAAGCTGGGAGGTGAGATCTGAGAGCAGGAAAGAACTGCATACTATGTTTTATTGTACTGGCTCCTTCTGACTATGGCTGTGTTGCACACTATGACTTATACTTTTCAACATCATGCCAAGCCAAACAAAACAATGGTAAGACATCTGTTCCATTGATGCAATCCCTTTTGGAAAGCTGTCTGTAGAAATGGCTGGGTAAATAGGCAGTCCTTCAGCTGCATAGCAAAAAAAGATCTTTCAAACAGTTAAGAATCCAGATGTAAAATTCTGTTTTGATTCATGCTATAAATAGCTTTGTATTTATGGGTGGAGACACATTACTTTCTTTGGAATAACTAGAACACTGCAAGCAGAGTGTAGTAGGCCACTAAACACTCAGATATGAACTTTAAGTTAAACAGACAGTTGCTAATTTTGAGAAATTGGTTAACTAGAATCAGTGTAAGAGTCCAAAATGGGTTTGTGTAACTATAGTAACTCTAACTCCCAGTGGGTTTTGCATCTGAATCAAGTTGACAATTCCTACTGAACTGATGCATCCCCTTTAGGGAACTGATTTTGTTTTGCTTTAGTGGAATATTAGTGTCTTCTTTTTATTAATTTAAAAACAACACTATATATTGACTGAGATTTGCTGCACACTTGATATATTAGTCAAAATAATTGCCATAATATGTGTTGCACCATTGCAGGGGGCTAATACAGGCCCTCTGTGGGCCAGTAGGGCCCTAACCATGAACTTTAAAATGTTATCATTGTTGAGTTGTCAAGTTTATTAATTTCCTTAGCATACATGCAGTAGGCAGTTTTAAAAACATACTTCAAAATTCATTTTCATGCATGCTTGGTAGGATATACAATCATTTTAATATATATATATATATATATATATATATATGTATATATATATATATAGAGAGAGAGAGAGGCAGAATAAATGATGGCAAAGTGTGGTATATGTGGAAATGCTGTAATACCATTGAGAGGTTAAAGAAGCAATAATGCCATGAGCTGGAAGGGCGAGTAACCTTTATGAACTTGATCAAGATGAAAACATAGAATTTGCCAGCAGATTCAATTTTTTTTTTCAATTTTTATTTTACAAGGAATAACACCATTGAGTGGGCTCATTTACAGGGTGGTTCTGGATGCACACTGCAGAATAAGACAAAACAAATACATACAAAATAAGTACAATACAATGGACATTGCATTTATTCAAGTGGTACTGGAAAATACAAATACAATCATTGAATATCCTGAACAATGTAGACCTAGGTATGCAACAAAACAGCAATACAACAAGATACGTGCATTAAAGTTCTTGAAATATAGTTTTTGGAAGCAGGGAAGAAGGGAGGGAGAAAAGAAGAAAACACATAACCTACAACAGACCGAGTAGACACTAAGTTCTGTATGGATGGTGCAATGCAGGAAAAGGTTCCTCAGGAAATTATAGTGCATGATTAAGAATAACAGATACCATTTTCCTGCAACGAACGGCTCAGCAAGGATTTGAAGATATGTAGACCAATAATTTGTGTGAGTTTTAAAGGCTTTTGAAGTGTATTCCACCCAGTAGGGAAAGCATGACTGAGTGATGATGCAGATAAGGACCATATGGGCCACCTAGTCTTCCCATTTTTCCCTGCTTATAATATCGTCACAGATCCTACTTGATCTCTGACCCATTCACACATCCTTTGCCTTTTCCCTAGATTCTCTCATGCATATCCCATACATTCTTGAACCCTACCATTGTTTTTGCCCCCATCACTTCTGTTGGAGGACTGTTCATGGAATCCACGACTCTACCTGTGAAGAAGAACTTCCTCAAATTTCTCTTGAATATACCCCCTCCAGCTTCACATCCTGTCTCCCTGCCCTTGAGCACTTTTTTTTCTGAAAAATACTTCCTTCTTGTACCTTGCTTACCCTGTGAGGTATTTAAAGGTCTCTATCATAGCCCCCTCTCTCTTTTTTCCTTCCAGGGTGTACATATTTAGGTCCTTTAATCTCTCCTCATAGGGCTTCTGATGCAGACCCGGCACCATTTTAGATGCCTTCCTCTGGATTGCTTCCATTCTGTCTGTGTCTTTTCTGAGACATGGTCTCCAGATCTGGACACAGTACTCTAGATGGGGTTTTACCAGCAATCTATATAGAGGCAACACGACCTCCCTCTTTCTGCTGGTGGTATCCCTCCCTATGCACCCCAGTATCCTACTCACACTATCAACTGCCTTGTCACAGTGCCTGGCCACGTTTAGGCCATCCAGTGTGATCACCCTCAGGTCTCTTTCCTGCTTGGTGGTTATCAGGGTATGCCATTTGCACAGTGAAACCTCTGCAACAATGGCAATATCGGCACTGCAACTTGATCAACAGTCATTCTGTAGATCATGATTTTGCAGCACTGGCTATCTTGCCACTCCAGAGTTTTTGTGCTGTTTCCCCCATACCTCGGACGTGGAGGTGATTATATACATCTTCAGAGGCGGGGTGTGGGGGGTAAAGCCCCCCCTTTAACAGCTGGGATATGTCCAAGTGTGTTGCCATTATAGCAGTTGGTCAACAGGATTGCCGGGCAATGTGGTTGCCAGTCAGCAAATCCATGTCGCTGTAAAGTCAGTCGACATCTTTTTTTTTAACTTAGCCTTATTGAACGTCTTAAACATAACATACATTATAACCTGGTATAAAAGAAAGTAGATAAATAAAAATATTATACCTGACAGGTTATTTCTTAAACTCTCACGACATTTTAGAAAATAAGAATCTTGAAGGCCAAATACATGCTGCGACACATTGTCCTCGAACCAGGAATCTAACACTCATGGTCAAAGGTATAAACTGGTCTATGTATCCCTGCTATCTTGTACTCCTGTCTTGGATTCCTGTGACCCAGGTGCATTATTTTACACTTTTTAGCATTGAAACTCAACTGCCATACACCTGACCATTCTTCCAATAAGCTTATATCCTTTCTCATTCTTTCCACCCCTTCCGGTGTGTCAGCTCTGTTGCAGATCTTGGTGTCATCCATGAACAGGCATACCTTTCCCTCCAGATGCTCTGCAATGTCACTAATGAAGGCATTGAACAGGACTGGTCCCAGCACCGATCCTAGTGGCACCCCACTGGTCACTTCCATCTCTTCTGATTTCATGCCATTTACCACCACCCGGTGAGTACTATCCCTTAGCCAGTTCTCAACTCATTTTACTACCATAGGGCCCACTCCCAAGTTTCTCAATTTATTTAGCAATCTCCTGTGTGGGATGATGTCGAAGGCCTACTCTGGGACATGAATGAAGATGGTATTATTTCATGAGTATACTGGACTTTGCCATCGTTTATTTAGCATGATGTATATGTTTGGTTACTGTGTGTGTGTTTTTTGTGGTTTTCTCAGGTTTTGCATGTTTTTCTGTAAGGTTTAGGGGTTTTCCATAGTGTAGTATTTTTCTATTGCATAGTATTTTCCATAGTGTAATGATATGTTTTGCTGGTGTTTTGTCCTATGTTAGTTTTTCCCCATAGTGCAGTGAGGGCATGTGGGATTTTCTGTGGGTGTGTCCATTCTAGTCCTCTCCCAATAAAAGTGTGAGTGGTTTGCTAGTGTTTCCTTTTAGGATAGTGTTTGAGTGACCTGTCAAGTCTGCCCATTTTGGAGTATGTTTTGTGGTTGGGAGCAGCTATGTAACATGGCTAAGCAGTTAGGAGTGGCAATCTACATGGTTGTGCAGTTGGGAGAGGTGACTGAGTGGTGATCGTGAGGAACCTCAGGGGAGAGTCAGCATTTGTAGCAGCTAGAGGAAAAAGCATGGAGAACCTGGTGGCTGACCTGAGGTCTGGAACACTGAAGAACATGACTGTATGGTGAGTTAAGTTGGAGGGAGGTTTGCATTGCTGTTAAGAGACCATTTTTTTTCTGTGTTAGTGAAAATAAAGAGGACTCAACACTTAGTGAAGTAGTAAAGATTTGCAAGACACTGTGGCTTCAGTGCTTCCAATATTTAATAAAAAAAACACAGGAGAAATACAGCAAGTCGATGTAGCCCAAGGAGGTCATCTACAAATTTCTGTGCTTCAAGTTTCATGGGGGTTATGCTAGCAGAGACTGCTGAAGTTGTAATGTGGTTTTCAGGTGTGTAATTGTGGTGGCTGTTACACGTATTACTTCAGTGTCTGTTACATGTGTTATTAAGCTGGTTGTTACATGATGGAGTGGAGCCATGGGTGAGGGAGGGGGTCTGTAGAGCGCCAACTGTGGGACCTGGGAGGAGCGCGACTGCACAGAGGTGGAAGAGCAGAAGTGTGGAGTCAGTGCTAATATTTGGTGATGATTTTGCTTCTTCTGGCTGGGGATGGGATTGAAGGGGGGGGCAGGACCACTCGGCCCATGTTTCCAGGAGTGCAGAGACCCAAGAGGGACTGGAGCACACAATGGAGATGGAAAGAAGTGCAGTGGACTGCACAAAGGGAAGTACTGCTTATTTCTTTCTTATATCGTGGGTTCTGAAGTGCAAACAGTGGTGGCAGAATTGGGATCAGCAGGTATTTGACATTCTAAATTGCAGGGTTAGTAGGCATTGGGGTAGGGATTACTGTTGCTTGGGGAGAAAATCACCTGTGATATGTAAGTAATTACAATAGTAACTGGCAGTAGTGGTACCCGATTTGGATCTAGGGGGAAGGTTTCTGGAGTTCCAGTCACTGCATTTTGTTTTCCTTTTTGCTACGGAGAGTGCGCTTGACTGCAAGACACTGCTGGCTGATGGAGCAGTGAAAGGTGTGGGACTCTAAGGGGATGGCAGTGAAACAGGGCAAACACCATTTTGTGAGTCTTTAATGGTAGTGGGATCATTCAGAGGGAAGGGTCTGAGGTGCACTGTTGTTTGAGTGGCTGACAGACTCTCATGAGAGTCAGGATAGACCCAACCCACCAACCGCCATCCCTCCCACCACAGCTCCTCCACAATTATTGGGGAGGTGCTGCTGTGGGATTGATGGATAGCACACCCAGGTGCAACCACTAACAGATCCTGATCAACTTGGCACAATGTAGGAAGGCAGCTGCAAAGGCCAACAAAATGCTGGCTTGTATTGCAAGGGGTATATCCTCGAGGAGGGAGGAGGTGATTCTGCCACTGTATAGGTCATTAGTTAGACCGCACCTGAAGTACTGCATGCAGTACTGGCACCCGTACCTGAAGAGGGACACATTAAGTTACTGGAGGGGGTGAAGCACAGGGCGACAAAGATGATCAAGGGGCTGGGGGACTTATCACACGAGAGGAGGCTGAGGGAGTTGAACATGTACTCACTGGAGGAGAGGAGGGACGGGGGGACATGACTGAAACCTTTAAGTACATGAAAGGAATAAACAAGACAGGTACAGAGGGGCTGTTCAAAGTAAGGAAGGGGAGGGACACTTGGGGCCATGATATGAGACTGGAGGGAGGAAGGTTCAGGAGGGAGATGAGGAGACACTTTTTTACAGAGAGGGTGGTGGCTGGGTGGAATGCGTTACCTGCAGAAGTGGTATCCAGTAGAACAGTGGACTGCTTCAAAAGGGGATGGGACAGGACAAGGGGGAGGGTCAATGAAGGAGAAGGGTGGAAGGGAGGGGCAGCTGTAGAATAAGGGGTGCTAGCTGCACATTTGAGCAGATTTGATAGACCTCTAGGCCTTTATCTGCTGGCAAATTTCGTATGTTCATGTGTTCGTATCATCCCTGTGATCCAGAGGGGGGAAGAGGAAGTACCTACAGAGAGGAATCAGACAGACTAATTAAGCGAGGACCAGTAGCACCTGAGGGATACAGAGGGGATGTGGTAGTCAGGGCAAGGGGGCAGGTGGATGTATTGGGGAGAAGTGTGGAGGGATGAAGATGTCTGGGGTTGGGGGCACAGGGAGGCTGGGAGGGTAGTGAGCTGCAATGGGTGTGGAGCAGCACTGTTCCTGGGAACCTAGTGGAAGGTGGGGGGTGTCCAGTGTGCAGGCTGTTCAGACAGCTTATGCTGGAAATAGAGAGCTTGAAATGGGAACTGGGGGGAGAAGGCAGGTATAAGTGGGAGAGGAAGAGATGGGGCAAGGGGGCAGGGAGGGCTCCTTCGCAGGATAGACCAGGCTACCACAGGCTGAAATGGGGCACTCAGACAGCAAAGCCAGAAGGGCCAAGTCCACAGGAACCAGGGAGCACAGAAAGGGTGAGTTGGCAGGTGGTAGGGAATGAGAGAAGAGAGAAAGGAAGTAGGCAAGGGGTTCAGGGTAGGTGGAGGCAGGGAGGGATTTCAGGGGAGGGCATGGGTAGGGGGTTGGAGACAACAAACAGGTACGTGGTACTGGTTGATGGCACACAGCAAGAGAATGGGGAAGCAACATAGACCAGGGGATAGGGGACCATGAGGGAAGGGGGACATACAGGGTGCAGGGAGAGAGGGAAGACTGTGAGGTAGAAGCTGGTAGGGGTAGGGAAGAAGGTGGAGTTGGTACAAACACACTAACTAAAGCAGGAATGAGGACAAAATATGAATGCGGAGTGGAGAGGGAGGCACAATGATGGAGGCAGTGGGATGATGTACAATTAGTGGAGGGGGAAGGTTGTGCAATGGAAGGAACACAAAAGGACAGAGAAGGAAGAGAGCAGGAGGAGGTGTAAGTGGAGGGGAAGGGGGGAAGAACAGGTTATTAGAGGAGAGGACACTTAGGAAAAGGGGTTCATAGGAGGGCAAACCATGGTGGAAGTGCAGAAGATGGGGGATCTAGTGCAGGAGATAGGGGATGAAATACTTGTATTAGGGGATTCTATGCTCGGGGGGGGAGATGGGGAGGTAGAGGAGCGAGGAAGAGCTGAACGAAGTTGTATTGTATGCCGGGTATGGCAGTGGGGAGAGAAGGACAGTTAATTCAGAATTGTGTGAAGAAGGTGAGAGGGAAGCCTTATATCCTAGTGCATCTAGGAATAAACGACCTAGAGGGCAGTACAGGGGATTAAGTGCAGGAGAGGTTTAGGGAGGTGGAGAGTGTCTGCAACTCGGTGGGAAGTTCAGTGACATTCTCTGAGGTACTCCTGGTACCTAGGGTGAGCACCGTTAAGAAGCTAGGAATACAGGAGTTTAATAGATGGTTGAAGGAGTGGTGATAAGGAAATGGGGTATGGGGTAGGGGGGAGAGGCGAGACATGGAATAATAAGGGGCTTTATGCCAAGGATAGGTTGCATCCTAACATTGCAGGTACAAGGATGTTGAAACAGGGTATGGAGAATTACATTAAAAACAAAATAGATTTAAACTGAGGGAGGCTGATTCAGACAGCAAGGAGGAGTCACCTTCAAGGGGTGACAAGGAGGCCTCACCCCCGCCCTCAAAGAGGGAGGAAGAGAATGAGGAGAAGTTACCAAGGTGGAAATGTAAGGTGGAGGAAAGAGGAGTGGAAGGGCAGGACACAAGGTGGACTGTTGTATTTTTGAATGAAAGGAGCTTGGCAAACAAGGTAACAGAGTTCCAGGCATTGATGGCAGAAGGGGAGGTAGATATTGCTGCCATCTCAGAAACCTGGACCACCCAATACTATGACTGGGATCTCATGATCCCAGGATACAAGGTGTACCACAGGGGCAGGGAGGGGGGGAAGAGGGCGAGGGGTGGCTATTTATGTTAAGGAGGGGATACTGCATACCAGGGAGGAGGGGAAAGAGGGGAGGCCAGAAGCAATATGGGTAGTGCTCCAAAGCCCAAAAGGCATGAAGCTCAGCATGGGTTGCCACCCTCAAAAAGCAAGGAGATGGATATGGAACTGGGGGAGCAAATCAGGAGGGTCAGTGGCAAACGGAGTACAGTTATTGTGGGAGACTTCAACCTACCTGGGGTTGACTGGCAGACAGTAACTACAAAAAATGCCAGGGAACAGGTACTGCTAGAGGCTATCCAAGACAGCTACCTAGTGCAGGGAGGGAGTCAGCTAAAACGAGTACAAGAGTGTTAGACTTCAGGAAGGCAGATTTTACCAGAATGGGCAGCATCCCAGAGGGATATTTAGCTGGTATTCGCTCAGGGATGGATGCTGATCAGAAGTGGGCAATCATTAGGAAGGGACTGAATGAGGCCACAAACACATGTGCCAAGTCTTAGAGTAAGCAGTCAAGGTAAAAAAAAAAAACCTAGCTGGCTCAGCAAGGAAGTGGAGGAAAAGGTGAGGGAAAAAAGATTGGCCCTCATTAAGTTCAACAAATCTGGGTGTGAGGAGGACAGGGAGGTGTTCACAAAGGCATCTAGGGAGGTGAGCAGGGCAGTCAGGACAGCCAAAGCAGCAGAGGAGCTGAAATTGGGCCAGGGGATCAGAGAGGAGGAAAAGGATACATACTGGAGAAGATGAGTTGTAGGGATGACATTGTTAGAATCAAAAGGGAGGGGGAATGGGTAGAAAAAGGGGAAAATCAGGCAGAGGTGCTCATCGAGTATTTCTGCTCGGTGTTCACAAAAGAAAGGGATGACCCAATACCACAAGGGAAAGGGGGCAAGGGTGGAAGGGGGGGGCAGAGATAACAGATGGGGTCATCCAACAAGATAGAGTTATGAAGGGCCTTAAAGCCTTGCAGGGGAACAAGGCACCAGGATCGAATGGTCTACACCCAAGGATCCTGAAGGAACTGGCAGAGGTGTTGGCAGGCCCTCTGACAAATCTGTTTAACACCTCCTTGGAGATGGAGAATGTACCTAGAGACTGGAAGATGGCTCACGTGGTGCCCCTCCACAAAAGTGGACCCAAGGACGAACCGGGGCAATTACAGAGCTGGACTTCTATAGTAGGGAAGTTAATGGAGACCATTCTTTAGGAGAGGTTGATAACCTTTCTCAATATAAACGGTCTACAGGATGAGAGACAGCATGGGTTTGTCTCAGGTAGATAATGTCAAACTAACCTGATCGACTTTTTCGACTGGGTCACTAGGGCGGTTGACAAAGGCCACGCTGTGGATGTCCTGTATCTGGACTTCAGCAAGGCTTTTGACTCGGTGCCACACAGGAGATTGCTGAGCAAGCTGAGAGACATCGGGGTGGGGGAGAAACTGGTTGGGTGGGTTGAGAGCTGGCTGCAGGGCAGACAACAGGGGGTAGTTGTGAGGGGGGGGGACATCCAAGCCAAGGCCAGTATCTAGTGGGGTACCACAGGGTTCAGTGCTGGACCCTGTTTTGATCAATGTCTTCACTGGAGACATCGCAGAGGGGGTCAAGAGTAAGATCAGCCTGTTGGCCGATGACACTTATGTAACCCCCCCTTGCCCATTCGTCTAGGGGCATTAATTACCGTTGCAGTTGTTCCAAGGGGCATTTGGAGGACTACATCAAGTGCAACACCTGAGCTAGTGCACCCCCAAATAAGATAGGAAAAATATCTGTCCAACCTCTCGTCGACTTCATCTTCAGATGCACTCTCGATCTCACCTCCAATTCTGGATTTATTTGTCCCCAAAGGATCTTCAAACTGCAACTACCTGTCTCTTCTGAGCCTCAGAGCCCCTCGATCCCACTACAGCCTGATGTAACCCTTCTGGAATTACAACTTATGAAAATAAATTAGACACGAGGGAGGGGGCTTTCCATTTCATTTATCCCCCCTTCCAAACTTAAAGAAAGAATCATTGTCAAGTTTCTTCCCAACCAGCTTCTTTATTCTAGCTCCTGAACCCCAAATGATTCCAGGAATACAAGGGTTACATCCTCCATCAAATAAATAAAGCAGCTACATGGGGCTATCAGAACTTTTTAGAACATACTCAAGGCTGGACATTCTGAGCAGCATAAATGGTTTATAGGCAGCACGAGCAGGGTTTCTTTCTCTCTAACCTCCTGAATGATTTACCCAAAGCACCTCCCTACTTGGAAAAAGAAACCCACAGGCTCCTGGCACACTGGCACTGGTAAGTCAACTCTCTCTTTTTTCCCATTCTGGGTTACACATTTCCGTCCATCTCTAACTGATCTGGCACTGGTCAGCTGCCCTATCTCTGGTGCAGGAAAGCGAGTTGCTTCCCTCACCTGGCCCCTGGACATTGGCTCAAATCTACAGGGATACCAGGATTTCTTCCTCCCGACCCAGGCCCTGTAACTCTCTCTCTTTCTCTCTCTACAGTGAACTTAAATTGGCAGGTGCTCCCATCCTCATGGCACCAGTTCCCCCCACTTTTGTCTCAGCTCTCTTTCTCTGCAACACTCTCCCTTGGTGCAGCAATCTCCCAAACCTGACCCTGCTTAGGTACCTGAGCTACCTCGATTGAGCTGCCCTGCCATGGGAGAGCCCCCGGGCCCTGCTACACCCAGGCCCCTCTGAGCAGCCCACTCCTCACAGCTGGCACCACTCCTTCTCTGCACTCCCAGATGTCCCTTACGGGAGTATCCAGCCCCAGGCCCACATCCCTGTACACACATCCTGGGCTTGTGGTAAGCTCCTGTCAGAGGCCACCCTCCAAGACCTGTCCTAAGACCTGCGACCAGCCTGGCCCTTTAATGTCGGCACCCCAGGACCTGCCCCTTCAAGAAGGCCACTATTATGAGTGAAGGGCTCCCTAGCTCACTCTATCCTCAGGTCACCCTGCCACACCTGGTACGGGAAAGGCCACTGCCACTGGCCTCCCTCCTGTGGAGACCATGCCACTGTCCCCACAGCTCTGGCAGCCTGAGTGACTACTTCATGGGATCTCTAAAGGCTCCTACCTATCCTGGCCTCCTGCTGCCACCTGCACCTCCCTTACCCTGATGACGCAGGACTTGGCTTACCATCCTCCCCACGGAGCTTCCATCCCTGCTTCTCGATGCTATGTCGCTGTAGAGACTATCCGTATCTGCCACTTTTGGGGGGTTGCCCCCCACAGGCCCACCCGGACCACTGAGCTCCCTCCATGACTGCCTATTCTGCTCCTACAGCAGCCCCCCCTCCAGCCCCACGCCTAATGTCTGGGCTGGAAAGGCTCGAAACTTCCTGTCTCCAGTCTTATATACCTTCCCTAAGCCTTCTTCAGCTGCCACCTTGAGGCATCCAGCAGATATTGACCCCCTAGAGCACAAATAAATTCGCTAGCTCTGGGGGGATGGGGGAAAAGGGGTTCTTACATGGGAGCATAAACACCTCCCGCAAGGGGGGCTTACACTAAGATTTGTGCAAAAGTGGATAGTGAAGAAGGGAGGTAGGCACTCAGGTGGGATCTAGCTAAATCTGAACACTGATCTAAGGAGTGGCAGTTGGGGTTTAATGCTAAGAAGGACAAGATCATGGTCCTCAGAGCCAGAAATCCCAGAACTGTCTGGGTGGAGTGCAGGTAGCAGTTTCAGAGCAGGAAAGGGACCTGGGGGTAATAGTCACAGGGGACATGAAGGTATTAGCACAGTGTAGGAGGGTGGCAGCAAGGGCAAATCGACTGATGGGGTGCATTGCCAGAGTGGTCACCTCTAGAAAGGAGGAGGTCATCCTGCCCATGTATAGATCACTGGTGAGGCTGCCCTTGGAGTACTGTGTACAGTACTGGTGCCCATACCTCAAGAAGGATGTAAGATTACTGGAGGGGGTGCAGCGTAGGGCTACTAAAATGATCACGGGACTAGGGGAGTTGCCTTATGAGGAAAGATTGAGGAAGCTCAACATGTACTTACTGGAGGAGAGAAAGGAAAGGGGGAACATGACATAGACCTTTAAATACTTAAAAGGCATAAACAGTATCAGAGAGGGAGGATTTTTCCGCTTAAAGGGGGGTAGGGTCACTAGGGAACGCAGTCTGAAGCTGGAAGGAGGTACGTTCAGGAGGGAAGTGAGGAGGTACTACTTCACAGACAGAGTGGTGGTGAGATGGAATGTACTGCCAGAGGAGTTAATGGAACTGAGGACAGTGGATAGCTTTAACGGGGGGTTGGGATAGAGTCAGGGGCAGGGTTAGTACTGACAAGAACACAATGAGGGAAAGGACCAGGAGGGGAGATGGAGGGAGGGGATTGGGTGTGGTGGGGGGCAGCTGCAGTGATATTAAACTGAGGGCTGCACAATTGGGAAGACTTGATAGATCTGTGAGCCTTTTTCTGCCAGCAATTTCGTATGTTCGCATGTACATGTGTTTTTATGGGTATTATATGGTGTTTTATAGTGTGTTTGTTAGATATGAATATGTTATTGAGGTGTTAAACACAATAATACAGTGGAAGTAGCTAACTGGAAGGTTATGCCTGTAGTTCAATGGGGCAAACAACCAGCCACACCCCTTCCTGAGCTATATATGCCGTTCTTCCCAGCCTCTCTCTGATGCACTTTTTTCTTTGCCGGCCGAAGGCTCTGTTGATCTGTCTTCTACCTGGGGCCTGCCCTTCCCTACTTGTGCTTTGGGTTCTGCTAGTTTGGGCTGGACTCTATTCGTTGTGCTTCTCTTGCTTTGGTTAATATTTACTGCCTCTGGCTGCTCCTTGCTTCCTTGTGTTGCTTGTTTTTTTTTTTTCCGTTTGTATTTTCATTTTGTCTTTTTCTTTTTGGGGCTTCCTAGTTTCCTAGCATCCTGTAGCCCTTTGACTGTATTGTGCAGTTCACTGCAATGTTATATCTCTGCTTCAGTTCCAGGCCAGCTTCTAATCCTCAGTTTTCCTCCACTTGTCATTGCATACTACATCCCCTGCTGCTGTATTTCCACTGTCTCCTGCGCTTCTCCATTAATTGTTTACAGCTGGTCAACACTCATACAGCTCAGCAGCTGACACTCCATGTCATACTATGTTTGTTCTACAGCTCTGCTTTCACTTAGTCAGGGCTAGCTCACTGCTCCCTTGCTGTTCCGTGTCAATCTACCTAATCTACTGTTTCAGAATTTTACCAAACCATATTTTTGCCAAAACCTTAGCAGTCCATTTTCTGCTTTTTGCTTTAATGAAAATGTAACCCTTTAATCAGCTCTATGGTGGTGGTGGTGGGGGTTTCCTACCCTAGCAACATTACAGTTGCTGTTTGGTCTCCTGTGCTCAGCTTGTGACCTCCCTGTTATTCCAACAGCGGGGGACTGTGATGTCACAGTGAGGCATTGCGACTCCAAGTAGTAGGAACATGCTTTTATGTAAGCGGTATAATTTTGCCCTGCTACTTCTGGCTACATGGCTTTCACCTACCCATGACAAAATATGTTTACCTCGCAGCCTATATGACTCAAAATTCATGCATTTTATTGCTATGTTCCACCATTTCATGACTGCCTTTCAATAACCTAACCCTGACTTCATGGCATTTGAGGTATTCATACCGATCATACAATTCACTATTCGAGCTGAAACCATAGCCCATCTGTATCAATGCTATTTAACCATTCATTTCAATTCTCTACTTATGCTGCAACCATAGCAATCACTGCTAAACCTCATGGATTCAATTTACTAAATCTCATTAACTCAATTTCTGGTATCCAGCTTATCACCGCTTAATGGCTTCACAGCGTCCCATTACTCGATCACCTACCTTCCATGACACCGCTAATTTAGCTCTGAAGTGGAATTGGTTGGCTTTCTGGCTTTGCTTATATCACTCAACCATTTTAAACCTTCCTTCCATCAGTGAACCTTCCTTCCATCAATTTCATCAGCCAATCGTATCAGCCATTATATCAATCATCTCAGACAATCCTACAATATACCAATACCTACCCAATGGCTGCTAGCTTTGCCCGGCCCCTCATATTATCGCTTCATAGTTATCTATGTTCTCCTTTATAAATTGGAGGCTTGCCAACCATGACCATTACTTCCTGTGGCTCAGGCCCCCTGCATTCAACGGTCTCGCTCTGCACCGAAGTCCCCATCTTGAGCATGTGAAACCTGGGGTGAGGTCCTTATCATCTGGCCCATAGTGGGAATGTCCTCACTCTGGGTGGAGCTTTGGCTGTTCATAAATCAGCAGTGGCTCTTGATGTAGAATTATGACTAGCTGCAAAGGATGGTTAAACGCGATCTCCCTTGGCTGTAGTTTTAATTTATTACCATCGGCACCTTCAGTGCATTCTCCCTATGACTGCTTTTGGATTGCTTGATTTGGGATAGTCAGTAGGTCAAGCAACACCTCAGCAGCCATTCTCTCCTCCTCCTTCCTTTGCTGAACTTGTTGCAGAGACTTTTCTTACAACCTTCAAAGGCATTCCCGTTGGAGGAAATGAATGAGAGCTTCCTCTAAATTTAAATATTTTCCACTTTCCTACCAATTTGATCTCTAAATTACAGCAGTTGAGCCGTCACTAAATAAAATACCCCAAGTCTGGAGGGAAGGCAACCTAGGCCTTGAATCCCCAGAGATTTACTCCTCATAGGGTTTTTTTCTCTCCTCTAAGCCAAAGGTCATAAAACTTAGTTAGTTTTCAGTGGTATTCCCTAGTTCACTTAGGTAGATTCTGCTGTTGGATGGAGGTGGATGGTGACCTTATTCACCATTCCCTCTCTCCTTAGGAAGCACTTATGTCATCAGTGCAATCCTGACAACATATGCATCTCATTTGTATTGTCAATCTGTCTTATTGCTGACTATATGCTTGTCAACCTCATAGTCAATATATAATTGTTGAATGCTCCTGGGGTGCCTTCCTAAGGTACCTTTAGCCAAGGGAATCTTCCTGCGGCACCTCTAGGGATGGAACCCTCTTCGAGGTTCCTTGCCTTTGGTACCCCTACAGGGTGGTAATTCCCCATGGAATAGAGAGTGTGAAGGGCCAAACAGTTATCACAGTTGCACAAGCATAACGCTACTCTGGTTGCATAGGCCCATTGAACTGATTTCATATAGACTGATTGGCCCATTGAATTGGAAGGCTATGCCTATAGTTCAATGGGACAAGCAACCAGCCACACTCCCTTCCTGAGCTATATAAGCAATTCCTTCCACCCTCTCTCTCTGAAGCACTTTTTTCTTTGCCCCACCATCTTCCTCCCCCCTCCTCCTCTAGCAGCTTCCCTCTCTCCTTAGGGGGCTCCTTCCTAAGATACCTTTAGCCAGGGGCATCTTCCTGCAGCACCTCTAGGGGTGGAACCCTCTTCAAGGGTTTCTTGCCTTTGGTACCCCAAAGGGTGGTAATTCCCCATGGACTAGAGGGTGTGAATGGCCAATCAGTTATTACAGTTGCACAAGAATAACACTACTCTGGTTGCGTAGGCCCATTGAACTGATTTCATATAGACTGATTGGCTACCATCGTACTGTATATAGGGAAATATATAATGACTTTTTGTATGGTGAGAAAGGGCCAAACATGTAATATATTATATAATGAATAAGTGTGTGGTGTATGCAGAAATATACCCATCAGGCAGACTGACAGGATCAGAAAGGACACAAGCCAGAAGGGCAAGTAGTCTTATGATGTAGTTAGAACTCAAGATGGATACCCTATGCAGCACTTACTTATCTTTTATTTTATATTCTTTGCAAAAAACTTTGTTAATGCACCAGTTAGGGTTCAGATTAAAGTGACAAAAGTAGGAAAATGTGGTATTAGGTTTTCCAACCCTAACACCCACCCCCACTCTGCAGGCAGCAAAATTAAAAAAAATATATAGTTTTGCCTCTCCTAAGTCTTCGCAAATCAGGCCTGCAGTGCTCCTTGGGGTTGTCAACCTGAATGCTCACCCCATTCTATCAGTAAAGAAGCTGAGATGTGCAGATGATATGAGAATGAGGTGAGCATTATCCATTTGCCTACGGAAGCACAAGGCTCCCTGGGCCCTGTGCATCCATCCCACCATAGATGCATATATCCATGTTAGTGTGAAAACACAGGGACCTCTGGTAGGAAAACCCCACCACCACCACCATAGAGCTGATTAAAGGGTTACATTTTCAGTAAACCAAAAAGCAATTTATTTGGTTGGTTGTATGGCTTGCTAAACTTCCAATGTTATCCTATGGGATTTTTGATGGTTTCATTTTTATGTTTTTTATATGGCCCCTAATTTGTTTTGGGGGTGATATTATGTGATATTATTGTAGTACTCATTAAGACTTTTGTTTTGATATATAGATTGTCCCTATTACATATTACCAACAGATAGTTCTGAACTATTATCCCTTGGAGCTTTATGGGATGGGACTAATCTTACTCCTGCTGACCCCAAAGGATTTAAAAAGTATGTAAAAAAATACTAAAAGGGTGGATAATGTAGGACAGGTAGATCCTGATATGTAGAGATAGCAATATATGCAAGAATTGGATGACAATTCAGACTGGAATGGAAAGACAACATTTACATTTATCCAGTTTTGTCTATATGTGATGAAAGATTAGAGACTGAGGTGAAGGGGAAATCCGTAGAGAAGATAGTAGATCTAGTGGCCACCACTCTCAACACATATCACATGGGGGCGGCTGAGCTAGAGCATATAAGATGAAACAACAAAACGTGAATCCTCTAGACAATTTGCAGACAGGCTCAAGTAAGCATACTTTCAAGGGGTTGGCATGTAAGATATGAATGACAAAGAATTTATCTGCTTTGTCAATGGCTGTAAGCCATACTTCCAGAGGGACTTAATTCCCCTAGTACCTATGGGAAATGCCTGTTTTGTAGACCTAGTTAAAGCCGCTCAATTGATGGCTGTTTTAGGAAAACCAGATGAAAATGTTCCCCAGCTAAGTAAGGAGACACAGCTGCAAAAAACAGATCCTCAGTTGGATCAGAATCAGAACCCTGCAGGTGCTATAGCAGTATTCACACCCAAATGTAACAATTTCTTCAGGATTCATCTCTCCCTATCCAAATCAAGGGACTTTTATAAGTCAAAACTATAACCTATGTAATAGAGCCAATATTAGGCCAGCTGTGAGCTTCTCCCCAGAACCAACCAGTACCAACCGCACAACCAGCATGCACAGGAAACAGGCAGCCCTGACATTAGACCTTGAGAATTTGTTAACATTGCAGGTATAGAATACAATGTTCTTTTAGATACTGGGTCTACCCATACTTTAGTTAATTTACATGTAATATCAGGGATGCTGGAATTTTTGGAAGGGTCTCACCTTATGAGGGTAAATGGAAATATGCCCCCCTTACAGACAGTCATTGTGACCATAACATCATGGTTTGGTTCCCATAACGAGGAAGTTTTGTGGGTGATCATGACTGAAGAATTGCTCCTGGGATTGGATTAGGATACTGTAAGTCTGATATCTGTTTGCAGTGACCTGCTTGGTTGCATCCCTGGTTTGAGACTAGATCAGTGAGGCAGTATAGTGCAGTGGGTTAAGGCTCTGAGATGCAGATCTGGAGACCTGGATTTGAATCCCACAACCACCTAGGTGCATACTGTGTGATCCTGAGCAAGTCACTTAACCGCCTTGTGTTCCCAGGTCACATCTAGAAACAAGCTTTGGCTTAGTGTGCTAATCCTGGTTAAACAGTATTCCCTTTCTACTTTCCCAGATCCTCAAGCAGTATGCACACACACAACATTCAGGTTCAAGTTTTTTTATTTAAAACAGGAAAGGGTGACAAATGGTCAGTTGAGCAAATGCTAATTTTCAATTGCCTCTTAACTTGACAAAATAAAAGCTCAAGAATATATTGCAAAAATACATCTCTCTATACACAGACGAAAAAACAGGTAGGACTCAGCAGACACCTCATAGGAGAATCCAAGGAGGGGTACATACTGGAAACCACAAAGACAGTACCCAATCCCAAATATGATGAAAGGTCTGTTAGAATTCCAAATGGCAGAGCTCTTGAATTTAGGGTTAATTAAAAAAAATGAGGGTTAAGACAAACTCCCGTTTGCTACCAGTAAAGAAACCAGATGGCACTACATGCTTAGTGGTTGACTATGGAGGTTTAAACAGACAGAATGAACCAGTACTCACATGCAAGCCACCCTAGACACACTGGAGGTAAAATAAAGAAAATCATCTTAGATCTAGCCAGCAGGTTTTGATCAGTCCCTCTTCAGGAGGGAGATCAAGAAAAAACAGTCTCTTCTTTTTGGGGCAACAGTATGCATGGACCAGACAACTCCAAGGCTTCATGACTTCCCCAGAGATATCCTCAGAAGCAGTGGGAAAAACATTAAATGACATTCAGAGGGTACTATTTCACGTGAATGGCATATACTTTCGCATGACCTTGAATCAGATCATTTGGCATGCCTTGAATTGATCCTTTCGAAGTTGCAATCTAAGGATTTAAAGTTATCCTTAAAAAGATCCAAATAGGAAAAGTAGAGGTAGAATTTTTAGGTACTACCATAGCCCCACAAGGCTTCAGGTTGTCAAAACAGTTCAATGACAAAATTACAGCCTTAGTAACCTCCCCAAGACAATTAAATAACTCAAGAGTATATTAGGGCTATTAAACTTTGCAAGACATCAGATCCCAGACTAAAGCAGGCTAGCAAAGCCCCTTTATAAGAAAACAAAAGGGATAGCTAAATTTACATGGACCACTGAGGATCAAACACATTTAGATTTTTTTAAAATAGGCTGCACAAGGAAGGATTAACCCATGACAGGGTATGGGTCTACTGGGCATTAATCCACACCTGGGGGGTGGGGTTGGAGTCATGAGGCATCAGGCTGATGACATGATAATTGCAGCATGATGAGATTTTAAGGAGGGTCATGAACCGAGCAAGAGCTGAAAATGTAAAATTCAATAAAGACAAGTTACAATTCAAAGTTTCAGAAGTCAAATACATGGGTCATGTGGTAACTGCAAAAGGGATTCGCCCTGATAAGACCAAAGTAAAGGCAATTGAGGACGTGCCCCCACCAACAGATAAATCAGGAGTGTTACATCTACTGGGAATGATACACTATCTAGTCCAGTACATCCCAAGGGAGGTAGACATTACTGCCCCACTACCATAAGAAAACTTCTTCAAAATGATCATCTATGTCAATGGGAACATGAGCATCAGTAAGCTTTCAGGCAACTTAAGGAAACCTTATGCAAAGCTCCAGTACTCCAGTACTTCGATGTGAAAAAGCCTGTTGCTATCCAAGTAGACGTGTTGAAACGTATACCGTCACAACAACTAAACATTCAGAGCGAAGACCATTACAGCGACAAATATTGGCACGTCGCTGTAATGGTCCTGCTGTACACCAGCACTGTTTCTCCTGGTGTTATGCCCCCACCCTGAAACAACTGCAACCTGGAGTTGGTTATTTTAGTGGGGGGGCACAGTTCCCCTGCAAATATTTTTTTTTTCTACAGACATGGATATGTTGTTCTATCCACACTGTGTGGCATGTCCCTTTCCCTTTAAATCTTGCCGGATGGTCTAAAAGCTGGCTTCTCCCACCCACCCAGGTGGTATATCCCTCAGCACTGCCCCATGGCACCAGGTCTTCCTTTCCGCTGGAAGATTCAGGTTCTTTCCTTACTGCTCCTGTGTTGAGTAGGCCCTGGCACTTAATCCTTCAGGCAAATTACTGAAAATTAAACTCGTTAGAGTTTCTCTGTATAAATTTGTGATAGTGACCACTATGGAGGAGAAGTCCTCACCCAGGTTCTGCCAGTGTTCTTGCGAGCAATAGTTGTCCCATACCAACCTGCATGCCATGTGCATTTACTGCCTGGGCCATGCCCATGATACCCAGGCCTGCAACTTTTGTCACTCATTCCATGCAGCAGTTTTGGATGATCACCTCACATGTTTGCAGCTCAGACAACTGGAAAAACAGCACCTGCTAATCAAATCCAAAGATGCCAATTGTGTGGTCCCCATGGCTGCAGGGTTCACCAACCAACTGAAGCAAGTTAAGACTTTCAAAAAGGAGGCGGCTCATGCTGCCAAGCAATCCTCTTCAGTCTCGGTTTTCATCCCCCTCAGACTGGGCTGTTCCTCCTCTGGCTCCTTCAAGTAGTTGTGCCAGTCTCTCCTGGCAAAAGGGGAGAGCCCATCTGATTCGCTCACCTCCACTCCTGTAAAAAGGATAAGGGGTCGAGAGGATTCACCACGTCGACGTTGCTCTTGGGACAGAGAGAGAGAGAGATCTCGGTCCCAGGAATTTCATGTTTCTTCCCTGGTCGAAATTGTAACCTTGGCCACTAGCTTCACAGTGTCCCATCAGGCCAGCTGGCTAAGATGTGGGATGACAACCCAGTCGAAATTGTCATCGACCCCGTTGACCCATTGTCTTTGTTCAAAACCCCGGTCCTCCTGGAACCTACAGAGGAGGAGACCCAGCCTGCTGGAACTCCACCCATGGTCTCTGTTCCTGATCTGGAGGAGCCACAGTTCTCCCTGGCCCCTTCTGAGCACCCCTGTCGGTCCCCCAATGGTTGAGGTCTTGGACACCCTCTACCGACAGGCCAAGGAAGTCTTACAAGTGGCACTCCAAGGAATGTCAGTGCCACCATTCATCCTTTTCCTCCTCAGATGAGGAGAGGCTTAGACACAAGCTGTGTCAACACTATGAGGACCTTATGTGGCAACAGCTAGTGCTGACCGGTCTGAAGTTGGCTCCGGCTTCCACTCTGGCTATCACATGGTTGTCACCCTCTCGACCGATGCTGACTCCTCCGGAGCCAGTTGACACTGCCCCTCCACCCATGGAGCTGGTGAAGACTCTCCTGGCTTGACTGAAGCCAACCTTTCCACCAATCCTGGTGGACCTGCCACCTAAGCAACCTCCTTCAGTGGCTCCTGCCAAGCAGTCTCGGCCCATTAAGGGCTTCCCACACAGACTGTCTGTTACCCTCACTCGCGATCATGCACAGCAGGTTGAAAGTGACTCTGGTGGTTGGCTGCTCTATCCAGACTCAGAGTCTGAGGATTCAGACTTGAATTCACATCCATGTGACGATGATTCAATGAGTCTCTCAATGGAGGAAGGTCTCACGTCCTTCCTGGGCATCCTTCATCTCATCTCTAAATCCATGCCTTTGGAGCCTGTTGAAAAACAGGCTGAATATTCCCTAACTGATATCCTCAGAAAAGGGGATTCTCTGTCTGAGGCTTTCCTAGTGGCCAAAACCATAGTTGGTCTGGCCTTAGAGCTTTGGCAGCACCCAGCTTCCTGCCCTGCACCTTCAGCCCAGATGGGGCCTGCAAGTATGTGGTTCCCATCTGCTCCCCTTTGGGGTTCACACAGCACCCCTCAGTTGAGGGATTGGTGACCAAGTCTGTGTTTTGGCACTCGGGCAACTCAAGGGATGCTGATTGACCTCTGTAACAGGGAGATCCTGCCACTCTTGAGGACTGACCTTTTCTTAAATCTGTTGCAGCAGTTCTTCTGTTTCTTAGCCTAATCTATTCTTTACAATTTCTAGTCCATAAAGTTGGCCACCTATGGGCCCCCCTCCCATTTCTTGACTATGCTATAGTGTCCTCTTTAATTTTCCCTTTCCCTCTCAGATCCTCATACAGGGAGGTTATTTTATTTATGTATTTATTTAGTTTTTGTTGACCGGGTAAGTGCACTAGCAAATCCTGCCTATTTTCAGGCATGACCCGGGGAGGGGGATACAGATGAATGCCAACTGACCTTGAACCAGATTAAGCTGTTGTGGTGACCTCTGAGCTTATGTAAAACAACAAGTTGTGTTTATCATTGTTGGATTTAGTATGTAATAGCTCTGTCATAAAATACCTTAATGTATATACCTTATGTTTATGAAACCTGTAAATGTTGAAAATACCATGGCACTAGGTGCTTTTGATAAAGGTAAAAAGTTACTAGGGGATTGTATTATAAAAATTAAGTTAATTGTGCTATTTAAAATGCACGTAAATTGCTGTAAGTTGAACAAGTCTGAAATGTCATGGTGATTTGCATATATCCCATAATGCTTGGCATTATGGAAGTATGTGTGATGTTGTGTTTCTTTGAAAGTTGACTTTTTGTCAATGCCCTTTGGGGTAACCCTTGTTTCAGTGCTTCTGCACTGAGGTTCTTTGTCTTTAGCTTGTTTTTTTTTTTAATTTGAGCACCCACCACCCAAGCTAACAAGACCCTCATAGAGGA
This sequence comes from Neoceratodus forsteri, assembly GCA_016271365.2. Lineage (NCBI taxonomy): Eukaryota > Metazoa > Chordata > Ceratodontiformes > Ceratodontidae > Neoceratodus > Neoceratodus forsteri. The sequence goes on along the minus strand of CM057458.1, from coordinate 298,698,380 downwards.
GGCTAAATCTCAACAAATAAGTTAGATCAGAGATCAGTGAGCCAGTAGGTGCTAGCTAAGTGCACAGGAAGGACATACAGAGTCTGTTGTTGCAAGCTGATGTACTAAAGAAGGGATATGACATTGCTGAAGGTTATCGCCTGTATTTTAAATAAACATCACACAGTGATTGTGTGTTGAACCTGAAGTTCGGTGACTGGCCCATCTGTTATCCCACAACCCCTTCACAACCTCCAGACAGAGTCTAAGAAGTTGGACCATTTGGCCAGAAAGGTCTATGCTGTCTCCTCGCTTGGTCTCCGACAGGCGAGTTCGGTCGTCATTATGGCACACTTCTCCCATGCCCTCTTGGGCTCTCTGGATGAGGTGCTTCCTCATCTCCCGGCGGCCCTTCACACCATGGTCAAGCAGGTCCATGACCAGGGTTGGGCTGTTGCTAAACAACAACTCCAAACAGCTCTGGATGTTGGGGATTCTTCTGCCTGTTCGGTGGTAGCTGCAGTCATCATGCACCACAGGGCCTGGCTGAGAGTATCAACCTTTACAGCAGACACCCAGCACAAACTGGTAGACATTTCTTTCTTGTGTACCGACTTGTTCGGTCCAAGAGTTGAAGGTCATCTCCAGCATATCGAGAAGTCCAATGCCACCTTGAACTCGGTTACCTCCACCCAGAAGGAACCTCAGGGTTCTAAAAAAGCAGAAAAGAAAGCCCTTTCAGCCTTCTGCCCCTGCAGCTAAGCAGCCCCAGTACCAATCTGGGTAGCAGCAGCAGGCTCAGTCTTGGCACCCTTGGCCCAAGTCAGGGGCTTCGGCAGCCTGTAAGCCCAGAGGGAAGGGTCCTGGCAGTCTGCCCGCTGGATCCTCTTCCTCCAAGCCTGCACAGTGATGGGATGGGAGCTGCCAACCCCATGCCTGTCGGGACCACTCTGGGTCCTCCTGTGGGGGGCTGGCTCCACCACTTCCTTTCCACCTGCTCTGCTGTCACAACAGACAGGTGGGTCTTGGAAGTGGTCAGCCAGGGACTGCCTCTGGAATTTGAGCAGTACCCACCAAGCCAAACTCGTGCCCCATGGGAGGAGACGGTATCTGCTCACACTTGGTCGGCTCTCAGAGATGACGTCATCCAACTCCTCCACAAAGAGGTAGTGGTCAGAGTCGCGGATTCCCCTGTCAACCCAGGGTTCATTTCCAGGTACTTCCTGGTCCTGAAAATGGACAGGGGGCTGGCGCCCCATTCTAGAGGTGCATGACCTGAATCAGTTTCTCAGGTCTCACACTTTCAGGATGGTAACTCTGTCCCAGATCATATCATCTGTTGAGCAGAACATGTGGTTCTGCTCCCTGAATCTGCAGGATGCATTCTTTCATGTCCCGATCCATCCATCTCACCGAAGGTTCCTCCAGTTTAGGGTGGGGAGAACCCTCTATGAATTCCAAGCCATGCACTTGGCCTGTCATCGGTGCCCAGGATCTTCACCAAATGCTTAGCAGTGGTGGAGGCCCATCTTTGGTGTTGAGGGGTCAAAGTTTACCCCTATCTCAACGATTGGCTTATAGTGGGTCCCTCCAGACTGGATGTAGAGAGTTTCAGGGATCTGGCCCTCCAAACCTGCCTCAATCTTGGCTTCCTGATCAACAAGGCCAAGTCAGAACTCATGCCCTCACAGATGAAATGCTTCATCGGGGAAGAGCTCAACTCTTGTTGAGCCAGAACCAGACTCCAGGTGGACAGGGTGGAGGTTCTCTCTTCCTTTGCCCGATCATTTCTGGTTGGGCAATTGCACCCTGCTAAGGACTTCCTGTGACTTCTAGGTCACATGGCAGCCTGCACCTCTGTGGTCCACTGGGCCTGGTGGTATATGTGCCCCCCTTCAGTGGAAGCTTGCCAACCAGTGGTCTCACTGTCTAGGTCATTTTGACCAGCTGGTCACTGTAATCCAGAAGATGTGGGACACTCTCCAATGGTGGACTGTCCTGCAACATCTTGCGGGGAGGGATTCCGTTTGTCCACCCTGAGTCGATGGTTGTCCTGATGACCAATGCCTCTCTCATGGGCTGGGGTGCCCACATGGGGAATCACTGAGTCCATGGGCTCTGGACCCCCGAGGAATCCTGAAACCATATTGACCTGCTGGAGCTCCAAGCAGTTCGGCTGGCACTGGCTGCATTTGCTCCATTCCTTCAGGGTAAAGGGGTTCAACTCCAGATGGACAACTCCACGACCATGTACTATCTCAACAAACAGAATGGCATGCACTCCTAGCCTCTGTGTAGGGAAGCGCTCCACATCTGGACCCTGGTGAGCTGACTGGAGGCAGATCTCCTGGCCATCCATGTGGCAGGAGCCTCAAATCAGTTGGCGGAAACCCTCAGCCATGCGGGTGAGGCATCCCACAAGTGGTCTCTCCATCCAGAAGTAGCACACAGTCTGTTCTCCTAGTGGTGCACCCCTCAGGTGGACCTGTTCACTTCCAGGGAGAGCACAAAGCTGAGGCTGTTCCATTCCCACCCCCATCAGCAGGGTTCACTGCAGGGGATGCCTTCTAGAGGCCATGGACCCCAGACCTCTTCTATACCTTTCCTCCACTTTCCTTGATCCACAAGGTGCTCCTCAAGGTCAGGAGGGACAAGGCACAGGTGATCCTGGTCACCCCAGACTGGCCCCTCCAGTTCTGGTATCCAGATTTCCTCAGCCTCAGCACCAGGCTCCTGAGGCATCGTTGAGCATGCCCAGACCTGCTCCTGTTCAATTAGGGGAAGGTATTCCACCCAGACCTTCAATTCCTGCACCTGACAACCTGGTTTCTGAATGGCTAAAGTTCTAGGCTTTGGGTCTCTCTGATGATGTACTCAATGTAGTTGAGGCGTCTAGGAAGGAGTCAACCAGGAGGTGCTATGCCTTCAAATGGAAGAGATTTTCCATTTGGTGTCAGGGCAAGGGCCTGGACTCTTCATTCTGTCCAGTGGCTAGCATCCTTGACTACCTTTGGTCTCTCTCCAAAGGGTGTCTTTAGTCCACAACCCTTAAGGTGCACCTGGTAGCCATCTCTGCTTGCCGGACATGGGCCAGTCAGCAGATGGTGGCACAGGAAAAGGTGATCTGGTGTTTCTTTAAAGGCCTCAACCATATTTCCCCTCTGGTGCATGAACCACCACCACTGTGGGATCTACTGTTGGTATTGGCAAAGCTCATGGGCAAGCCATTCGAACCGATGCACAGGTGTGAGATGTCACACCTGTCATGGAAGACCACCTTCTTGGTGGCTAGCACATCAGCCAAAAGGATTGGGGAGCTACAGGCGCTCTCCGTTGAGTCTCCCTATCTGGTCTTCCACAGGGACAAGGTTGTCCTGTGCCCCAACCCAAAGTCCCTTCTGAAGGTGGTGTCAGAGTTTCACCTGAACCAGGTGATCACTCTGCCTGTGTACTACCCCAATTACACCGTGGAAGCTGAGTACAGGCTCCATACTTTGGACCTGAGAAGAGCAGTCTCATTACAAGGATCATACGGCTGAAGTTCAGGGAGAGGTTTGCCAGCTGTTTGTCACCTACGCTGAAGCCGCGCATGGCAGAGCTGCAGCTAAGCGGATGATTGGCAGATGGATAACATCATGCATTGATCTCTGCTATAGGTTGATGGGTAGGGAGACTCCTGTAGGCTAAGGGCTCATTCCACCTGCCATATCACTGCTTAGGTGGCTGCTTCTAGGGACATCCCTCTCCAGGATATCTGCAGGGCTACTACTTGGAAGTCAGTAAACTCCTTCATTTCCCACTACCACATCAACCTAGAGTCACATGGGGATGCTGGTTTTGGGGCCTCAGTTCTCCAATCTCTGTTCCCTAAGTAGGATGTGTGTGCCTTGCCTCTTTCCTCCTGGAGAATGCTAGGAGTCTGCCAAACAGTGTGGATAGAACAACATATCCACATCCCTAGAAAAGAAGGTTACTCACCTGTAACAGTAGTTCTAGGAGTGGTATATGTTGTTTATCCACACAGACCCACCCGATCTCCCTGGCTTCGACGCAGAACCCTCTGCTTCCAGAGGGCAAGATCTGGCATCATGGGGCAGAGCCAATGGATATACCACCCGGGTGGGTGGGAGGAGCGAGCCTTTAGACCATCCAGCAAGATTTAAAGGAAAAAGGACATGCCAAACAGTGTGGATGAACAACATATAACACTCTAGAACTACTGTTATATGTGAGTAACCTGTTTCTTTTGGACAGCACAATGCAGACTGTCAGCATTGTGCCTGTCGCTGTCCTGGATATCAACAATAATGTTGTCACTGTGGTGTGGTACATTCGCTTTGAAAGACGGACTTGGTGCATATCTTCTACAGAATGGAAGCCCAGTCGCATATGCTTCTAGAGCCTTGATGAGCATGGAGCAAAACTATACCCAAATAGAGAAAGAACTTTTAGCAGTAGTTTTTGCTACTCACAAATTCCACCGATATGTGTTTGACAAACAAGTTTAAGTGCAATCAGATCACAAACCGCTAGAGTCCATTTTTCGTAAACCTCTAGGACAAGCTCTAACTTGACTTCAAAGAATGCTATTACAGTTCCAGAAATATGATTTTCAGATCCAATACACACCTGGGAAACTGATGCATATCGCTGACACACTCTCAAGAGCACCATTATCAGATACCTCTGAAGCAACTGTAGGTGACCAAGATGAGAGAGTGATTCATTCCATGGACAGTGAACCAGTGATGTAGCGTCAGCTGATGCAAGAAATCAGGATGAATACTCAGAGTGAAAGTGCACTGCAGGTACTTGAAGGGCTAGTCAGACAAGGTTGGCCGTGATATAGAAGGAAGACTGACATCAGAGTCAGACCATACTGACCATTCCGTGATACATTGCAATGTGAGAAAACAAAAACTAAATAGATGAAAGAAAGAAAGAAAGAAAGAAAGAAAGAAAGAAAGAAAGAAAGAAAGAAAGAAAGAAAGAAAGGAATCCTATTTCGAGGAGAAAGAGTCATAATTTCAACAAACATGAGAAGTAACATGCTAACAAGAGTACATGAAGCCCACCTGGGCATACAAAAAACAAAAGCCAGAGCAAGAACAGTGATGTGGTGGCCAGGAATGTCAAGCAAAATGCAGTGCATGGTGGAAGGATGTAACGTTTGCACAAGGCACTGTAATGGGAAACAAAAGAAACCACTGTTACCTCATCCCATCCCTGAACTTGCATGGCAAAAGGTAGCAGCTGACATTTTTGACTTCAAGGACCTTCATTCTTAGTCATTGTGGACTAGTTCTCTAAGTACCTGAGATTCTGAAAATGACAGACAAAATGGCACAGTCAGTAATCGCCAAGATGAAAGCTGTATTTGCCTGACATGGCATACCCAAAGAGCTCATCAGAGATCACATGCCATTTGTCAGTCAAGAATTCTGCAACTTTGCAAAAGAGTGGGGAATCAAGCTCACTACCTCGAGCCCCATGTATCCTCAGTCTAATGGAATGGCTGAAAGAGCATTCATACTGCAAAAGTTCTACTCAAAAAGTCTAAAGAAGCAGGTACAGATCCTGACTTGGCTCTGCTGGAGTACAGAAACTGTAGCAGGAATACCCTACTCACCAGCTTAAATGTTGATGGGCAGGTTGCTGAGGGCATGACTTCCAGTGAATAAAGACCTACTATGACCAAAGATTCCCATCAAAGCCAGGGAAAAGTTGGTAATAGCTCAGTCCCATAAGAAAGAATACTATGATCGCACAGCAAGGCCTTTACAACCAATGCACCCTGGTGACTTGGTTAAGATGGAAGCAGATCATGGATAGCAACCCACCAGAGTAGAACTGAACTGTTCACAACCTAGGTCCTTCAAAGTAATTACTCCTGGAGGAACCGTTTTCAGGAAAAACAGAAGGCATTTACAGAAATTTAAAGGACTGCCAAATAATAGAACAGCTGAGGCAGATGAACCTTATCCAGAAGATATCGAATCTCACCATGATGCAGTGCTGCACTGTGATCCAACGGAGCTGATTGAGCCACAGCCAGAACCAGTGAAGGTTGCAACCAGAGGGAAAACCAGTGCGTCTACCACAGAAATTCAAATACTATGAGTTATAAAGAGACACTACCAGAAACTGACTATAAAAGAAAAAAAATGTTGAACCGATTTGTAAGGCATGGGTCCTAAGTTACTAAGTTACAAAAGTTACACAATTTAATGATTACTAATATGTAATACTACTTGTTATTATTAGCTTTAAAACTAAAGAGGGGAGATGCAGTATATGCTACTGTACCTTTAAGATTTACAAGGTACGGTGCCAGGATCATGTGACAAGAGGAAGCCTTACTGTCTGGTGGACATGTGTTGTTGTGTTGTATGGAGCCCTGTGTGACGCAGTTAATAAATGAAGCAGCTAGAAGCTACCAGAAGTCAATCCTGCCTGAGGTCTCATTCATTCTGAGAAGTTAAGAACATAACATAACCCATTGAAAGCAATGGGAAAATATTGCTGCTTCATAAGAACTACTCCCCACTTTAGGATAGTCCATATCAGGGGACATAACAGGGAGGGCGGTTAGGGTATATGAGTTGAGGTAAATGTTGAAGAAGACAGATTAGCAAAGGAGGCTTGCTATAAAGAACTGACTGTCTCTGTGACCTGTCATGCAATCCTGATTTGCTGACAAGGCAAACTCTTTACTGGCCAGAAGGAAGATGGCATGGTACAGCCAACTCTCCCACCTGAAGACTCCTATCATAAAGATGACCACCTCTGCAATCTTCAAAGTCACCTGCAACAGCCAGTGCCAGGATCAGTGGCTCCACCCAGATCAGAACCTTATTTGAAGGGAACAACCCCTGTGATCTGAGACAACTGGATTTGAAGGACACAAAAAAGATACCTTCTATTAGCGTGAGGGGGTCTTAAACGTACATGCACATCTAGGTGCAGAGGGCTTATGTGGTTCGGTTGGTAACACCTCAGCAGTGTTGGATGATTGGCAGTGGCCAGCTAAAAGTAAGGAACCTAGCCTATGTACATAATTGCATTCTTTGCATAGGCAACATTCCTAGTAAAATACAGAGTGGAGAAACCCAGGTACATGTTCCTGCCTCTGCAATTTGGGACAGAGTATACATGGACTTTATAAAACCATTACCAGCTGCCTAGGGAGGATATACATATGATTTCATTGTGGTAGACCAATTTTCTAGCTACCCTTTCATTTCCCCCTCTAAAAACAATACAGCCACCACTGATGTTAACTACTGCTGAAAGACACTCATCTTAGGCAATGGGGTACCCTGCATTATTCAACTGAGGCAGACATTTTACACATGACATTGTTAAAGGCATTTGGGAAGCTTTAGGGGCAAAACAGTTGCTGCATGTCCCATATCACCCAGAGAGCTCAGGGAAGGTTGAAAGACTGAACCAATCTATTAAAATAGCTTTAACAAAAGCATTACAGTTCAAAGATACAAAACTGATTTATTTTATTGTATTTATTATCTTGTGTTAACTGGGTAAGTGCACTAGGCAAAAACATGCCTATTTTCAGGCACGACCCGGGAGAGTACATTACAGATAAACAAAAATATCATAACAAAGAACTGGATACAGACATTTAGAGCAAAGGTAATTACTCTGAGGAGAGATACAAACATCATAGCAAAGTTTAAAGCAAGTACAACCATCAAAATGAACAGAACTGATACATTGGGTTTAGATGGGCATACAAAATCAAGTGCATTCAGCAACCAACTTTACACCATTTGAACTATTTTACAGTTGAACAATGAACACTCCACTGTCACTAGCCTCTGCTTTTCTTTCAGACCCTCCAGCAGTTGACACCCTGCTTCAGGGGTGTAATTATAGGAGGGGATGGGGACACAAGTTCCCCCCAACAGTTCGGTTGATCACATTTGTCACCCCCAACATTCAGCCCCTTACTTTGCTGCTGCTACCTGCTGTGGGCTAGGAGGTACTCAGGAGCTTGCTGTGCTGAGGGGGAGGGGTTCAGGTTTCACTGGTGAGAGCTGTGAAGGAGTGACAGACAGAGAGGCTGCTGAGGGTGACAGACAGAGTGGCGGGGGAGGGTATCATTTCACAAACTGGCCTGACTGGAACTGGGAGGAGCAGGACTGAGTTTCAGTTGGAAGGGAGAAAATGACAGACTGCAGTCACTGCACCTGGAAGTAGCGTAAACACGTGCTGCTGCCAACAGCAAGCGAGGAGTCAGGATGAGTGGGTGGGAGACTGACTGCTGGTGTCGAGACCATGGTGCTGTCATATTTGGTACATCCCTTCCCTCTTGTCTGCCTTTCTGAATGCTACCATGTCTGCTCGCCTTGTCCAGGAGCTGCCTGCTGCCGGTTTGCTTGCCCAGTGTCTCAAGTTGCCTGCTTCATGTGGGACTCGAGAGTTAGTTGGGTTGGGAGGGAGTCCTTAACAGATTTAGTGGTGCTGCAGGGAGGGCCCTGGCTGCTGTGAGTGACTGAATTTAGGTCAGTCGGTCAGAGTGTCGGGTCACACTGAGTAAGCCTGTGGAACTGTCTGCCTGGACTCAGTGGCTGGAAAAGTTTGGAATAGAGAGGAGAATACAGTGGAATGATTATAAGGCAGTGACTGCAAGCAACAATTAACTGGTAGGACTGAGTCTGGTTACTGGTGGTGCTGCAGTAGTGGGTCATAGGTGGGGTGAGTAGTGACTGGGGGGCAGCAACAACAATGCTCATGCCATGGGGGGATGCTATACACAAAACTGCTGCAATAAACAGAGGAGGTGATGGGAGGGAATTCCAGTCTGCACAGTCAGGGTAGTTCTGAGCTGGTAGGGGCCACACACTATTGGCCATTTAATTTGGAACCAGTCAGGGTCAGGGAGTGCCCCGGAAAAGAAGCCTTCTACAATGTGCAAGGAAGTCCCTCTTCCTATAGTGTAGTGTGTCTGGACTGGAGTGGGTCAGTGGCTTCACCAGCGACCACCAGCACAGCAAAATAGCACAATTAGCTTCTCAACTTGAGCTAACACAGATCTAGCCACGTGTGCAAGAAGGCAAGGGTAGGTGGTGTTCAATTTTAATTATTATGTTTATTGGTGGTCTGCTTTGCTGTGCTCTGTTGGTCCTGTCTACTGTCTGTCATCAGTCAGTGCTGTGCTGTGCTGTCTAGCATCTCTTCTGTGTGCCACCTGACTCTGACTGCTCCTGATTATGCCTGCTTTGGTAGGGGCTGCTGTGCTGTGCTGATTGGTTGGGTGTGGGAAGGGGGGCCAGGCAGTTATATGGTTAGCCTAATATGCAACTCTAGCGTTTTCTTCTGTGTTATGTTACCAGAGTTAAAATAATTTTAAAAAAAATCAAACCCCGCAGGTGGGTGGACTGTGGATGAAGTGGTGTGGACACTGTTGGAGGGTTTGAAAGGTGGGGGTATTTCATTTTTTGTTTTACAAACAAAAAGAAACTGCCCACTGTAGGTGTAGCTGCTTCTCCTTCCTGAACATGTTTAAAGCAGCAGCAACTGCTGCTTTAAACACAATAAGGAGGAACAGCCAGCCCGTGACATCACTAGGGGGTTTAAAACATGGGTTGAATTGGTGACCAACCCACCCTTACCTAAAGGGTGGGTGTGGTGGGAGACTATACAGCGACCAACACAGCCCACCTCTCACTGCCTCAGTTGGCCACCGAATGGGAACACATGGAGCACACATCCAATGTACATTACATGGCATGCATGTATCTTCTTTATTGTACAGGGAGTGCAGACCGCATACTGTTCAGAGAGCATGTGCCCTGTGTACTGGATAGGGACCATGCACTCTGTACAGTACACAGTCTGCCCTCCCTGTACAATACAGGAGATGGACATGTAACCTGTACTGTACATTGGATGCATGCTTCATGTCTTCCCATTTGGCGGCTGGCTGAGGAGGTGAGAGATGGGTTGTTCCAGTCAGTGTAGGGTCTCCCACAGTGTCTTCAATGTTTTCCCTGTATGTATTAGCTTTCAAAATTATGTTGACAGAAATAATGGTATTTTTCCATAGATGATTTACTTTTTGGTGGGTAGCACAGTGCTCAAGATCCGAGGCTCGTTGAGAGTGAGGTTGTCCCCTCAGCCTTGACACTAAAATTACTCCTCTGCCCTGCTTAAAGATATTGAAAGTGTACAAGAAATTGGAATTTGCAAATACCAATTTCATCACCAGGATGCAGATCCCCCTAAATGAACTCCAAAAGTGGGAGATCTGGTTGTCTGAAAAACTCACTTTAAAAAGAAATCTTCCAAACCAAAATACCATCCACTGACAACCATTATAAAGATTTTAAAAGCAAATACAGCAATAATATTACATAAGGGACTTCAAAAAGTTGTTTCTATTGCACAAATTAAACCAGTGCCAAAATGCTAAACATTTGTTATTTCTTCACTTTTGCTGTTGTAATTTGGTTGGTGACTTACAATTTGTGTGATTAAAACAAAGTTTCTCTGTACACATCTTTTACTGAAAGATGGAGACAGCTCCTAAAGGAAATGTCACACATCACAGTGACTACCCTTACAATGTAACTAGTTTTACTACATATTTAAATCAAATCCTGAAATCAGAACACCTTACTGTGTCCAACCCCCTTTGGGATACACCATGGCCCAACAGTAAAGGAACTGTTTATGATCAGTTGCATTATCCCATATATTACAGAGGGAAGTCATATCTGTTAAGGTATAGGTAGATCAAGTGAAGTTGTACAAACAGATGGTCAGTGACTCTAGTTACACCACTGGACTAGTGACCCCGATCAAGCCACAGGTACTTTACTATGTTCTAGTACACAGGACGTTAATAATCTCCTCTCTGTTTTGATGAGTCAAGGCAGATGCATTTGTGTTTTGACACTTTTGGATTATACTCAGTCACAGGTCTGAGAAACCAATACAGGTATACAACTGTTTCCAAGGTATGTATGCCAGGTTGCCCCATCGAACCAGTGAATCCGATTCACTGGACCACTTTTAACAATGGCCAGTTTATTCTGGCTTGTACCAACCCATTTGTACAGCTTCTGGAACCCTGCTAGGAACTCATACCAAACTTTCCACTTTGTTCTATGTACAGACAATATAAGTATTAGTATGATACGAACAAAGAATGGACTCTATGTTCATTGTACCCCTTGGGAAAACACCAGGAAAGTAGGCAACATGTGTGTAATCCACCCCAGTTTGATACAGTACGTTATGAAAGGGAAGGGAGAAAAGGTCATGTGACTTTTCCAGGATCCATGGAGTTGTCGTCAGACATTAACTCTGGAATGTACTCCCTTTTGAACTCTTCTGTTTCCCCGCTCCACATCATCCTTCTGCATGAGACAGGCAGGTTGGAGGAAATTGGGTATATCATCTGTGCATGTGAACCACAACCTCCTTTATATTTTCATGAGGATTCAAAATTCAATAATATAACCCCGGCAAAACAGTGTGTTGAAGGTAATTGGGGAAGTGAGAGGATTACAAAGGTATTTCAAGAATGCATAGTACAGCAGCTTAGGGAAACAGGTCAATAAAACTCAATATTACTTGCCCATCGAAGGTAACTGTTGGGCTGAGTCAAAACAATGACATAAAAGGTTTATTGGGTTTATAGCAGCAGGACTAGGGATGTATGACACCTACCAGTTATACTAGCAAGGAAAGGCTACAGATGATTTAATTAAAGCCTCCTCATCTCTCATACAGGCCATCAATAACGCAGATAAAAATCTTAAGATGTTGGCTCAGGGTATTGAAATTTCTTTCAATATTACCCAAAACAAACATTCTGGAAGTGCAACATGACAGTGGTACAGTATACAGTAAACTATGTACTCATTGATAGAGACCACAATCTCTGACTTGTGCAATGGGTTGATACAAGTTGAGGTCCTGGGATCTCAGTTCCTTGAGACGCTATTACCTAATTCTTGCAATGACTCCCTGTATGATATGGAGAGATTGATGCCATGGCCTATGCAACCATGACTTACCCATATCACTCCTTATCTGCAGCTGAGTAGCCACAATTAGAGTTTGTTATTAGAATACCAATCATTTATACAACCCAGCATGCTGCAGGCTTTTCGGTCCATAATACGAGATTCTATTCACCTGACTACAGCATGTTTGCAAAACTAAAAGTTGTTTATGATTTTACTATTTATGACTCTGCAAGGAAAGGATTTTCCAGGGAACAATGTGCTACTTGACATAACAAGGTCCATATATGCTCCAGAAGGCCTCATCAGTTGTTTGAACTATCAAACAACTGCTCTCTTCTTGTCATGCACAATATTCCTTTTCAGTCTAATACCATTTTTCACATTGCAAATAGTTCTTACAGCTTTCTTGATCCTGCATGTAGTTTGACATTATGTTTCCCAGCACCTCTCTTTCTCACATTCTCAACCAGCCTCTCTACCTGTAATATTGATTTTTTTCCAGTCCCCTTAAAGGTATATACCACATTCCCAGCACTCTCAACCACACATGTTATTGTAGTTGCTTCTGGCCTTAAAGAGCTGATGTCTTGTCTTCAGGACAACTTTATCAAAACATAATAATGTAGACACAGTTCAGCTTGTTTTTCACATTAGTTTTGCATTTTCCTCCACATTATTCATTATTGAGGTCATTTGCATGAAAACAGGATCTTTGCTTCTGAAGAGTTCATCTATTCCTGTTGCTTTCTCCCTACCTGAGGTCATAATGCACTGCTCGTGACATCACAGTTACTCCCATGGGAACAGATTGTGATGTCACAACAGAGGATTGTGACTTGAAGTAGGGAGTAATCTATGGAGGCAGCTGAACTCTAAGGAATAAAGATAGTGTATTCATAACAATTTCCTCCTTAATACACAAGGAGGAGGATACATTTATAGAATACATATGGAATGCAAGATGAATTATACCAAACTATTATGTTTTTCAAAGTTTTCTTTGAGGCGTCAGCAGCTCTTTAAATATTTTATGTTTCTAAAAGAAATTCTACAGCACAAACCTCTATCAGCAGAACTTAATGAGGGCTTTACACAACTTTGGTCAGCACACTCTCATATGAACCAAACACTTCTGTTTAGGCCAGAAACCCTATGGAGTGCCATCTTTGAAACATTATGGTATTTAGGCAACCTTATACCTGGGTTTAGTAGCGTATGCACGTGGCTGTGAGTCATATTGGTTGTGATAGCATTCTTATTTGTAATGAGATTGGCTGTTCTCCAACAGGGAAGGCACACCACTTTACATTTGCAACCTAGGCACTCCAGAAGGCCAACATCCTCTACCCCTCCTTACTGTACATCTTCATCATCATCATCCTTTTCAGGACTTAAGGAAGTCTTCCTCTTAACCTCAGAGAGTGAGGAAACACAGAGGTGATCTCTCAAACCTATCTAAGTTTAAAATGGACAATATTTTTTGGGACAATTTTGATGTCATTACCTTTATACAGTGAGACCTACTAGACCACCACATACCTTCTGACTCTAGAAGTGTAAGACCATCAGCCTGGAAATTTTACACTCCTTTCTATGGTTGTACACTTACATAGTCTCCTTTTGTAAAATTTAGCTTATGTTTTAGATGGGATAAAACAAAATGGTATAAAACCTATGCCATTGAAAGACACCTAAGGGGTTAATCACCATCTTAAACAAACATCTGTCTGTTTCCATTCTGGCTTCTGATTCCACAGAGCCAGACGGCCACATGAGGAGGGGAATGATACCAGGGAAGTTTTTCCCAAGGACCTGGACCAGTCAGGCTGAAGCATACCAGGCAAAAACCAGCTAAAAAGGACCTTGAAATCAATACAGCAAAGCTTCAGCCATGGAATATAAAAACAGGCATACTACAGACTCACGTAGGGTGAGCTGAGGTCAGTTAACTGGAATACCATTATGCATTTTAGCAGATGTCATTATAAAAAGCGCTTTAGCAGACACCATTATGAAAAGCATTTAAGCAGATACCATTGTAACATTATAAAAAGCATAGCAGCTTCTACCATTTAGCATCTAGCAGAGCACCCAAAAGGCATCTTGTAAAGTAGTAGCTCCATTTTGAAACATAGATAACATCTCTTCTAACCATGAGGAGGTACGAAAGCAGCAAAATGGAAATGACCATGTAGTAGCTGTTGGGGCTTCTAACAATCGTATGGCCATTTCTTGGTATATGCTGTTGAGCAGTATCCCATGAAGGCGGCAATCTCAAAAAGGGCGAGGACAAAAATGTCAGAGCAAAACAACGCAGCCACATAGGGTGACTGGCAAAGAACAGTGATCGTCGAAATGGTGACCTACAGGTTTTTTCCCCCTCCCCGAGTTGCATCTTCCTGCAGTTGGTTATATTTAGTAAGGGGTAAGTCACTGTGGCACTACTGTCGCCATTTTGGCGGTCGCTGTTCTTTGCCACGCGCCTTATGTGTCTGCGCTGTTTTCTCTTTGCCATGTTCATTCCTGCTCTTTTGCACTCATGATTATCACATGGTACCCTGTTGAGCCCCCTTTTGCCTTCCAACAACCACGCGATTGTAGTTCCCCCTGGAAAGCCCCAGCACAAAAGGGTATAAAATCTCAGACTTTTGGTAGGTCAGGAGGACAGTCCAAGCAGACTCTTAGGAAACAATTGCTGGTTGTCTTAGTGGGCATTGGCTGCAGCATGCTGACAGACCATAGAGGGGTAAGAAATTGGGTCAGTTCTGCTTCAGCCATTGTCAGGCCTCCCATGCAAAATCTAGTAATCAAGGCTGCAGGCCACTAAAGCTACTACATAGATACATAGACAGTGTCGGCAGATAAGGGCCTATGGCCCACCCAGTCTGCCCATTTGAGCTTGTAAGTTCAGTTTGTTTTCCTAGAAGTCTGTTGCCCCTTACCCCCGACCTCCAGAATTCCTTTATGTCTATCCCATGCATTCTTAAATCCCGTGATTGTTTCAGCCCCCACCACTTCCTCTGGCACGGTGTTCCACTTGTCCACCACCCGTTCTGTGAAGAAATTCTTTCTCATGTTTCCTCTGAATCGTCCTCCCTCCAACTTCATCCCATGCCCTCTAGTCCTGGAACATCTTTTTCGCAAAAATAGTGTTTTCCTGCACCCTGTTCCTCCCTGTAAGATACTTGTATGTCTCTATCATATCCCTCTCCTCTCTTCTCCTCCAGGAGTACATGTTCAGTTCCTTCAACCTGTCTTCATAGGACTTGTGATGCAATCCGTGCACCATCTTTGTTGCCCTCCTCTGAACCTTCTCTACCTGTCTATGTCCTTACGTGGGTATGGTCTCCAGAACTGTACACTGTACTCCAGGTGGGGCCTCACTAGTGTCTTGATAGAGGAATTATGACCTCCCTTTTCCTGCTGGTGATGCCTGCCTGCCATCCCAGCATCCTATTTGCTTTACCTGCTGCCTTGTCACACTGTTTCTCACCTTGAGGTCATCAGAGATGACAACCCCAAAATCCCTTTCCGCTTGGTGCATGCTATATCCTCACCCCTCAACTGATATATTGTGCCAGGTTTTGTGCCCCATATGCATTATCTTGCACTTCTTTGCATTGAATTTCAACTGCCAAACCCTGACTATTCTTCAAAATTCTTGCAGGTCGCTTCTCATTCTGTCTACACCCTCTGGTGTGTCTACTCTGTTACAGAGCTTTGTGTCATCAGTGAACAGTGAAATTCTGCCTTCTAGGTCCTGTGCAATGTCACTGATGAAGATGTTGAATAGGACTGGTCCCAGCACTGATCCTTGTGGTACCCCACTGGTCACTCTTCCCTCTGTGGAGTGACAGCCATTTACCACCACCCTCTGTGTCCTGCCACCCAGCCAGTTACCTACCCACCACACTACTGTCCTGCCCACACCATATTCCCCAGTTTGTGTAATAGTCTTCTATGTGCACAGTGTCAAAGGCCTTGCTGAAGTCCAGATAGGCCATGTCCACTGCCCTCCTCTGATCCACCTCCCTAGTCACCCAGTCAAAAATTCAACGAGGTTGGTCTGACATGACCTCCCCTGGTGAAACCATGCTGCCTTGGGTCCTGTAGTCCATTGACAGCAGATGTTCCACCAATCTCTCCTTCAGTAGTGCTTCCATGATCTTCCCCACTACCGAGGTGAGGCTGACTGGTCTGTAGTTCCTGCTTCCTCTTTGTTCCCACTTTTGTATAAGGGGACTACATCTGCTGTCCTCCAGTCTTTGGTACCTCCCTGTTTCCAGTGATCAGTAAACAGGATAGCCAGAGGTTTGGCCACCACCTCTCTTAGTTCTTTAGGACCCTGGGTCACCCCATCTGGCCCATTGCTTTATCAACTCATTACTTCCAGTTCCTTCAGGACCCTTTCTCGTTAAAGGACTTGTGTCCATTTCTGCACCATTCTCACCCCTTGTACTCCCTTCAGACCCATTACCCTCCTCTTCTTCAGTAAAGACTGAGCAGAAATACCTGTTCAATATGTCAGCTTTACTGTTGTCATCCTCCACGTGGCCCCCATCCTCCCCCTTCAGTCTCACTATCCCTCCCTTTGTCTTTCTTTTTTCACTTATGTACCTGTAAAAGGTTTTGTCCCCTCTACCCACTGATTTTGCAATGTGTTCTTCTGTCTGAGCTTTGGCTTCCCTTACTGACCTCCCTGCCTCCTTTGCTTCTCCTGGTACTTCTTCCTATCCCTTCTGCCTGGGTCTTTTTTGTATTGCCTGAATGCAGTCTTTTGGCTTTCATTTTCTTTGCTACCTCTTTGAAAACCATAATGGTCTCTTCTTCTTCCTCTTGCTAACCTGCTTATTGCATAATTCTGTTGTTCTTGTAATCCCATTTTAAATACTGCCCACTGTTCCTCAACCCCTGATTCCTGTCCCATTCCCTTAATGCCTCTTTCAAGTGTCTCCCCATTTTCCCAAAGTCTGCCCCCTAAAATCCAGGATACGTGTTTTCTGTGGTTTGGTTCTGCTCTTTCTGTGATTTCAAACCACAATGACTGGTGGTTACTGTTTCCCAGGTGCTCCCCACTGTTACCCCCATCACACTGTCCCTGTTTGTGAGCACAAGGTCCAGTGACCCCTTCTGCGAGGTTGGTTCCATGACCAGTTGCTTGAGGAGGGCACCCTGAAGGAGTCCAGGATAAATCTGCTCTAGTTGATGCTGCTGCTGCTGGGATGCTCCAGTCCATGTCTGGAATATTGAAGTCTCCAACCAGTACTACCTCACCCTTGTCTGCCATCCTTTGGATGGCCAGCATCAACTCCTATCTGTTTCTTCCTCCTGGGCTGGTGGTCTATAGACCACACCTGTGCGGATGGCTGTCCCCATTTTCCTTTCAGCTAACCCACAGTATCTCTCCCCATTTTGTTCCTCCTGGATCTCTGTGGCCCTTATGTCATATTTTACATACAGTGCCACTCCTCCTCCCTTCCTGCCTGCTCTGTCTCTTCTGAATATGTTGCTAGCCAGGTATGGCCATCTCCCAGTCTTGGTTATCATTACACCAGGTTTCAGTGATGGCCACAATGTCCAGGTCTGACTGTGCCTGACAGCCTCCAGATCTTCCATCTTGTTGCTAAGGCTCCCAGCATTTGCACACATGGCTTCCATGATTTGACCTCCTAGACTGTTTCACTGTTCTACTCCAGCCCCTTCCTTGGTTGTCATTTATCCTGGTTCTCCTTGCTGTCTGCCCTTCTGCTGAATGTTGCTCCTTTTCTGCTATCCACCTCTTGGGCACTAATCTCCATCTTTGCACACTGCTTTGCAGAGATAGCCTCCTCTGGTTCACTGGTTCCACTACTAGCTGTGGGGGTGACAAGTAGGTACCCTCCTTGATGGCCTGCCACCCCTTTGCTAGTTTAAGTAGCATTCAATGTAGCATTTAAACTTATCATTGAGTGCTTGGATTCCCTCCAGGATGGATGCAGGCCGCCAGGCTTGAACAAACCTCCATCCTCCAGGTGGGTCCCCAATCACCAATGAATCCAAACCCTTCCTCACAGCACCAGTTCTTCAACCATGAGTTAAAGTTCCTGGTGCATGCACTCTATGCTGTCCCTTGCCTCTCACAGGTAGTACTTCTGAAAGTGACAGAAGTAGCTACTTCTCGAGACCCTCCCAGTTTCCTAAACTCTTCCTGAACTTCCTTTGGCTCCCATTTGCCAGGTCATTAGTACCTAGGTGGATAATGACATCCAGCTCACTCTCCTGTCTTGCCTTCCCAGTGATCCCAGGATCTTCCTTCCATCCCTCCATGCCATGGCACCTGGTAGACACCTCACCTCCCTGTCCTCCCCCTCCTGTGTTCCTAGCTGGATCCCTCTTATGATGGAGTCCCCCACCAGGATTCACTTCCTCCTCCTCTGGGGTCCACTGCTTTCCCCGCTGAGGTCACCTCCTTGGCTAACCTCCATATCCTTTTGTTCCACTTCTCTGGGTACCTCTATTTGGTTGTCCTCATTTGCCAGTGTGGCATATGAGTTCTTGAGTGGAATAGGATCTGGGATGTGCCTCTGCCTGACTGCTCTAACCCTCCCTGAGCCCACTGTCATCCAAGTGCTCCTCGTTCTTGGCATCCTTTGAGGCAGTTGCATTGGACTGGGTGGTCCCTGGATAGGGGTGATGGTACTCCTGACCCAGTTTACTTCCGCTCTGAGTCTGGCTGCCTCATCCGCAGTCCAGAGAGATGCATGCAGATAGGGCAGCACCTTGGTGTCAGAAGGGTCTGCCTGAATATGGCTGCCCACAGCCACTGCATTGCCACCACTCCCACATTATACTGCAATTCCACTACTTGTCTGCTACTGAAGCTCTCCTAGTTCCCTTTTTATTAATTTACTGTACTAAAATCCTGCCACTGATCCTCAGATATTTTTTTAAAAGAAAAGAAACCAATAAATAAATAAATGAGTCAAAACACTTGTCGTGCTGAGGGTGGGCTTCTTCCCCATTATGCCCTCCACCGCTTCACACCCTTACTATACCTCTGTGTTTAGCTCCTCGTCAATCAGATTTAAACAGGGCATATAATTAAGAGTTGGGAAAGGGAGGGAGGGAGGGTGAAATTGCAGCAATTAAAGACAGCACAGAATTACACCACCACTATGTTTTAAATTTTCAACAGCCCAAAACAATTATAAGTAAAGACAACAAAGAAAGTATAGTGTCACTAAAAGCCCACAATCTAAGTTTAAAAGAAAAGTAGCAATTACCAGTTACTCTAAAGCACTGAATTGAATATGTTTCCTTCCTTCCCCTTCTGGCTTCTTCTGAGAAAATAAAATTCTGCTTGCTACTTTAACTCTGACTAAGCCTCACCTCCAGTTATCACGTAGCTGAGGTCAGAGGCCAGACAATTAACACTCTTCACCCAACCACAGGGCAGTCAGACAAGCCAAGATAAAATCTGCAGCAATTAAAGACAGCACAGAATTGCACCACCATGTTTTAAATTTTCAACAGCCCAAAAACAATTATAAGTAAAGACAACAAAGAAAGTATAGTGTCACTAAAAGCCCACAATCTAAGTTTAAAAGAAAAATAGCAATTACCAGTTACTCTAAAGCACTGAATTGAATATGTTTCCTTCCTTCCCTTTCTGGCTTCTTCTGAGAAAATAAAATTCTGCTTGCTACTTTAACTCTGACTAAGCCCCACCTCCAGTTATCACGTAGCTGAGGTCAGAGGCCAGACAATTAACACCCTTCACCCAACCACAGGGCAGTCAGACAAGCCAAGATAAAATCTGCAGCAATTAAAGACAGCACAGAATTACACCCCCACTATGTTTTAAATTTTCAACAGCCCAAAAACAATTATAAGTAAAGACAACAAAGAAAGTATAGTGTCACTAAAAGCCCACAATCTAAGTTTAAAAGAAAAATAGCAATTACCAGTTACTCTAAAGCACTGAATTGAATATGTTTCCTTCCTTCCCCTTCTGGCTTCTTCTCTACTGTTTCTTCTACTGTTTTAGGGGGTAGCTGCTTCATAACATATGTGCAAATAATATGGCATAGATTGGTTTAGGATAGATGTTTATAAGAGAAATACTGTATTGCAATATGAACACTGCTTCTGATGCAAACATAGGATGTAGGTATATATAAATATACGTAACATCCACATGTGTTTATAAGTGTATATATGTAATATGAATCCTGTTTTATCATATGAATACCCACACAACTTAGCTAGGTTAGGCTGTTTTCGTACCTTAGATTAGAAGTCTGTGCTATAGGCTGAAAGACTGCTGGTCATAAAAGATAGTTATTTTGCTTATTTCTTTTACACGGAAAAGAAAAGAATAATTTCTGTCATTAGTTTTCTGATATGAGATTGTGAATATGTACTCTTATCTAGTTCAGTGATAGAACTTTGCAATGATAACAAAAGCCTCTTGAACTATGCCAGTGCGCTCTGGGTCGTTTGAATAAAATACATGTAAAATAGAGTACTCATATTGTCTTATATGAGCCCTGGTACTAGTAGTGGTAATAACCTATCTCGGGACTTCACTGAGCCCAGCCCGCAAATATGCAGTCAGTGAAGACCAGGGCTCCAATTCTGCAGCTACCATTTCATCCAGGGCCTCAGTCAAAGTAACTCTCCCCCTTCTTAAACGCTGTTGCTGGCTGGAAGTGCTGATGCCACTTTTCCATCTTGTCCAGCTGACAATGCAGTCAGGAGATTGCCTGATGTTTTTCCAGCTGATCTTGATATGCAGCCTGAGTGAAGCCGGGCTGCCTGCAATCTATTCTGTTAATGCAAGAACTTTGCTTCTTCTTCAGCAAGAAGTTCCATAAGGTAGGATCTCCTTTTGGCCAGAGCTGTGACTAGTTTCCTTCCTCTGCATCCATAATTGTGTCAGATAAGTCATAGTCCTGAGCTGAATCTTAAACAAGCAAACATAACCCCCAGCGTACTCCTATTCCATTTTCTCCAGGGACCTGTGCAATTCCCATAAACAAGAATGTCATAAGTTATGGTCCGGAATACTGGTTCTGCCCAGGCTTGTTCTACCAAATTCCAAAACTCTAAAATATAACAGATGCAAAAAATAAGTGTTTCATGGTTTCAAGTCAATTAGGACACCCTACTCTCAAATAAAACCTTTCCTCCAGCTGCATATGCTTCTGATTTGCCTTAATAATCAAGCGTTCATGACAGGTAAGCCACTGTATAGTAACATAGACGCTGACGGCAGATAAGGACCACAAAACCCATCCAGTCTGCCCATTTTTTCTACCCTATGAATATGCCATAGGTATGTACCCTGTCATGTATATTCCACAATTGAGATGGGATTCTAGGATTAGTTAATTGATCCAAAACAGGCAAGATAAACTACGAGAGACATACGAACATATGAAATTTGCCAGCAGATAAAGGCCTAGAGGTCTATCAAGTCTGCTCGAATGTGCAGCTAGCACTTCTTATTCTGCAGCTGCCCCTCACTTCCACCCTTCCCCTTCGTTAACCCTCCCCCTTGTCCTGTCCCATCCTTGTTTGAAACAGTCCACTGTTCTCCTGCATACCACTTCTGCAGGTAATGCTTTCCACCCAGCCACCACCCTCTCTGTAAAAAAGTGTCTCCTCATCTCCCTCCTGAACCTTCCTGGCTCCAGTCTCATATCATGGCCCCTGGTGACCCTCCCCTCCCTTACTTTGAACAGCCCCTCTATACTCATCTTGTTTATTCCTTTCATGTATTTAAAGGTTTCAATCATGTCACCCCGTCTCTCTTCTCCTCTCCTCCAGTGAGTACATGTTCAACTCCTTCAACCTCCTCTCGTATGATAAGTCCCCCAGCCCCTTGATCATCTCTGTCGCACTGCGCTGCATCCCTCCAGTAACCTAATGTCCCTCTTCAGATAGGACGCCAGTACTGCGCAGTACTCAGGTGTGATCTAACTAATGACCTATACAGTGGCAGAATCACCTCCTCCTCCTCGAGGATATACCTTGCAATACAACCCAGCATTTTGTTGCCTTTGCAGCTGCCTTCACATTGTGCCGAGTTGTTCATTGACCCTGTAATAAGCACCCAGATCCTTTTCCTCCTCTGTCTGGGCTAGCTGCATTCCCCTAGCTAGTAACTCCTCCTTGATTCTTCATCCCAAATACAGCACCTGCACTTTTGGCATTAAAGCCCAGTTGCCAGGTTTCTGACCAGGTTTCAAGCTTTGCCAGATCATCCTGCAACCCTGCCATCCCCTAGGTCATCCACCACCGCATCAACCTTAGTATCATCAGCAAACAGACTAATCTTGCTCTTGATGTCCCATGATATGTCTGCAATGAATATCCCAAACAACACTGGTCCCAACACCGAGCCCTGTGGGACACTGCTCATCACTGCCCTTGGGTGTGAGAGCTCCCCACCCACCACTACCCTCTGTTGCCTTCCCTGCAGCCAGTTTCCTACCCATCTCACCAGCTTTGCACTCGCCCCAGTGTCTATTAACTTCCTTCCCAGCCTTCCATGTGGCACCGAGTCGAATGCCTTACTGAAGTCTAGATACAGGACATCCACTGCATGGTCCCTATCCAGTTGCCTAGTTACCCAGTCATAGAACTCGACCAGGTTGGTTTGGCAGGATCTGCCATGTATGAAGCCATGCTGTCTGCTGTCCTGTAGTCCTTTGTCCTCTAGGAGGGCCACCAGCCTCTCCTTCAGGATAGTCTCCATTAGCTTACCCATGATGGATGTGAGGCTCACTAGTCTGTAGTTTCCCGGTTCATCCTTGGGGCCACTCTTGTGGAGGGCACCACATGAGTCATCCTCAATCCTGAGGTACACACCCGAATGTAGTGAGGCATTAAATAAGTCTGCCAAAGGTCCTGCAAGGACCTCTGCCAGTCCTTCAGTACCCTGGGGTGGATGCATCTGGGCCTGGTGCCTTGTCACACTCAGTGCCTTCAAACCCTCCGAACTCTGCCCTCCATGATTTCCCATCTGTCACCACTTTCCTCCCTGCTTCTGCCATTTCTCCCACCTTGGGTGTCACCCCCTTTCTCTTTAGTAAATACTGAGCAGAAGTACTCATTTAGTGCTTCCACCATCACACCCTGCTTCCACCCAACCCCTCCTTCCTAATCCTTACTATGTGGTCCTTACAGCTCTTTTCTCCTGATATGTAAATAAGTCCTTCCTTCTTAATGCCTTGTGCCAGCCTGAGTTCCGTAGATGCTTTGGCTCCCTTACCCCTTATCACCTCCTTCTATTCTGTCAAGTACTCCTCTCTGTCCTCCCCCCTCCCTGTTTTCTTGTACTTCCTAAAGGCAGCTCTTTTCCTCCTTACCTTTTCCCTGACCTCCTTGCTCAACCAGCTCGGTTTCTTAGCCCTAACCTTCTTGCTCTGGGCTTTGCAGCAGGTTTTGGTTTCCTCCACTATCCCCAGCTTAATGAGCTCCCACCTCTGGTTAGTATCCATACTAGATTGAATTCTGGCCAGGTACCCTTTTACCACTTCCCCCATCCTCCCAAATTCAGCCATCCTGAAGTCCAGCAGTCTTGTGCCAGATTCCACTCCTTCCTTGCCCATATCCAATGTGAGCCATACTGAGTGGTGGTCACTCCCTGACAGCGGTTCCTCCACTGTAAGTTCTCTCACAAAGTCCCCATTTGCCAGCACAAGGTCAAGGGTATTCCCTAACCTGGTTGGTTCACTGACCATTTGCAAGGAAGCTGTCCTGAAGGCATCCAGCAGTACCTGCTACCTTCTGTTCCTGGTTGTTGGGGTGCTCCAGTCCACTCCTGGCATGTTGAAGTCCCCCACAATCACCACACTATCCTTCTCGCAGGTCCTCCTGATCTGTCCCACTAGTTCCCTGTCTAACTCCTCCGTCTGAGATGGTGGCCTCTACTCCACTCCCATTCTAAGAATCCTATTCTTGGAATCCTGGATTTGCACCCAAAGTGACTCCGTACTACCCTCCTCCCCTTCCTCCCTTACACACTTCAGTGAGTCCTTCACATATAGTGCCACCCCCCTTCTTTCCCAATCACCCTGTCCCTACGAAGTAACCTGTACCCTGGTACAGACAGGTCCCAGTCATTATATTGGGTGGCTCATATTTCCATGATGGCTGCAATGTCCACCTCTTCCTCTGCCATAAGAACCTGTAACTCTGCAGTTTTCCTCCCAAGGCTCCTAGCATTAAGGGTAACCACCTTATACCCTTTCCTCCCCTCCCATCCTGCCCTCCTTTCCTAGCATCACCAAAGTATTTGCCATTTGTCCTTGTCCCTGTTAGAAGTGGTAGCTCATATGATTTCCCAACCTGTGGTCTCTATATCTCTTCCCCAACTGCCACACCCCTACTCCTAGTTTAAATTCCCAACTTCCCCTATATACTCTTCCATCCTCTATTTCAACACTTTCTTTCCCTCCTCACTCAAGTGTAGTCTGTCCTTGGCATAGAGACACGTCCTCCCAGGTCCCTCCCACCCTCCCAACAGCCCATAACCTTTAGCACAACACCAGGTTCTTAGCCATCCATTAAATTCCTCTATTCTCAGCTTTCTTGCTGTGCTTGCCTTGCACCAAGTATCTCGGAAAAAGTTACTGATCTTCCTGCCCCCTCACATAATTGTGCTAGTTCCTCAAACCTCCTCTGGACTATATCTACTGTCTTGTCAGCCAGGTCATTTGTCCCAAAATATATAACTAAATGAGGCCTGTCCCTACCCCTTCTAGCATATTTTGGAACAGACTGTCCCACCCTTTCCGCTGTCATTCCTGGCATGGCCTGCACCCAAATGTGACTGTGCCTCTCCCCCTTGCTACCCCACCTAACTCCTCTTAGTATTGAGTCCCCCAGCACTAAGATTCCACCCCTCTTACTCCCTGCTTGCTTCCATTCATCTCCCTCTCTCATTTCCAGCTCCTCCTCTTCCTCCTGCATATTATTTCCTCCTTTTACCCCTGTTGCAATTCTCCCAGCAGAACTTCATCCACTACAAACTGAGTCTCCAGAACCTATGAATATAAAACTTTTCTTGACATGTCTATCATTTGGGACCTGGAAAGTTTTCATTTTCTCAGTTTGCAGAAAGTGTCTTTGAAACGTTTGCAGAAAGCACCTTTCAAATAACGGGGACAGAACAGAAGCTTTAACTAGTTTATGGGGCCCTCTTTTCCAAAGTAGTAAGCAGGCATTACAACTATGTGTTAGTCATGGTGTCCATATCCTCCCAGAAACAGTCAGCAAGGGTTTAAGATTAGAATATTAGCAATGTCAGCGGCTCAGCAGGTAGCACACTTGCCTCTGAGGCCAGGAGATCAGAAGGCTGTGGGTTCTATCCCCATACCAGGCACTTAGGTTAAATAATAATAATAATATTCTTTATTTATTAAGTGCAATTCAAATTGTCAAAGCACTGTACAGATAGAACAATAAAACAGTACAAGCACAGTGCAATCTAGCTTATACACCAGTTAACAGTAAATAGTGACATCATATAAAATCCCCGAAGGCAAGATGGAACAAGTAGGTCTTTAAGGCCTTCTTAAAGCTCTCCACGTTCTGGCATTCTCAAATAAGATGAGGTAGTGTTCCACAGGGTAGGGACCACATATGTAAAAGCTTGCATCCCTGAAGTTTTCAGTAGTACCCTGGGAACCTCTAGCAATCCCTCCTTGGCTGTGCAGAGAGGTCGCAGGGGACAGTAGGGAACCAGGAGCTCTTGCAGGTAGCCTGGACCCTGTCCATGAAGGGTCTTATAGGTCAGTAAACTGATCTTGCAGGTGATCCACCACTGAACAGGCCTCCTGTGCAGTTCGCACAGCACAGGCGTGATGTGACTCATGCAGGAGACTCCCGTCAGTAGCCTGGACGCCACATTCTGCACTAGCTGCAAGCGGCAGATATCAACCTCTGGAAGCCCTAGGTAGAGGGAGTTGCAGTAGTTAAGGTGCGAGGTCACAAAGGCGTGGATCAGCATTCAAAGGTCACTAGATGAAACAAGATGCTTAATCTGGGCGATGTTCCTCAGATGATAAAAAGAGGACTTGACTACTGCTGACACCCATGAACGCAGTGTCAGCCCATCATCAAGGATCACCCCCAGATTCCACACCTGTTCAGAGGGCAGCAGCTGGCTACTTCTGAGTCAAAGCCCAGAGACAGACCCTGCCCCCCCCTCTATCCTGAAACTCAGATCCACCACCAACACCTCAGTCTTATTGGGATTCAACTTCAACCAGCTGGCCTGCATCCAAACCAGGATTTCTGTGAGGCAGCTATTAAAGGCTGAGACTGCACTATTCTGGTCAGGTGCAAAAGACAGGTAGAGCTGGATGTCATCTGCATAGCAGTAAAACCTCAGTCCATACCGTCTTACAATGCCTCCCAATGGCAACAAATACACCTCAAACAACGTTGAGGACAGCACAGAGCCCTGAGGAACCTCACATGGCAGGGAGAATGAGGCCAAGGAATAAATCCTGGACACCGCCCTCTTAGACCTGCCAGTGAGAAAAGGTTGAGTCCAACTGAGGACCTTACCTGATAGACCACAGGTGCCTCTCAGGCACTCAAGCAGTCCCCCACGGTCCACGGTGTCAAAGCCTGAAGAGAGATCTAGAAGTACCAAGATAGAGTGGCATTTCTGATCTCTTACAATCAGAAGATCATTGAGCACCCGAACCAGAGTGGTCTCAGTACTATGCCTCTTCTGAAAACTGGATTGGAGGGGATCATAGATGTCACAGATGGTCAAATGGTTCTCCAACTGCAGGGCGACTGCTTTCTCAATCACCTTCCCAACAAAGGGAAGGTTAGAGTTTTGCTTGGAGTTAGCAGGGCAGTTTGGGTCCAGAGAAGATTTTTTAAGGAGTGGCATCACCACAGCCTCCTTAAACTCAGTACTGGGTCCAGTCCTCTTTAACAACTTTATAGGTGACATTACAGAGGGTCTGGAGGGAAAGGTATGCCTCTTAGTAGATGATACAAAGATCTGTAACAGAGCTGATACACAAGGGGGGTAGAAAGGATGAGATGGGACTTGGCAAGGTTGGAGGAATAGTCAGGCATATGGCAACTTAGATTCAATGCAAAGAAGTGCAAAGTAATGCACATGGGAAACAAAAACCCAGGAGAAGAGTACACAATAGCTGGGGAGGTACTAACAACAACAAAAATGGAATGGGACATGGGAGTAGTCATATCAGATGATCTAAAGGTTGATAAGCAATGTGAGAAGTCAGTAAGGAGAGCCAGGGGGATACTGGTATGCATAGGAAGGAGCATCACAAGTAGAAAAAGGGAAGTGGTTATCCCTTTGTACAGACAGTTGGTGAGACCCCTTCTGGAGTACTGTGTGCAGTTTTGGAAACCTCATCTATGCAAGAACATAGACAGGATGGAAGCAGTCCAGAGGAGGGCAACTAAAATGGTGCTGGGTCTGCATCAGAAATCATATGACGAGAGACTGAGAGAGCTTAATATGTATACCCTTGATGAAAGGAGGGACGAGGGGGACATAATAGAAATGTTCAAGTACCTCAAGGGAATCAACAAAGTCCAGGAGGGTAGCATCTTTCAGAAAAAGAGATAAGTAAGAACAAGGGACACAATTTAAAAATGGGGGATGGCTCAGGGGTAATGTGAGAATTTTCTTTTCACGGAGAGGTGGTGGATGCATGGAACTGCCTTCCTGGGGAGGTTGTTGGGGCTAAAACAGTGGGGGAATTCAAACATGCATGGGACAGACACAAGGCAATTGTAGTGGGGGTGGCAGGAAGTAGGCTGTTGGTTAACTAGAATCTTCAGCTTATCCAGTAGGTAAGGAAATGGGCAGACTGGGTGGGCCAAGTGGTCCTTATCTGCCATTAAAGTCTATGTTTGTATGTTTCTATGTTAAGGAAGCTAGGAAACTCACCTGACTCTAAAGAGCACCAAACTATCTCTGCCAGGACAGGGCTGATGACATCAACACACCCCAACATGAGGCACGTAGGGCCTGGGTCCAAACTACAGCAAGTTGGCTGCATGCTCTGGACAATCCGCACAACATCAGAGATTTCCAGCTGGTCAAAGTATGCCAAGGAAAACCGAGGAGTAGCTATCATGCACCGACTACTGACAGCCCCCATAGAGCAGGCTGATCAGATCTCCCCCCTGATTTTGGCAACCTTATTAGCAAAGAATCAAGCAAACTCATCACACTTCTCCTGTGAAAATGCTCTTTGAACTTGTAGACAGGTTGGATTACATAACCTGTCCATAGTTCAAAAGAGCTGAGTTGGTCGATTCTGAGCTGCAGCAATCTCCCTAGACAGGAACTCTGCCTTCTTATGGGAGAGTGCTGATTGATAGACACAATAATGTTCCATCAATCTAAGGCAGTCAGCATTCAGGGCAGATTTCTGCCAACACTGTTCTAGCCTTCGTTCAACTCCTCTCAGCTCCCTTAAGGTCCCATTGAAACAAGGGGACCGAACGTGGAGATTGAGAGGACAAATGCGTACAGGAGTGATAGAGTCCAGAGTGCCCGCCACAGCCTCATTCAAGTTCAAGTTTATTGCAGGAAAACTCCATTGAGCAAGCTCATTCACAAGGAGGTCCTGTGACATAAACACTTAAAGTACAAACATAGATAGGTAATAACAGTATATACATGAAATGCACGTTACATGATACAGGCTGGATATACATACAAGAGTACCACATAGGGTGACTGCAGGTGGTCAACATTAATATGAGACAGGGAAGTGACTTGCAGGTTGCATACTGATAAATGAAACATGATGACTGGTGTGTGCAATACATATATTTTGGCAGCTAGAACAAACAACAGACTACAACTGATATGGGAGGAGGAGTGATTTGATAGAGTAGCAGTGGAGCGTAAGCATAGGTAAAGCCAGGAGTAGAAGGGGAAGGGAAAGCAGTTAATATGACAAAGCAATTATACCTTACCAGTGGATAAATATGGTACACATGGGGAAAGAAGAGACTTAATTGCAGTTACAGGTGTCTTTTATTTTGGCTGAACTTAGCGATTTGTAGAAGTTTACTGAAACAGTGCTAGTTAGTTTCAGTACGGTTTGTAATTGGTTCCAAATGGAGGGAAGGGCATATGCAATAGCATGTTTACCAAAGGAGGTCCGCGTCCTTGGTATGTCAAGCATAATAAAGTCAGATTTTCTTAACGAGTGTGCACTATGTGAGATACTAATAAGGGAAGAGAGATAGCTTGGCAGTTTCTGCAGTAGCAGTTTAAGAGTCCATAGCCCAGCATGGAGCAGGTGTCTAGTAGTAAGGGATGTCCAACCAACAGCTGCATATAAGTCGCAGTGGTGTGAACGGTAAGGGGAATTGGTTATGAACCGTAATGCGTGGTGATAAAGGATGTCCAGTTTACTTAGATTTGCAAGAGTGGTGGAGGAATAGATTACATCGCCATAGTCGAGTAGGGGGAGAAAAGTGGCCTGTACAAGCTTGTTTCGAGTTTCAAGGGGAAAAAGGGGCCTATTTCTGTAAAAGAAACCTAATCTTGCTTTTAACCTTCTAGAGACATCTTCGATGTGGTCATTGAAAGATAATTTATTGTTGATCCAGATACCCAGATATTTAAATTTGGTTACAACTTCCAGAGGCTCGTTTAGCATAGTGACAATGAAGTCTTGGGCAAGGGTATTGGGGGGGCCTGTGACAGCACTGTGGGAGAATATCATCGCTTTAGTCTTCTTAGCATTGAGCAGAAGCTTTGCCTTTATTAGATTATGCTCAAGTTGTGCGAAGTCCGGCACACCCCTTGACTTCAGATAACGATGAGCCAGAAGTATACAACACAGTATCATCTGCAAAAAGTGCAGATTAGACGTGAGATATGTTAGCATCTAAGTCATTAAAGTACAAAGAAAACAAGATAGGGCCTAAGATGGATCCTTGGGGTACTCCTCTTGCAACTGGCAAGGCAGCAGAAAAAGTCTTCTGCCTTTACTTTTGGAATCTTCCAGTTAGGTAGCTAGAGAACCACTGGGTGGTATGGTATGTGGCACCCAACTTTGCAAGGCAATTGACTAATAGTTTGTGATCAACAGTATCAAAAGCTTTGCTGAGGTCCAAAAGACCGCGCCTAGTTACCTTCTTAGCATCTATAGCAGAGATCCAATCATTGGTTACTTTTGCTAGTGCAGTGATTGTGCTATGATTAGCCCGGAAGCCAGATTGAGCTGGGTTAATGAGAGAGAAGGTTTCCAAGTGAGATTTTAACTGAATATGGATCCGTTTTTCGAGAACTTTAGAAGGGATAGGCAATATGGAGATAGGCCTATAGTTGTTTACATCACATGGGTCACCAGATTTAAATAGAGGGAGGATATGTGCTGATTTCCAGCAGGACGGCACAGTAGCAGATGTAATGGAAAGATTGAAGATGTGGAGAATTGGGACAGTGAGATGGGTGTAACCTGACCTTAGGAAAAAGGGTTCCAAGCCATCGTCCCCTGCGCTTTTTTGGTGACTAAGTTAAGAAGAGAATCTTCTACTTCTTTATAAGTTATCTCATGCAGTTGGAAGGGGCTGGGTGCAGGACTAGATGTAGGGAGAGGGGTATGCTGGCTCACCGCAGCACCAGCATAAGGTGATGAGTCAAAAGCTAATCCTGATGTGGCAAAGTGGGAGTTAAGTCCTCCAGGATTAGGGACTTGTTTTCCACAATCTTACCACTTGCAACTATCTTTGTTGGGACAGAGGGGGCCATAGGCTGTCCTTCTATAGCTTTGATAGTCTTCCATATTTTATGAGGGTTACCTTTAGCTTGTTAAGTAGAAATATAATAGTTAGCTTCAGCAGGCGAAGTTTTTCACAAGTTATTCCTGGCTGTTCTAAAGGCCTGCCAATCTGAAGAGTCTTTGAATGTCTAGCTTTAGCCCAGAGTTTGTCTCTTGAGCTATAAGGGCTGCCTTTGAGATCCGAGGTGAACCAGGGGTTGGAATTGTTCCGCACTTACTTTGATGAAAGGGGCATGCTTATTTATTATTGTAGTGAGTTTGTCATTAAGGATGTAAGCTGCCTTGTTGACATCTTTGACTAGGTAGAGATCTTGCCATCTGATCATGCTCAGGTCAGATAGGAAGTTTACTGCACTGAATTTGTGAAAGGATCTTTTTGTTATAAATATGGGTTATGGCCGGGCCTTAATTTGAGATCTTATGAAAGCAGCAACTCCATGATCACTCATGTCATTGTGAAATACTGCCAAATGAGATATTTTGTGTGGATGGGTAGTTAGTACCACATCTAGAATGGAACTGTTGGTAGTATTTAGAGTGTTGTTCCTAGTGGGTTCACTGACTAATTGCCCAAGACCTAGCTTGTCACAAAGGGATTTGAGGCCGTGTGATTTAGGTGACAGCCAGTCCATATTTAGATCTCCTAGAAATAGTGTTTCAGTTTTTTGCATTTATGAACATGGATTTCAAAAGATTAAGGACTATTATTAATAATTATTATTATTATTATAGGATTATTATAGGCTTGGCCCAGGTTCTCTGGACCCTCGTTAGCATCCAGCAATCCCAAGGTCCAATGCCACCAAGAGGCCAATGGGGTAACATCCCTCAAAAGGTGGTATCGGACCATCTCCACAGGGGCAGCCCCATAGGGGTGAGCCTGGAAATTGAACCTTACGGTGTGATGTAAATCCCAATACTGACACTGTAGTGCAGCATGAGGGGGATGCTACACTCTTGAGGTATTGTCTTTCGGATGAGACGTTTAACCGAGGTCCCATCTGCCTGTTCTGGTGGTAGTTCAGGTGGATGTTGAAGATCCTATGGCACTTCTCGAAAAGAGTAGGGGAACTTTTTATTTGAATTCAGAAACAAATACTGACGCTTAATCAAAAAGAAATCATACATAGGAAGAATCACAAATCATACAAAAATTTAACTCAAGAGTGAAACTAAGTATTACTTCATACTATTTTTATTTTCCCAGACATTGATCATTTTCTATTTGCTTCCCACATCTTTTACCATATGGTTTAAATCTATAATGACCTGTTTCCAGTCCATGCCATTCTAGACAAGTTATTTTATCTACACCTGTTGATTAAAACCCAACATTATAGGTCAACTCATCCTATGCTTTTAAATATATTTACTACATATACATACATAATTGTCCTGGTAATCTGTCCACTGTATACATGTGACTATACCCACAACATTCCAAAAAGAATCCCACCATTTCCTTTAGTGTTGACATATGTCCTTAATCTACCCATTGTATACCCATCCGTAACTATCTGCAAATAGCTACACCTTTCATTCTTTTTTCATACAAATATACTTTATCCAGTTCAGATTGTATTTTAAATATAACATCCTATTGGCTATGGTTTATTTTAATAAGACTCTTTGACACCTACTTTGCCATATTTATTTTATCATTGCTAATATAACATATACTGTAGTCTTTTCCATTTCATCCATTTCTAAGTTAATTGGCCATAGATCAATATCTCATATGGCATTTTTGTAAAAACACTCTATCCCACATTGCATCCAATCCAGTCCAAAACCTATTCATGTGCAGGCACTCAAAATACAAATGTCTCATTGTTTCTATTTGCTTCCCACAACTATCTTTCATTCCTCTTTCATTTTATGTTTTTGATTACCTCTAACATTAAGCTTTTCATGCCCACATAGCCAAATTGTATCTTTCATCTTAACTGGAATCCTAGCTTCTACCATACATCCCAATAGTCTCATCACTACTATTCCTGGCACTGTTTGAAACACAGGATCCTCGTAATAATTTTTTTTCACTAATTCTGCATAACATTTCTTTTTTCCAATGTCCATCAGCCACTTCAAGTCAATTTTTCACATCGTAAAATACTTTAACGTCACCTGTATATAATGTGGTAACTACTTCTCTGATATATGCCATTTTCCTCTGCCCCATACCATCAGAAAATCTTCTACCCAAGTCTGCATTGCATCTAAACCAAGCCCTTCCTTTTCTAATATTAATGGTTTTATATTTGTAAACACAAAGTTCCTAAAAAGATACACTAAGGGATGCAACGTATTTAATCCCCCTTCTTTCCATTTTCTATAAGTATGGGCCCTTTTTAATGAGTTTAGCTTACTCCCCCACAATAATGAGAAAAAAATACTCATTACTTTAGTATGTAGTGAGAATGGTAACTGACAAATATGGGACATAAACAAGAATATTGGAATAATATAGGTTTTCATTAGGTAAACTCTCTTTTGTTTTGTCATTTTCCATGACTTCCACCTCTATACTTTCAGCTCTGCCTCTGTATATACTTGCTCCCAATTTTGCTGTGTTACTTCTAAAGTTCCATATTTAATTCCCAATATCTTCACAGGCTCTTTTTGGACCTTAATAAGGAAGTCACACCCCATCATAGCTTCCCCCATCACCATTACTTTACTCTTGTCTTTATTTATGGTAATTCCTGTATATCGCTTAGCTTGTAAAATTTGTACTGCATGTTTTCCTGACTGTAGATTAACTACTACTAATGTACAATCATCAGCATATGCTATTACTTTTGGATAACTAATTTCTGCCTCCTTAGTGATTGAATTAATATTGTTACTCTGTTCTATTACTCTCAACATAGGATCTATCCCAAATATATACAATAATGGACTTTAAGGACATCCTTGTCTCACCCCCATTTTTTGATATGTTGGTATGCCGAGATGCCCATTCACTGATGTTGTCATTGTTTCATTTGTATACAGTAGTTTTATTAGTTCAACTAGATAACTTGGTACATTATAGTGGTCTAATACTCCCCATATAAATTCCTGATTTATAGTATCAAATGCTGTTTCCTGGTCTAGTAATACAATGTATCCCTCTATTTCCAGCTTCCTTCCTTATTCTACTATTTCCCTAATCATCATTAAATGTTATTGTATGTTTGGTACTGCACATGTTTGTGCTTTTATTATTACTTTTTCTGCTATTTTTGCTAATTGATCTGTCAATATTTTAACTTTAATTTTGTAATCTGTCATCAACAGACTCCAAGGCATCCAATTTCTAATATTTTGTGGGTCTCCTTTTTTGAACAAAAATATCATTACACTTTCTGTCATACTTTCTCCTAATCTATTTTCCCTTTTGGATAGTTATAAAAACCTCTTTCAACATAGGAATTATAGACCAGCCTGGTGGCACTGAGGGTTGAGGTGCTGGATGCCACACCTCACACTATGCCGGTGACCCAGGTTCGGGAGCGAACTCAGGCACCGGGGGTCAGCAGGGTTGAGGATGAGTGCCCTTGTGGTGTTCTCCTCCCAAGGGAAGGAGGGTTGGGATGCTCTGGCATGCCAGCAGCCCCTGGTGGAGACTGGGGGCACTGCAGCATGTTAAGCAAACTTGTAAGTTGTGTGGCCAATGCCAGCAAGGTTGCCGTGCACCAGTGCATCGATGTGTACCATGCAAGGGGAGAGGGGTTGGGGTAGCACATAGAAAAAAGGGAAAACACCAGTGCTGTGGACAGGTGATGGCACCTGTCCCCCATGCCCTTTGCTGGGCCAACCCCGACTGACCTTTCAGTTCCTCCAGCATGAGAACTAACCTGCAGCCAGAGTCTGACATACAAGAGCACACAAGGGGAGGGGGTGAGCCACCCCGGGTGGGTTAAACTGGGGGTGCTGGCTGCAGGAGGGGGAGAGAGGAGGCACAGATTGGGGGGGAGCCTCAGGTGGGCAGGATATAGACTAGGATGCCCGAGAGAGGTTCTACGGGGCTGTGACAGGAGGGAAATAAATAAAAAAACAACATAGGAATTATATATTCACTATACTATTTATAGAAGTCATTTGGTATACCATCTTTTCCTGGTGTGGTGTGCCATGACAGTTTCTCAATGGCCCTTTGTATCTCTTCATCTGATATAGGCTCTATTAATTCCTGTGTTTCCTTTACTGTCAAATCGGGAATAGTTATGCCATCCAATATGGACCATCCTGGGCTGTTTCCTGTCAGCTGAAAGATATTTCTAACATGGTCCTGCACTATTTGTTTTATTTCTGGTTGATCCTTTTTTATTTGCCCATTTTCAGTCTTAAGGGCTGTTATAATATTCATTTTCTTCTCCTTATGGACTCTGTCATATGGATTTATATTCTGCCTAGAACCTTCTGTTAAAAATTGTTGCTGTTTAGCTATATTATACTCCTTTTCTTTATGATATGCACACATTTGGTCTTTAATTATGTTTAACATCCATTCTGTTTATCCCTGTCTGGATCATTCATGTCAAGGTCTTCAGGTATTTGGCTCTTAAACCTAAATATGCCACATATTTGGTTTTTGCTCTGTACTTGGTTATCTTTATTAACAAATCTTTGATGTCTCTTTTAGTGTCTTCTCTATGGGGCTATCATATAAGAACTTTATATCCTGCCGAGCTTCAAAAAACTGTATTATTTATGTTCTACAACCTTCTTCTTGCATAGCTGGTACATTCATTTTCCAGTAATTTCTTCCAATCATATTATTCTTAGGATTTCCTATTCCTGCTTTAATAGCCAAATGGTCTGATGTTTCCAGGGCAGTAGCGCTACCATTACATCTGTAAAATGTTCAGATATAAACCAGAAATCTATCCTGGTAGATAACCTACCTTTATAGAAGGTATGGTCTGGCACCCTCTCTATTTTCTGTTACAAAATGGCAGTGTAAAATCATATAATCTGATTGGCTCTTATTTATGTGTAACATGCAGTTTACACATGGGTAAAAAAAAGACTGCTCAGCAGTGAAGAGTCTGCAACACAGCTCAATGGGCATTTGGAACAAGGGCATTTCCGTTAGCTTTCTGCTGCCAGAGCTGATCTTCCACCACAAACATGGCTGCTGCCTTTACACTGTAAAAAAAAAACTTCAGCTAGGCCCTAAAAATAAAACTACCTTAAATAAAAAATAAAACAAATGAGTTAAATGCTGTTTCCCTGATTATCACACTCTCCTTACATACATAAACAAATTAGAAACAATAAGTATTGTTTATAGTTTTCACTACAACTGTTTCTTTGCTGACAGTCAAAAATCCCCTTTCTATCTTTAACTGCTTATCAGGGAACGCTCTTCTTCTTGTCCTGAGAGTGAGATAACTGAGTCTCTGGATGTAACAAAGGCCTTTGTTGTCTGTGTGTACAGTGTGTTGGGAGAGAAACATTCTGCCAGTGGAACTGAGCAGAATTTTGAATCCATGTATTCCGTGGTAAACATTCCATGATAAACATTCCATATCTTGAATGTGGGGAACAACAGACAAAAAAAAATACAGGAAGAAGAAAGTAGGCACTAAACAATGACAACATCAATGACATCACTTGCAATGGGCGGAAGGATTATTTTATCAGAAATGTACAAACTAAATCTATTTTTCTACATATAAACATGCTTTTCCAAATAGTCAAAAAGTATAAAGAAAAAGGAGTCAATTTTATAAGCGCAATAAGGCACTCAGGGGTGTGTGTAAACTATATTTTACAGCACGGCCAGCAGTGAAGTCACTTGGCTGTTGGCTTCATGCTTTACTATGCCCCTGGCCGTGCTGTAAAATATGGTTTACACACACACCCCTTTGTGCCTTATTGCTTACATATATGTCACAAATAGCATTATTTTGTAATATATTCCTTATTGCATTTGTATCACAGAATATCTTCTCCGTCTTTGTACCCCAGTCATCTTTTTGTAATTCACAGCTGAAGTTCCCTCCCCACTTAATAATTGTATTAGTGTGTAAGTACGGTTTTATTTTTTTTTAAACAATGCTGCCCTCTCTGCTTTGGACTGTGGGGCATAGGTAATTATTAATCTGTATGCTATATTATTTAATACTACATCTAATAGCATAGTTCTACTCAGTGCAATTTCTAGTACCTGTAATACTTCCACCTGCATATTAGCAAACATAATCCCTAGCCCAGAACACATCTCCTCTCCTATTGACCACAGTGAGGGTCCCCACCTCCATACCTTTTGCACATATGTGATTTCAGGTATGGATTGTATTTTGTATCTTGCAGAAAATATACATTTCCCCCACCTCCAGCAAAACTAGACAACGTAATTTGACATTTGTCAAGAGATTTTATGCTATTAGCATTAGAGGTGATAAATT
Organism: Neoceratodus forsteri; assembly: GCA_016271365.2. Classification (NCBI taxonomy): domain Eukaryota; kingdom Metazoa; phylum Chordata; order Ceratodontiformes; family Ceratodontidae; genus Neoceratodus; species Neoceratodus forsteri. Next base: position 298,661,204 of record CM057458.1, on the reverse strand, counting down.
ATATTTCAACATTCATAGGAGAGTTACAATAATACACACAATCTGAAAAATAATGTAATTTCCTTTTTTTTTTCTTCTTAGGCTTGGGTTTTTCTTCAAGTCCCACCTCTCCCTGCATGTCTTGTTGAGAGGAAGAAACAGAGGATACATTTGACTCCCCCCTCCAAATCCATGAGGACATTATATGCATTCTGTGTGGGTATAGTCTCAGTTTCTCCCATAGGTTCCTGTGCTAGCCCAACTTTCTGGGAAGCTTTTGACCAGGTTACCCATTGAAAAGGTGGGTCCACTATTTTCCCTGAAGGTGGCATAACTTGTCCAGCTCCATCCTTTTTCAACACATTTGGAATAAACTTGGAGCCAACGGCTTCCAAATGCTCAGGCTCCCGTATTGTAATAGATAGATACCTGTAGATAGAGATTTTATTTATATAGCACCCATCTCCAAAGACTCTGGGTGCTGTACAATATAACACATATAACATATGGTAATGGTACAGGATACCCCATTGCTCCTTGCAGCAAGATTTTCCTCTGGTATTGTACTTTCCTGCTGATCTGCAATGTGTGCATGTTCTGTGTAAGCAAAAAGACATGACAGGGTGTGTGTTAGACACTTTAACACATGGCTAGGGGGCTCTGGACACAGGGGAAATGTTCAGTCTCTCAGGTACAAGGGCGGTGTTGGAAGGACGGAGGAGGGGAATAAGCAGGGGGGCCACATTTGGGAATCTGTGGAGGTATAAATGGTGGGCATATGACAGTCAATTTACACCAGCCACGCTTGATAAGTAGTACCAGAAACAAGCTAGAAGGGGTCTGTGCACACCTTATCAAATAATGTTGGGGAATACCCTACTCTCCTTTGAAGCAATCCAAGAAAAATATGGCCTAAAGCAGACAGATAAAATTAGATATTATCAATTGAGAGACTATTTGAATATAGAAATTAACAAGAAAATGCTGGAGGAGCTGGTGTTGCAAGAGAGAGGGCTATTTCAAAGAGCGTGGGGGGAAGGGACGCTGACCACACCATTTCGCTGCTGTATAATAGTTATGTGGCAGATATGGCCAACACATTCCAACACATAAAGAAAAAAATGGGAATAGGACTTAGTAATTCACATAACAGATAAACAATGGTCTCTGATGTGGAGAAGTACATGGTCAACTTCTAGTTCTTTGGTGTGGAGGGATTTCTGTTGGAAGTTGAGAACCAGATATTTCTTAATACCAACACAAATGGTTCATGCGAAGGAAGGGGCCACGGCTGGGTGTTGGAGGGCTTGTGGAGAACAACATGCCTCACAGGCATATGTCTTTTGGTCATGTCCAGGCATCACTGTTTACTGGAGGGAGGTTACCAAACATCTAGAACAGATATTTGCAGTTGAGATGCAGTTAGGACCTGAACACTTGGTTTTGGGACTAATCGAAGGGGAAGTTAAAGATAAGGATGCCAGATACCTCTGGAAGATCCTGGTAGCGGCAGCCCTAAAAATTATTACAAAGAATTGGTTGCAGCCGAGGGCCACGGGGGTAGGGGAATGGAAGGATATGGTTGAATCCATACATTTGATGGAAAGATTAACGATTAATCTTAAGCAAAAGCCACAGATATATCAACAGAAATGGACCAGATGGTTACTCCATGACAGTGGTTAAGAGTAAGATGCTTGAACTGTACTAAAGAGATACTTATCTTTTACACCAGAGATAGAGAATGTCCCCCGATAGACTCCTGTTATGGGTATTCTCTGGATGCCAGACAAGTAGTTATAGATAGTGAAAGGACGTAACACATCCCAGACAGTAGCACCTACTGTTACTGTTGTAGTTAGATTGTAGTAAAGTTGACTACTATGAATCAGAAGTGCTGTAATATATCTGCAATGTTGTCAGTGCTAGGGGTTTTAACCCCCAAAGAACAACATGTGATTCATGAAAATGATGTAACAAATGCTGACAAATGAAAGACTAAACTAAGTATAAAAAAAAAAAATAACACATGGCTAGAAGGCATAGTGAGGCCCAAGGCCACTGGCTGAGTGCGTCCAGTCTCCTAGCCATGTGTTAAAGTATCTAACACACAGACCCTGAAGTGGCTTATTGCACTTATGAAATGGCTATCAAAAATACAGATGTATGTGATAGCTAAAATATATAGGGCCAGATATTCAAAAGGGTTGCGCCATGCACAACAGGGTTGTGCATGCTCAAGTCCTAATTTGCGCCATTCTGCGATATTCAGCAGGAGGCAGTTGCGCCACTGAAAACAGGCTTAGCAACAGCGCAATGCAAATGAATGCATGCTCAACTGGAGGGGGAGGAACCATGCATAAACTGCACAGCCCGATATTCAGCCGCAACCCCCAACCTGAGCCTGCAGGACCTTGAGCCAAAAAAAAGGCTTAAGTCGAGGGCCACCCACAGGTGAGCTGCTGTATTGCAGGCGCAACACAGCAGCTGCCACCTGTGCTGGCCCCCAACTCAGTCCTCAGCTGCCGCAGCCCGATCACGGCAGTGTACCCCCCACCAGCCCAATCGCGTCATCAATGTGGCTCCCCCTCCCGCTCACATCCCTGGTGGTCCAGTGGACCAAATGCCCGATCGCTGGCAGAAAGTAAACGAACACCCTCCTGAACATCCCCTTGTGCCCAATCACGGGCAGAAAGTACATTGAACCCCCACCCCAAACATCTCCCTGGTGGTCCAGTGGACGAAATGCCCGATCGCGGGCAGAATGTAAATTGAACCCCCTGAAACATCTCCCTGGTGACTAAGTATCCCCCACCCCCACCCACCCGCGAAGCCCCACCACCCGCTCTCCCCGGCAGCCGGCGGGCGGCATCCACCCGCCTGCCACCCGCTGCCCTGCCGACTGACTGCCGGTAGAGCTGCACGCCCATTGGTGCAAAGCAAGAGCCAGTGGGCGTGCAGCCCATACCTGCATATGACAGTCCAGATTTGTGAATGACCCGCCGCCGGGGGAGCGGGCTGGGGCTTCATGGGTGGGTGGGGTGGGGGACACTAGCCACCAGGGAGATGTTTCAGGAGGGTCAATCTACATTCTGCCCGTGATCGGGCATTTTGGTCCACTGGACCACCAGGGAGATGTTCGAGGGGTTGCATTTACTTTCTGCCCAGCGATCGGGCTGAGGAGATGTTTGGGGTCACTTTACTTACTGCCTGCGATCGGGCATTTGTCCACTGACCACCAGGGATGTGAATGGGGAGTTTTAAACATAATGCCCGCGATCGGGCATTTTGGTCCACTGGACCACCAGGGATATGTATGGGAGGAGGTGGGGGAGCCACATTGCTGCCCGCGATCGGGCTGCAGGGTGCGTCGGTCCCCGACGGCTGCTGCCTGGCAGGGCTCCAGGTGCAAGTCCTCGGGGATCGGTGCACCTACATGCTAATGGCATGCAAATGGGGCCATAATCAGATGCAAATGGCCCCCCCTGCGCCTTGCATGAATTATGGCTCCATTTGCATGTCACCTTTGAATATCGTGATTTTGCGCGATGGCGCAATGGTACTGCCACCGCAAGTTGAATGCTCACTCTGACAACTTGCGGTGGTGCAAGTTCCACTCGCCATGCACAGTGGTCTGTGGCTGGGTGATATTCAAAGGAGTTGCTCAATAGCGCAACTCCTTTGAATATCGCCCGCCACACCTCGCGAACTATTTTGCGCAGCGCAAGGGCTTGCGCCTCAGAATGGCACAGTTTGAATATCCAGCCCATAGTATTTAATAGTGAACAAGTTAAATGTTTGTTTAGATTTTTAATAAAATAGTTCCTCCACCTACTATTTTTTTTTTTTTGAGTTGAGGACTTTTGACCTGTTTAGGCTTCCGTATTTGTATTTTTTTCCCCATGTAGTTGTCATGGCACCACCCTTACACCCTTCCCCCCACTACCCAACTAGCAGCACTTCTAATTTTGTTTTTGTGTTTTTTTTTTTCACAAATCTGATTGATCCTACCTTTATTTAACACAAAAAAGTATCTGGTTGATCGTGCTGTTTGCTAGCGTCAGGAGATACTGCAGTCCGAGTGGGACTGGCAAGTCCATGGCAGACTGTCTTCAGACTTCAAGTCCCATTTTTAAAAGTGAGTTAAAAATTGAGTGCTTCCTCTTTGTCTCTAGCAGTGTGAGTGGGTGGGATGAACAGTTAAACACTCTGCATCTCTCAGCTGGGAACAGGGAGAGGGTATTGAAACCATCGGTTTCTCACTGCTGCGCTGGCTCCTGTGGCTGCCACTCAGCATCTCTCAGCCAGAACCGGGGGGAGGGCTCAAGCGCCATCTGTGTCATGCGAAAATTACACTGCAGTATTGTGTTGTAACGCAGGTTTCTGTTAAAGTTGGAATTGGTGCTTATTTTAAAGCTAGTGTCCTTAGCAGAGGTTATTTTTTTCTGCATTGCTTTAGCTAGTACAGTATGTGGTTTTAGTGGGGAAAGCAAGATGGCCAATTTTAAATGTTGAGCATTCTATTTGGGCAAACTACTCAAATCAATACATATGTAATCATACCAGATCTTTGTCATGTGTGTTAGAAATATTAACACACTCCTATTGACCAATCAGATTGTCTTATTTACAGTTCCCATTTCATAAAGAGGGATCTCCAATTAAAGGGGTCTCATCAGCATGGTACTTGTGTCCCCTTTATAATTTTGCCATTCCGACTGTTGTCTAGCCACTCTTTTTGGCTTTGGGGCTGCCTCATTCTCCTGTGTCATAAGTTCTTGGAACCTCACATGTTCTTTTTGTGCTGAGGCCACATAACCATCTTGTTCAGCCCATAGAGCCTGGTCTCTACTGTTGTTTGAGGCCCATTCACAAATATTAAATGTGTGCCCCACTTTGTCACATAAGTTACACCTCACTGGGTGTTTACACTGTGCACTGATATGACCTATAACCCCACATAGGCCACATTTCTACTTTTCACAGGCATTACTTAAGTGTCCAATATTCCCACATTTGTAACAGGCACGGGGTTGCCCCGCATAGAACACCACACCTCTGCCCTGCCCTAGAAAGAAACAATTAGGGAGATGTTTGATCACCCCTTTTTCTTGTGTGAGGGTCACCTTGTATCTCCAGTCACCAATCCATAGGTGCTCATCATCTAGAATCGGCTCTGGGTAATCATTCACTCGGCAACATTGATTCAGCTAATTTGTAATATCTGCAACATTTACACCCTTGTTGTGAAAAAGTACTGTTACCCTTCTAAACGTGGGCTTTGTTAATTGAATCACCAGAAAAGGCTTCCAGATAGCAGTGTTTTTCAGCATCTGGTATCTCTTCCAGAATCTCTCAAGACCGGCTGGGTGTTTGAAACTGATATCATATGTGGTATCACCTGGTATGTGTATAAGCGCATAAATCTCATAAGCATAATATTTCATGCTATTCTTCAATAACGCCCTCCCCACAAACAACCTGTCCAGGATATCTTCCATATCTCCTCTGTATTTCAGTCTTACCGCATTGTGCCATGCTGCAGGCTCTGAGGAAAGTCTCACATTTTCTGGGAACAATCTTTGTATCATGTTAGAAGTCCACACGGTATTGGAATTTTGTTTGGACTGCTAGTCTTATCACTAACTGCAACATTGCTTATTACAGGCTCCATCCTTCCTGTATCTTCAGAAGGTGCGTGCTGCTGTTGCATAGGTGTGGGGGGGGGGGAGAGGCTCAATCCCTTTGTCTTTATTTCTGCTATTTTCTTATCCTTCTAACACAATAATAATGTCCATCATACTATTTTCCTCAGCACAAGCATTAGCTGTTTCAGTTACTGTTGGTTTTTTGTGCCCCTGCGTAAAGGTTGATGCAGCAGTGTTTTCTACTGTTGCATGTGTTTGAGCTGCAATTGTTTCCCTTTCTGCACTCTGTTTCCCACCTAGTGCGGAGGGGAGATTTGCATCCCATCCCTTCCCATCCAATCGTTTAGCCCAGCCAGCATTTTGAAGGGCTTTTGCAACCCATCCTTGTTCATTTACAGAAATGTTTGCAGCAGGCCCCATAAAATCAGTATGACCCTGGGCTGTCAGCTGTGATGAACCTTCTCCAACCACATACCATTTCTTTTTCCCTTTATTTTGCATCTTTTTGCTCTTTCTGCCCTTCCCCCAGTATCCTCTCCAGTCGTGAAGTTTACCTGTTGCTGCGTCAATACTCTTGCACCACTTTCTTTATCTGAGCCTTTTTCCTCTTGTTTTGAAATGGCTATACCTCTTTCTGAGTTATTTTCCTCATTTCACTCATGACACTGCACCACCCTGCTCCCACCCGGAACCATAGGCTCTACTAAATTTGTCACTTGCCTGTCTGGGGAGTTCTTCAGGGTTCAGTCAGCTCTTCAGCTATGTCTTCTCCTACTTTGCTGTTCTCTGATGATGTCGACTGTTCCTGTTGTCGAACCACCTTCTGCATCACCGAATCGATCCCTCGCCTCCACAATGCCTGCTCTAGGGTGTTTCTTCTTTCAACAAACCATCCTTCCTCTTTCTGGATAATGCCTCGAATCTTTCCCTCAGATTTTTGCTGTACTACACCTACTCCCGCCTCCATTTCTACTTCCTTCCGGTGAGTGTTCGGTGTTACAATCTCCTCTGGTGCCATCTCTAAATTTCTTCTGGCAAAATGTTCATTTTAGCTGCAGTCTCTATCACAAGAGAGACCGGGAAGGAGACCCACTCCTCAGTCTCACAGACATCCGACCACTGCGGAGTACAAGGGAGACTGGCCATTACAACTCCAGTTTTTTTGTTAAAGAAAACAATACAATAGACAGAAAGGAAAAAGAATCAAGAAACAGGAAATAAACTGGTCATGCTAAAAAAATAATATAACCCCCCCAAAAAAAACAGAATTCTGTCATTCTGTAAGGAATGGACCAAAAAACTGATACTACAGGAAAAAGAAATACATGTTCCGTCAAACCAAAAACCTTCAGCATATCTACAATATAGGAAAGATAAGGGAAAGAAAACAACAAAAAAGAAAAAAAATAAAAACAACAAATCATACAATTTCTAAAACCAAAAAACCTCTATACAGTCTGAGGAAACTCATTTAAACTTAATAAAGAAGGAAAGTCCTTTCCATTTTAAACTAGTAACGGATGGCCCGTACTTTACAACTTCCTGTGCCTTAATCTGACGTAACACATTTTTGCACAATAGTTGAAAAACTGGAAAAGGCATTTGATGCTGTCTTAACACCCATTGGACCTGGGCATTCCACAGATAAATTTTCAAAAATGAAAACATTACTGTTAACATGCCCCCATCATATTTTAACAGCCTAGAACTGTAATCACCCAACACCAAAGCACCATAGGTGAGATTCTGTAGCCATGGAAGTTTCCAAACCATAGCTAAAAAAAGCCATAAGTTCCAGGAATAGATGCAGTGAAGGACAAAATGCTCCATCGACTCATCAGGGGAAACACACCCCTGATATGGGCGTGTACGTTCTTCCATCGGTTTATGCTTATTGTTACCCCTCACATACAGTCTCCCACATGCTCTAAGCCACACGGTCTCCCACATGTGCTTCGGGATTCTGGCTTCATTCAACATGTTTAACACTTTGCTACTGTCTCTAGGCAGACAATGTTTAAATTCTAGGGCCGTAGGTACCGCAGTGTACAATGCTACTTGGTACAGCTGCACTCTGGAATGGGTCAGAAACAAATGTATTGAAATCTTCCATTCATGCAATTTCTGGATAGTAGATTTCATGGAGCTGAGAGTGAACAAAGTCGGGGAAAGTTTTGGAGGGAGATCGGTCCATTTGGAAGTATAGATGTACCAGTTGTTCATGAACCATTTATGAGCCACTGTATCAGACATGGTCCATGGGATTTTAATGGAGTGCACCCAAAAAAGTGTATGAAAAAAACAACCGGGTCAATCATCCCCAACCCTCCCTTCCCCTTACTTTTAGGTAGATAAGTGTACCCTCTTTTAACCAAGTTAAGCCAACTCCCCCAAAGCATACTAAAAAAATGCTATACACACGTGTTTCCAAGGATAAAGGTAGTGGGAAAATAGTGGCAGTATAGGTCACTCTTGGGAGAAGAAATTTCTTTATGATAGAAATTCTCTTTAATTTTGACATTTTCTAACCCTTCCAGGTTTGTACCCTTGCCTCACAATCCGCCAGTACCAATTGCCAATTAGTTAGTGCCAGGTCAGAGGGTCCAAAGGTAACTCCCAGTATCTTAACTGGGCCTGAGGTCACCAGAAACTGTCCTATTGCCAGTGGGGGAGTTTACATCCGAGCCCAGCTAGACTGCCTTACATTTTGCCAGATTCAAGCTTGCCCATGAAGCTGCAGAGTAACTCTCCAGTTCCACGCTAGCTTCCAATACACATGTAGTATCCTGAAAAAATAAACAAGTGTCGTGGGCATATGCCAGAACATTGACCTCATCCCCCCACCTGACCCATCAGCCCATGAATCCTAGGAGTATCCATCAGATGCTGAAGTAGGAGGTTCAGGGAAAAATATACAAAAGCGGACTTAACGAGCAGCCCTGATGAACTCCTGTATGTACCGCCACTTCCGGCCCAATCACTCCCCTGACATATGGGCTCCAACAGGCTCCGTGGTACAGCATTTTTATTTTATCAGTAAAAAAGGGGGGAGCCCATAGGCTTCCATTATTTGAAAAAAAAAGGAATGATTTATGGCATTAAATGCCTTCCTTTGGTTCAGGGAACTAATCCATCCCTCCTTACCCTGTTTGGAATACAGTTCCCAAAGTTCCCTCAAAACTATCAGGGGATGGTGAATGAAGCGATCTGGTAAACTACAAAACTGAAATGGGTGAAAGATATGTTTGGCCAATGTCCTTAATCTGAGAAGTAAAATAAAAGACAAAATCTTAAAATCTCCATTCAGCAAACTTATTGGCCTCCAATTGTGCAGTAAAGTTCTATCTCCTGATTTGGACAAAAAAATAGTCAAACTCTTGGAGAAGTGGCCGGGCACTGAATTTGTGGAAAAAAAAATATGCAAATGTCTTTTACAGACAATATGCCAATTCCAAGGTGAAACATTTATAAAAATCAAAGGGGAGACCATCCAGGCCTCGAACAGTGCCTGATTTTTGGGTACTTGTAGGCTCAAGAATTTCTAGATAAGTGATGTTCTGTGTTAGGGAAGCCAACTCCTGATCAGAAAAAGTGTGTTTGATCAAGGATGAGATATATGGGAAACTGGTCTTGAGTACAGAAAACCCCTAGCTCAGTAGTCAGTAATAATATCAAAAAACCCTTGGAGGGAGGTGACCGACTTACCCTCCCAGTCCTGTAAACAGGAAATGGAGGAGCCCTGTCTCCTAAATTTACATGCTGCACAGGGGTCTAAAATAGGAGTCTTATGTGTCCCAAATGAGAGTTCCTGCTCTAATCGAGCATGCCCTGTCATATTGTAATGACTGCATTTGGAGTTTAATGGTCTCAATCTGTGATGAGAGGCCATCCCCCTTTGCTGCATGAAGGGAGAAAAGATACTGGAGTTTCTTCTGCAAAGTGAAATATTTAAAGTATTGGCATCTGGATTTATGTTTCCCATGATGCTGGATAAGCAATATCCTCTTTTATATGGTACCACCACTCTTCAATGTCCTCGTAAAGATCAAACACTAAGACACGTGGTGCCAAAATTTGTTTGATTGAAAGTTGAATATGTGGAAGCACCAATGTATGAACATTTAGCTTCCATCTAGATTTCAAGACTGGGTAAGTGTTATCTAAAGACAGTGTTGTGATGATCATCTGATGTTCAGAAAACTCAACCAGGCAAAGGGTGGTAGAGACCACCATCAGATGTTTGGAAATAAATAGATAATCAATCACCATACTAAACCGTGCTCTCCTATATGTAAAATACAGAGGGGTGGAAATGTAGGAATTACAGTTGACATGTCCTGCTGAAGTAACACGCTGTTGAAAAGCCAGGGAATCACAATAAATCTTCCCCCTGGACCGAGCACTCCTCAGGACTGTTAAGGAACAATTCAAGTCTCCCCCAAAAAATATCATTTGTGCAGTAGAGAGGTAAGGCTGAACCAGGGTAAACAACTTAGTCCTGTCAGCTTTGAGCTGGGGAGCATAAACATTTAAAAATATGCACGGTTCACCATCCCAGTACCCATCCAAAAGAAGGGCTCTGCCCGGAATGAGTTCTACAATCCAAAAAAGGGAGAATCGAGATCCTCTCAATAAAAACCTAACCCCATCTGCCCTATCAGTCCCAAACAAGCAAAAAGATGGACCCCAGGGCCATTCTGATTTACAAGCTTGTAAGTGTGACACTGAGGACAACCACATCTCCTGGAAAAATACACAATCAATGTCAGAATTGACTATCAACTGAAAAATAACGTGTCTATGTTTTAGATTACACAGACTGTGGCAGTTTAGAGATGCTACTACAGTGTTTGAAACACTCATACTTCAAAAAGAAAGTCAATTCTTTTTCCTCTTTTTCTTCTTTTTGCCAGAATATAGTTTGTCTGGAAGAGAGGAAGAGGTCTCTGCCAAATCCATTAAGTTCTTTGAATCCTCCTCGTGCTCAGAGTCTCCCCATTCTGCTGAGCCCAAGACCTCAAATGGATTTTTCGATTCTATGGGGGGAGGGTGTTCAATTTTTGGCAGTCTCTGAGAAGACCTCCTCTGGGCCAGTGGAACACAAACCAGGGAGTCTGGTGGTACTCATGTGCTCCCGGAGGTTGACAGGACTCTAGGGGGTCAGAGTAACAAACTGGTTGAATACGTAAACCCATCCCCACAGCAGGTATATGAAAGGAAAGCAGTTCCTAGACAGGGGGTCACACCACCTCCTTCAGGTCCCCTTGGTCAGTTCCTGCAGAAGATACCCTGGACTCAGGTGTGGGTTGCCAAATGGGGGGCTGGCTCCTGATCTTCAGAGCCTTGGGCCAGGTTAATCAGATCTTCTGGGTCAAGTGGAGACTGGGTATTAGCAGCTGTCATAAGCAATTCTTGTACACATGACCAGTCTTTTCACATAAATTGCAACATGTAAGATTAGAACATTGGGAATTGATATGACCAACTTTGTTACAGAAGTTACAGCGCAATTTGTTGCATGCACTTTAAAGGTGGGTGCGTGAACCACATCGGTAACAAGCCTGGGGCTGCCCTGGGTAGTAGCAGACCCCTCGATCCCTTCCCAGAAAGAAACAGTTCGGAATGTGGACAGTCCCTTCCTCTGTTTGATGTAGTTTAACCTGGAATTTTCAGCCCCCAGTCCAGAATTGTTCTTCGTCTAAAACTACTGTAGGTTTACTCAGAACTTGGCATTTCTGTTGGAGCCAGTAATAAATGTCCCCAACCAGAACACTCTCATTCCGGAACGTAATAGTCACTGCTTTAGTCAAAGGCTTGGTTAATGCAATAGCAGAGAATGGTATCCATAATGGAGAGGTTTTCAGTTGGTTATATTTCCCCCAGAAAGCTTCCAGCAGATCAGCCAATCTAAAACTGATGTCAAAGATATCTTCCCCCAAAATGTGTGTGAAAGCAAAGACGTCCGCTGGATAAAATCGCAGGGACTCCTTGATCAGTATTTTACCCACGTATTTGTGGTCCAGATGAATGTCCAAAACACCTTTATACTTTAGGTGAACTGTGTGTTTTCTGGAGAGAGGTGCAGTCGCATTCGTTTTGAACAGCTCAGATAGATGCGGTCTTTGGGCCGGGACCTGGGGGCCATTAGGTTCCGACAGATCAATGACTGGGGGTTCCCTTGGGGCAGAATCCATTGGTAGTACCTTCTGTATGGTCACTATCCCCTGCCCAACTTGACCATGAACTGAGTTAATATCAGATGTGGAGGGGGCAGTATCCCTATGCCTGAACCCCCCAAAGAGTTGTCACCTGAGGCCAACCTAGGCTCCCCAGACTTCGGGGCATCAGGGTGGGGACTGGTAGTCATATTTATCAAGGGAGGCCACCACTCTGGGGAAGTCAAGGACCGGAAGAAAACCCAAACCCAAACCCAATGCCAGTTAACATCTTGAATCCACCTCGCACCCTGTAGGGCCATATCAGTCCAAGGTAGTTCTCCAATGACTGGGGAGGTTAGCCCAAATGCCTTTTTAAGTGCTGTGGTCATAGAAATGGGGAGAGAAAAGTTGAAAAGAACACTTTCATGGGGGGTCTGCCAGAAGTGTCCTGTTCCTGACTATTCCTATTCTGAAGGACCACCTTTTCCCTTCTTTTCTTTGAGTCTTCCATTTTACATTTCACCCCTGTATCATCCCCTTGGGTATGTAATGTAGCTCTGCCTCTATGCTCTTGATCTGGGGCAGGCACACCTTCCATAATACCCAGCTGAGTCGACAGCCCAGGTATGGTAGCCCCTGACAAGCCCAAAGCCATGTGGGTCATTTTTAGGCCCAGGGAAGAGAACCCTGAAGTGGCCATTCCGGACTGCACCCCAAACACACTATTGTCTGCATTATCCAGCTTCGGGGCCTGAACCACCCCAACATTCAGCTTCTGGGTTACTGTGGTAACCATGGTATCAGAAGGCGAAGAAAAAGTCACCCTCACAGGCCTGCTTACTGGTGCAATCAACATAGAATCTTCGTCAGATTGACCCACCCCACATTGCTGCCCACACAGCCCCTGTTCCGTCGCCCAAGGCTTTCTCACAAAGGACACTCCTGGGAGAGAAATAAGAGTCTGCTCCTGACCCACTAAATTTTCCTGTTTAGGCCGTAGACTCAGAAATGTAAACACAGTGGCAGAGTCTTGAATGTTAGAGTCAGTTTGATAAAGAATAGGCGTCAGTACTTGCCCATCCAAAGAAGTAGCAATCTGTGACTCAGCACTTCCGGTAACAGGGCGGTGAACAAGACTGGCCTTCTCTAACATACTAAAATGCCAGCAGAATAGGCCTAATGGTCTTTTGCATCTGCTCATTTGGTCAGCCCCCACCCTCGGAGCTGACCTTGCTGCCCCCCTCACCTTCTCTGGCTTCTCCCTTCCCAGTTCTGGATATTCTTGCTGCATTGGATTTTGCTTCCAGAACCCTTCCCCTGTACCTGTCCCACCCTTCTTGAACCCCTCCACCATCTCTGCCTCCACCAGCCCCCTAGGCAGCACATTCCATGGCTCTACCACCCTCTCAGTGAAGTAGCACCTCCTCCTTTCTCCCCTGAATCTTCCCCCCTCCAGCTTCCAGCCATGCCCTCTAGTGGCCCCCTCCAACTTCCTATGAAGCACCGTGACTGTTCCTCCCCTATTTACCCCTTCATGTACCTGAAGATCTCTATCATATCCCCTCAGTCCCTTGTCTCTCTTCCAGTGTGTACATATTTAGCTCTTCGAGCCTCTCCTCATAGGTCCTGTCCCCAAGCCCCAAATCATTTTGGTTACCCTCCTCTGAACCCTTTCCAGGAGTTTAATGTCCTTCTTTAAGTGTGGCCTCCAAAACTGCACGCAGTACTCAAGGTGCGGCCTCACCAAGCCGTTATACAGAGGGAGTATTACTTCCCTCCTTCTGGAGGTGATCCCCCTAGCGATGCATCCCAGCATCCTGTTGGCCTTGACTGCTGCCCTCCCACAAGTCTCCGGGTTGTTCATCTTGACATCCACCACCACCCCAGATCCCTCTCAGCCATCAAGACTTGTAGCATTCCCCCGGTGTACACTTGGCCCAGATTTCTAGCCCCCAGGTGCAGTACCTTGCATTTCCCTGCATTGAACCTCAGCTTCCACTTTCTAGACCATCCTTCTAGAGCCTCCAGGTCCCCCTGTAGGGCCACCCTCCCCTCCTCCCCATCCACCACCGCCCCCAGTTTTGAGTCATCTGCAAAGAGACTCATCTCACTCCTGATACCTCTCCTTATGTCAGAGACATAGGCGTTGAACAGGAGGGGCCCAAGGACTGATCCCTGTGGGACCCCACTAATGACCCTCCTTGAGGATCAGACTATCCGCAACTATGACCCTCTGGTCTGGTCCTGGAGCCAATTGCCTATCTGGTTCCCCACCCTCATTTCTCCCAACTTATCCAACAGGCCCACATGAGGAACAGAGTCAAATGCCTTGCTGAAGTCTAGAAAGAGGATGTTCACTGGTCTGCCTAGGCCCAAGGCACTTGTCACCCAGTCATAGAACTCCACAAGGTTTGTCTGACATGATTTCCCTGGGACAAATCCATGTTGTCTATCGTCCAGACACCCTGACTTTTCCAGGTCCCCCCCAGCCTCTCCTTGACAATGCCCTCCATCACCTTGCCCACCACTGATGTTAGGCTGACAGGCCTGTAGTTCCCTGCCACCCCTTGATCCCCCTTGTGGATAGGCACTATATGCACCACCTTCCAGTCCTGGGGCACCCACCCTGTCCTCAGAGAGATGGTGAAAAGCTCCACCAGGGTTTCGCCCAGGACATCCATAGGTTCCTTTAGCACTCTGGGATGTAATTTATCTGGCCCCGGAGCTTTCTCCATCTTAAGGGATCTGAGGGCTTCCCTCAGTCGCTCTGCTGTGATTTCCACTTCCGCTACCTCTTCTCCCTGCTTAGCCTTCCCCCCTCCTGCCCGTGATGCCTCCCCCTCTCCCCAGACCTGCTGATCAGTAAGGGTCAACCCTCCTCAATATCATTGTCTCCTCCCATGTATGATGCACCACCCCCATTTTCCTTGGTGAAAACTGAGGTGAAGTACTTATTTAGTACCTCAGCCTGCTCCCCCAGGTCATGTGCCCATCTCTCCCCCCTGTTTTAATCCTGCTAATCTGCCCCATCACCCTTTGTTTTTCCCCAGTGTATCTAAAGAACCCCTTGTTCCCTCTCCTAATTTCCCTGGCCAGGTTCTGCTCTTTCCTTGCCTTGGCCACCTCACCACCCTAGTGGCCCTTCTAGCCATCAGCTTGCCTCCCTCGATCCCTTTCACTCCTTGAGCACATGAATTGCCTATAGGCTGCCTTCTTTCCCACCACCCCACCTCCTGGACCTCCCTGGTCCCACCAGCAGGGTGTTTGGACCCCTACTGCATTTTTGTCTTACTCTTGCACAGGTGCTGGTAGCATCCTGCACCCCTCTCCTGATGATTTACCACCTACTATCAGTGTCTATGTCTGACCCAATCCCAATCAAATGCTCCTTAAGGATCCTTCCCATTTCCTTAAAATCAGCCCCCCGGAAGTCAGTTACCTCCGTCTTTGTGCAACCTTCTACCCCTCCTAGGTCCAGGCAGAACCAGACCACAGCATGGTCACTCCCCGCCAATGAGTCTTTTACCTCCAGGCCCCCAATCTGGTCACTGTCTGCCAGGACCACATCCAGTACCCACGCCTCCCTGGTTGGTTCCCCCACCTGCTGAGTTAGGAATGCATCTTGAAAGACATCCAACAACCTCTGTTCCCTGGCCACTGAGGATGTCATAGTCTCCCAGTCTGTTCCTGGCATGTTTAAGTCCCCCAACACCACCACCCTTCCCCTTACCAGTCTGCAGTGTCTCCCAACATCTGCCACCAGACTCTCCTCCAGCTCCTCCGCCACTGCAGGGGGTCTATACACCACTTCTATTTTTACTCTCTTGCCCCACCTTGTTATCAAGGTGACCCAAATTGCCTCCACGGTTCCCTCTATCCCTTGCCCAACTTGACCATGAACTGAGTTAATATCAGATGTGGAGGGGGCAGTATCCCTATGCCTGAACCCCCCAAAGAGTTGTCACCTGAGGCCAACCTAGGCTCTCCAGACTTCGGGGCATCAGGGTGGGGACTGGTAGTCATATTTATCAAGGGAGGCCACCACTCTGGGGAAGTCAAGGACCGGAAGAAAACCCAAACCCAAACCCAATGCCAGTTAACATCTTGAATCCACCTCACACCCTGTAGGGCCATATTAGTCCAAGGTAGTTCTCCAATGACTGGGGAGGTTAGCCCAAATGCCTTTTTAAGTGCTGTGGTCATAGAAATGGGGAGAGAAAAGTTGAAAAGAACACTTTCATGGGGGGGTCTGCCAGAAGTGTCCTGTTCCTGACTATTCCTATTCTGAAGGACCACCTTTTCCCTTCTTTTCTTTGAGTCTTCCATTTTACATTTCGCCCTGTATCATCCCCTTGGGTATGTAATGTAGCTCTGCCTCTATGCTCTTGATCTGGGGCAGGCACACCTTCCATAATACCCAGCTGAGTCGACAGCCCAGGTATGGTAGCCCCTGACAAGCCCAAAGCCATGTGGGTCATTTTTAGGCCCAGGGAAGAGAACCCTGAAGTGGCCATTCCGGACTGCACCCCAAACACACCATGTGTCTGCATTATCCAGCTTCGCCTTGAACCACCCCAACATTCAGCTTCTGGGTTACTGTGGTAACCATGGTATCAGAAGCGAAGAAAAAGTCACCCTCACAGGCCTGCTTACTGGTGCAATCAACATAGAATCTTCGCCAGATTGACCCACCCCACATTGCTGCCCACACAGCCCTGTTCCGTCCGCCCAAGGCTTTCTCACAAAGGACACCCTGGGAGAGAAATAAGAGTCTGCTCCTGACCCACTAAATTTTCTCCTGTTTAGGCGTAGACTCAGAAATGTAAACACAGTGGCAGAGTCTTGAATGTTAGAGTCAGTTTGATAAAGAATAGGCGTCAGTACTTGCCCATCCAAAGAAGTAGCAATCTGTGACTCAGCACTTCCGGTAACAGGGTGGTGAACAAGACTGGCCTTCTCTAACATACTAAAATGCCAGCAGAATAGGCCTAATGGTCTTTTGCATCTGCTCATTTGGTCAGCCCCCACCCTCGGAGCTGACCTTGCTGCCCCCCTCACCTTCTCTGGCTTCTCCCTTCCCAGTTCTGGATATTCTTGCTGCATTGGATTTTGCTTCCAGAACCCTTCCCCTGTACCTGTCCCACCCTTCTTGAACCCCTCCACCATCTCTGCCTCCACCAGCCCCCTAGGCAGCACATTCCATGGCTCTACCACCCTCTCAGTGAAGTAGCACCTCCTCTCCTCTGAATCTTCCTCCAGCTTCCAGCCATGCCCTCTAGTGGCCCCCTCCTCCTTCCTATGAAGCACCGTGACTGTTCCTCCCCTATTTACCCCTTCATGTACCTGAAGATCTCTATCATATCCCCTCAGTCCCTTGTCTCTCTTCCAGTGTGTACATATTTAGCTCTTCGAGCCTCTCCTCATAGGTCCTGTCCCCAAGCCCCAAATCATTTTGGTTACCCTCCTCTGAACCCTTTCCAGGAGTTTAATGTCCTTCTTTAAGTGTGGCCTCCAAAACTGCACGCAGTACTCAAGGTGCGGCCTCACCAAGCAGTTATACAGAGGGAGTATTACTTCCCTCCTTCTGGAGGTGATCCCCCTAGCGATGCATCCCAGCATCCTGTTGGCCTTGACTGCTGCCCTCCTACAAGTCTCCGGGTTGTTCATCTTGACATCCACCACCACCCCCAGATCCCTCTCAGCCATCAAGACTTGTAGCATTCCCCGGGTGTACACTTGGCCCAGATTTCTAGCCCCCAGGTGCAGTACCTTGCATTTCCCTGCATTGAACCTCAGCTTCCACTTTCTAGACCATCCTTCTAGAGCCTCCAGGTCCCCCTGTAGGGCCACCCTCCCTTCCTCCCCATCCACCACCGCCCCCAGTTTTGAGTCATCTGCAAAGAGACTCATCTCACTCCTGATACCTCTCCTTATGTCAGAGACATAGGCGTTGAACAGGAGGGGCCCAAGGACTGATCCCTGTGGGACCCCACTAATGACCCTCCTTGAGGATCAGACTATCCCGCCAACTATGACCCTCTGGGTCTGGTCCTGGAGCCAATTGCCTATCTGGTTCCCCACCCTCATTTCTCCCAACTTATCCAACAGGCCCACATGAGGAACAGAGTCAGATGCCTTGCTGAAGTCTAGAAAGAGGATGTTCACTGGTCTGCCTAGGCCCAAGGCACTTGTCACCCAGTCATAGAACTCCACAAGGTTTGTCTGACATGATTTCCCTGGGACAAATCCATGTTGTCTATCGTCCAGACACCCTGACTTTTCCAGGTCCCCCCCAGCCTCTCCTTGACAATGCCCTCCATCACCTTGCCCACCACTGATGTTAGGCTGACAGGCCTGTAGTTCCCTGCCACCTCCCTTGATCCCCCCTTGTGGATAGGCACTATATGCACCACCTTCCAGTCCTGGGGCACCCACCCTGTCCTCAGAGAGATGGTGAAAAGCTCCACCAGGGGTTTCGCCAGGACATCCGCAAGTTCCTTTAGCACTCTGGGATGTAATTTATCTGGCCCCGGAGCTTTCTCCATCTTAAGGGATCTGAGGGCTTCCCTCAGTCGCTCTGCTGTGATTTCCACTTCCGCTACCTCTTCTCCCTGCTTAGCCTTCCCCCCTCCTGCCCGTGATGCCTCCCCCTCTCCCCAGACCTGCTGATCAGTAAGGGTCAACCCTCCTCAATATCACTGTCTCCTCCCATGTATGATGCACCACCCCCATTTTCCTTGGTGAAAACTGAGGTGAAGTACTTATTTAGTACCTCAGCCTGCTCCCCCGGGTCATGTGCCCATCTCTCCCCTGTTTTAATCCTGCTAATCTGCCCCATCACCCTTGGTTTTTCCCCAGTGTATCTAAAGAACCCCTTGTTCCCTCTCCTAATTTCCCTGGCCAGGTTCTGCTCTTTCCTTGCCTTAGCCACCCTCACCACCCTAGTGGCCCTTCTAGCCATCAGCTCGTACTCCCCTCGATCCCTTTCACTCCTTGAGCACATGAATTGCCTATAGGCTGCCTTCTTTCCCCACACCACCCCACCTCCTGGACCTCCCTGGTCCACCAGCAGGGTGTTTGGACCCTACTGCATTTTTGTCTTACTCTTGCACAGGTGCTGGTAGCATCCTGCACCCCTCTCCTGATGATTTACCACCTACTATCAGTGTCTATGTCTGACCCAATCCCAATCAAATGCTCCTTAAGGATCCTTCCCATTTCCTTAAAATCAGCCCCCTTGAAGTCAGTTACCTCCGTCTTTGTGCAACCTTCTACCCCTCCTAGGTCCAGGCAGAACCAGACCACAGCATGGTCACTCCCCGCCAATGAGTCTTTTACCTCCAGGCCCCCAATCTGGTCACTGTCTGCCAGGACCACATCCAGTACCCACGCCTCCCTGGTTGGTTCCCCCACCTGCTGAGTTAGGAATGCATCTTGAAAGACATCCAACAACCTCTGTTCCCTGGCCACTGAGGATGTCATAGTCTCCCAGTCTGTTCCTGGCATGTTTAAGTCCCCCAACACCACCACCCTTCCCCTTACCAGTCTGCAGTGTCTCCCAACATCTGCCACCAGACTCTCCTCCAGCTCCTCCGCCACTGCAGGGGGTCTATACACCACTTCTATTTTTACTCTCTTGCCCCACCTTGTTATCAAGGTGACCCAAATTGCCTCCACGGTTCCCTCCGCCTCCTCAACCACCTCTATGCCAATGCAGTTTTTGACTATCATTGCTAACCCTCCTCCCCTTCCCTTCCCCCCTGTCATTCCTGAACATAGTGTAACCCTCCAGGTTCAGGTCCCAGTCATGTCCTGTGGTGTCCCAGGTCTCAGTGACCGCTGTCACATCCACCGCTTCCTCAGTTAGCATTGCTTGGAGCTCAGGCATTTTATTGCCCAAGCTCCTGGCATTTAGCAGGACTACCTTCCACCCTTTTCCTATACTTCCACTTCCCCTGCTCATGTTCCCATGGGGATTCTGTTTTCTCCTGGTCTGCACTTTACCAGTCGGCCTTTTCCCGCATTCCTCCAGCTTCCCAGGGGGGTGGAGACAGAGTCCCTCCTTTATTGGCACCCCCTCGAGAGTCTTTTCTCCCTTCCCTCCCCCCTTCACAAGTTTAAACCCTACTTTTCACCAATGAACTCTTTTATTTTCAACTTAAGGATTCCCCTCCCCTCTAAATTAAAATGGAGCCTATCTCTAGCATACAGCTCCTTATCCTTCCAGGTCTCCCCCAAATTCCCCATCAACCCATACCCTCTGGCCTCACATCACTTCCTGAGCCACTGGTTTATCTCCCTAATCTTTCTTTTGTATTCCCCACTAGCCCTTGGCACTGGCAGGATTTCTGAGAAGGAAACTGTGCATCCTATGTCATGACAGACCCTGGCAAGCTCCCAGAATCTTGCCTGTATCTCTAGCACGCCATTTTCCTCAATGTTATTTGTACCCAGGTGGACCAGTATATCCAGGGAACCCCCACAATCCTTTGCCAGCTGATATACCTCGTGCTTGGCCCTGTGCACCATTAGTCCAGGGAAGCATTTTGTTCTAACTGGCCAGGCTTCTCCCTCCCTATTCCATTTGATACCCCTGATCATAGAATCCCCAAACAGGAGCACTTGACCACTCTTTTCCTCCATTTCCCCCTTCCATGTCCCTCATCCTTTCTACCAGCCCCTCCACCCAGCCGGCTCCTTGTTCCTCCCCATCTGGGTGCCACATGCCACCCCTCCTTATTTACCCTGGCCACCCCTCCCTCTGATTCTATGCCTTTCCTCCCGAGTATCCTTCTGTACCTCGCTAACTCCCTCACTGCTCGCGACTGGTCCTTCTCCCCAACTGCTAAAACTGCCTGGCCTGCCCTCCTTCCTTCCTGTCTCCGTTTAGTCCCTTCTTGCTTGTCGTGCTCCCCTGGCCTAAACCCTCAGATCCTTTACTGTATCCTCCTTGTACTTCTGGTCCTTCTCCTTGCCATTTTCTCCCAACTGGTCCTTCTCCTTACGCTTTCCTCCCTCTTCCCCCTGCCCCTCCTGCTCTGATTCACTGCTCCCCCATTTTCCTGCATTCCTGGTTTCCCCTCATTCCTCCTGCTATCCAGCCCCCACCTCCTTCCCCCCACTCCCTTTCCATCTCTAACCACCCCTGTCATGGCTACATCACCCTCCTCATCCCCAAGCAGAAGAAGAGAACCGAAGCGGTTACTGAGCGTAAGGTCTGATCCACCTCCCCACCTTGCTTCTTTCTGTCCAGCCTCGACCATCTGTCTACTTCCCTGAGAATGTTGTCCCTCTGGCCACCCTTTGTGAGGGTCCCCAGTTACCTGCCTGGTTCCTTGGTAGTGTCCTCCTTTTGGGCCCCATCTGCCAGGGTCCCTATGTGACCCCCGAGTATTCTCCTGCACTCCTTTCCCTGTGCCCCCACCCCTAGTGCTTGGTGCAACCCCATGGGAGATCCCGTGCCCCCTTCCCCAACCATACCTCCCCCCTTCCCCCAGCTGTCTCCTAATCCCTGCAACCTCCTCCCTAAGCTGTGCCAGCTGGTAGCACACTGGGCAACCACCAAACTTCCAAGCTCAGTCCAGTATCATGGCTGCTCCACACCTTGTGCACCCCACCACCCTCCCAAAGATGCCGGCCCTAATGACGTGTGGTCCCATCCCCCTCCAAGTAGGTTTCCTTGGGTGAGCCACCAGGTTCCCCAATAGTCCAAGATACACCCCAACTGCCTAATCAGGTCACCCACTAATCCTAGATACAGTCCCACAGTAAACCGTAACCCTGTTACTCAGGTGCAGTACAACATAAACTTATAAGGGAAGGAACAACCCTTAAGCTCCTCTCTCACAGTCTTTAAATCCACCCCCAGTGGCTAGAACTACATGAGCTACACCTGCAGCCTTTCCTCCAGTTGCAGGGCAAGTGTTCCCCATAAATTAGCAGAGCCTGGGGAGGGAGGGTGGGGAGGGTGGGTCTTGGGCCTACACCTGACTCTTGGGAGAGTGTATCAGCCCCTCCAAGCCCTGCAGCCAAAAACAGCCCCAAGCAAATTTTTTTTTCCCACCAAATAGGTTTTAAATCAGAGGAAATAGACCTCCACCAGCGCAGCATGTTACACAGTGAAACATCCAACAAATAAGCCCACTTACAGCCACAAAACCAGTTTTCAAACTTCCAACAGCCCCAAAAACAATACACTGCTAGCCCCTTAGAAGTAAGAAAGAAATGAAATAACATTTTACCAAGTAAAATCCACAAGAAAACCTGTAAAAACAACAGGACGCAGCTACTGTCCAGGAACACAACTGATCCTGTCCCCTTCCAGTTCCTTCTGAGAAGCCAAAGCAAGTAACACCACAAACCTGATTAAGCTCTGCCTCCAGTCAGTTAGCTGAATGAGACCTGGCCAAACCATTAACACCCTTCCCCCACTATGCACTAACCTTTGCAGCTAGTGAAGTCAGCAAAAAGGAATCAAAATTAAACTCAAAGCCCCCAAAATATGTTTGCTGCCAAAGGAAACAGGTCTCCAATTTAATCAGCTTCACTAACAACACATTAAAATAGGCTTGAAATTAACAGATATAGGTCTTCAATTCAAATAACCAGCCCCAAGCAAATCCCACCAAATAGGTTTTAAATCAGAAGAAATAGGTCTCCACCAGTGCAGCCTGTTACACAGTGAAACATCCAACAAATGAGCCCACTTACAGACACCAAATCAGTTTTCAAACTTCCAACAGCCCCCAAAACAATACCCTGCTAGCCCCTTAGAAGTAAGAAAGAAAAGAAATAACCTTCTACCAAGTAAAATCCACAAGAAACCCTGTAAAAACAACAACAAGTAGCTACTGTCCTTGAACACAACTGATCCTGTCCCCTTCCAGTTCCTTCTCTAGAACCAAATATTCCTGCTGTAACTGCAGACAGCGCTCCTGAAATAAGGCCTCATCCAGCAGCAATTTCCTGGCCAATTCATCCGGTATGGGACTGTCGGGTAATTCTATAGAATCCTTAATTAAGTTCTCAATGCCTGATTTAACATCCTCGATGGGTAAATCCACCTCTGTGGGATCTGTAGCCCCAAAAAAAACCTCCTGATTAATCGTCATAGTCTCAAGAACATCCATGGCTAAGGTAGAGACCAAGATCTCAGCCACCATCACATCCACCTCACTCAGATCCTGTGCCAGACTGGCCATCTCTCAGGCAAGCAGAAACTCCCCCCGCAGGAGAGTAGGGGAATTTCCCTAGTGTCCTGGCCAAATTTCCCTCAATTCACTAAAAATACCACCAACAGCTTAATCTGGTTCAAGGTCAGTTGACATTCATCTGTATCCCCCTCTCCCGGGTTGTGCCTGAAAATAGGAAGAGTTTGTCTAGTGCACTTACCCGGTCAACAAAAACTAAATAAATAAAATATTAAATCCTGTAGTAAAATACTAGTGGCTGTATCATAGTTAGTTATCTCTGCTTCAGAGGTAGATAGGTGACAGATCTTTTCAGGGGATTAAAGACACGTTTACACGGCCTGATCTGCACCAGTGCAAGCAGTGCAGATGAGTTGTACTTGTGGAGATTAGGCTATCTAAACAGCCTGCAGAGCATTATAAATGGATGAGTGCAGGTTTTGTGAGTTCATGTACTGGTACAGGCCTTTTTGCCTAGTGTGTAAACATGCTGCTCCGCCTGCACCAGTACAGCACTGCATTACCCCATGCAAACTTAGAGCTCATCTGATCCACCACAAGTTCCGTTGCTTGTACTAGTACTGACCCCCATCCCGGCTGCATTATAAAAGTGAACTCATCATTTTCTTCTCTTTTTTTTTAATATATATTAGAGAATTGGTTGTCAGCTTAGTGATTTGATTAGACTCCTGCTCCCCAATACCATCTCACGCACATGCAAATGAACTCCTGCATCATCGATACTACTGCAATATAAGTACACATGCCCAGTGGCATCTATCTCATGAGGACCACAGTGGAAATGCAGTGCAAACACAGGAAGTCAAGTCACTGACTCTGCAATGGTGCACATCACTCTGTGTGTAAACTGTGGTGGTAAGAATTGCAGGTGGACTGGAGGGCAAGTGGTGCAGATAGAAGCATATTAGCCAGATACATGTAAATGCACCTTACGTCCACTTCCCCATAGAGCCTTAAAAAAGGCTCTTAACAAAAAAGCCCTCCAAGGTCTTCAGGGGAAAATAAATGTGACTAATACAGAGAAACAATGGAATCAAAAAAAAGTTTTAATTATGCAAATAATTTGTTCTTCCCCATCTTCCAGCTATTCCATTTGGCCCCCTTCTTTTTACCGAGTCAATTATTTTCTCCCAGTTTAAATTAGACAACTCTCCATCTCCACATGTGATCCCTAGAATGGCAATAGGTTCCTTTTCTAATCTAATACCTGCTACTGTGGTAGGACCTGCTATGTTCTGCCTGAGTTGTCTGCCCACACATTTATCTAAATTTGAAGATGCCGCTGAGAATAACCCAAATTGCCTGCATCTTTTAAGGGCTCATTGGGTGGAGGGTGCATCCTGATCAAGGAAGCACATGTCATCTGCATGTGCAATAACCAGATGTGGTATGGCACCTTCCTCATTTTTAAGGGAGAGGACTAAAGGTCCCGATTAATGACATGGAGTAAAGGGTCTAGACAGAAGGCATAGATGACAGGACTTAATGGACAGCCCTGTCTGACCCCCTTATGTATTCTGTTAGCTGTGCCACACCACCCATTGACCACTGGTGTGACTAATACTGAGTTACACAGACATTGCAACCAATAGATGAAAAGGTCCAGATTCCCATAAACACGTAGCAAATACCATAGATAATCATTAGATACAAAGTCAAAAGCCTTGCATTGGTCCAGGGACAATAAATACCCATTCATCCTACCTGCATTACACCACTCTTCCACCTCTCTCAACAAAATAACATGGCCCTTGATATGCCCATTGGGTACAAAACAAGCCTGTAATGGGGCTATCAGATGCCTAGCTGCCTTAGCTGCCTGAAGTAATCTGCTATTTAGGAGGTTTGCTAAGGTCTTCAGGTCTGCATTTAACAGGCTGGGAGGCCTCCAGTTAGAGAGATGCCCTTTACCCCCAGTTTTATGCTAATATTTAAGAAGTCCTTCTTTCATGCTGGGTATAAGGTACATGGTTGCGAGTGTGAGATTAAAAACATGTGCCAATTCTTCTAACAAAGATGGACCTATCAATTTGTACAATTCACTCGTTAGTCTGGCAGCTGTAGGAGTAGCACACGTAGAGCCTGCCGTCTCTCCCCCTCCAGCTAGCACCAATCCTACAGGATACTCCAGGATAACAGTTGCAGAAGGCAGAAAGTATGCAACCCTGTCAGTAACTGACAATGGCAAAAAAAAAGGTTAAGGAAGAAACAAGAACAAAAAAGGAGGTATCACAAATAGGGATGCACATCGGGGAAAGGACAGCTTTATGTTTCAATGTATGCAGTCTGGCTAACAAGATGCCAAACCTCACTGTCATAATAGTTGGGGCAGGACTGGACTGGGTTGCCATGACTGAAACATGGTTAACGAACAATCATGACTGGGAGGTGCCTATCCCAGGATATAACTTGTTCAGGAGAGATATAGGACTGGGAAAAAGGGAGGGGGTAGCTATTTGTGTTTAAGAGACCATAAGTGCTACTGAAATCCAGTAGGCACAGGGGGAAACCAGGGACCTATGGATTACAATTAGGTCCAGAAGCCAGACACCCATCTGGGTGGGACTAATCTATAGACTCCCAAATCAGGAGGAAACCAGGGACAAGGATACCCTGGAACCCCTCCTTCAGATGTCAGACAAAGAGGACATGGTGCTGGTAGGGAATTTCAATCTACCAGACAATGATTGGAGTTCCCACACAGTAGCATCAGAAAAAAGCAGGTAATTCCTAGTTACACTACAGGAAGCAGGACTAAGTCAACTAGTAAAGACACTCACAAGAGGAAACCTGATCTTAGACATGGTATTCACAAATAACGATAGGGTTCTGGGTGTTGAAGTGGGTAGACTCAGGGTGGGTCCGAAGTTGGTCAACTGGGTGGCAAACTGGTTGGCAGGCATAAAACAGAGAGTAGTGATAAACAGTATACAGTCAGAAGAGAAGCAAGTCATGAGTGGGGTACCTCAGGGATCAGTCCTGGGGCCAGTCCTCTTCAATATCTTCATCAGTGACATTGCAGATGGACTGGATGGTAAGACTTGTCTGTTTGCAGATGACACCAAGATCTGCAACAAGAGTAGATGATCCAGATGGGGTGGGCAGAATGAAAAGAGATCTGGATAAACTGGCAAAATGGTCGGAAGAGTGGCAACTGGGGTTTAACTAGAAGAAGTGCAAGATCATGCACATAGGAAAGAGAAACCCTGAAGCTACTTATAGCGTGGAAGGGGAGTTGCTGGCAATCACAAGGGAAAAAAGAGACTTGGGCATCATCATCACAGATGACCTGAAATCATCCAAGCAGACCACTAAAGCAGTAGATAAGACTAGAGGGATGTTGGGGTGCATTAGTAGGGGTATCACAAGTCGTAAGAGGGAGGTAATAATCCTTCTTTACAAGACACTGGTTTGACCCCATCTGGAGTACTGTGTGCAGTACTGGAGGCTGCACCTGCACAGGGACATTAACAAAATGGTGGCTGTCCAAAGAAGAGCAACCAGTATGGTTCAGGGACTGCATCAGAAAACATATGAGGCCAGATTAATGGAGCTCAATATGTATACCCTAGAGCAAAGGAGGGAGAGTGGTGATATAATCAAAACATTTAAACATCTTAAGGGCATTAACAAGGTGAAAGAATCTAACATGTTTCAATATGAGAAAAATAGCAGGACAAGAAGACACAGCATGAGATTACAGGGAGGCCGATTAAGGGGTAATGTGAGGAAGTTCTTTTTCACAGAAAGGGTGGTGGATGCATGGAATGGCCTACCTCAGGAAGTGGTGGATATGAATACAATGCAGGGCTTCAGACAGGGATGGGATAGGTATACGGGAGCAATACAGATGAGTATGAACAGATAGGCCATTGACAGAGTAAAGACCTACGGCACATTCATAAGGTAGAAAAAATGGGCAGACTGAATGGGCCTTGTGTTCCTTATCTGCTGTCAACGTCTATGTTTCTATGTTTCTATGAACCATCTGGGAAATAGTGACCATCGCATAGTATGGTTTTAGGTTAACAGGACTGAGAACTCCACACACTCTAAGCTAAAGGTCCTTGACTTCTGAAGGGCAAACTTCACAAAAATGAAGGCTTCCTTGAGGGACAATCTTAGTTACACAACAGAAGGAAGCATCGAGGAGTGTTGATCAAGGTTGAAAGATGCAGTAACCATGGTCACATCACAGTGTGCCCACCAGGTCAGTAAGAATAAAAAGAGGAGAAACCCATTATGGTTTTCCAAAGAGGTGGCAACCATGGTGAGGGAAAAATGCAAAGCCTTCAGAAAGTGTAAGGAGCCAGGGAAAGAGGCTGGCAAAACAGAATATATTTTCAATTCAATTCAATGCTTTATTTGATCAATCAAGATAACAGGTAACTTGATTGTTTTCAACACATGTACACATAACAAAGTTCGACATGCAAACCATAAAAATATACACATAAATAACATTTTGTCTAAATAATTTAAAAACTGTTTTGTATTCCTAATACATCAATCCCTTCACTCTATAATCACATGTTATTGTTCTGAAGTTATCTGCCTGTAGTTTTTCTTTTTCATATTAATAACAAAATTTGAGAATTTCTCAGATAGAACTGCATCTTCAACTGTTTGCGGATGTAACAAGATAAATATCACATCATAGCCTGAATCTGCATAAATTAAAAGATAATTCCTTAAAAATTGATCTCTGGCCTGGTTATACAGAGGACACAGCAATAAAATATGCTTTAAAGTTTCTTCATGTCGTTTATTACACTGACATCATTTTTCTGACCCTATTACATTGTCACCTGCACTAAATGCATTGAAGTATGTTTACTGTGAATTTACTAGCCCCATCCTCATCCAGGTAATAGCTTTTCTATATGGCGGAATCATCCAAAAGGAAAGATATAGTTCCAATTCATGGTTAATTTTGTTCTCCTTATACCATCTTGCACATTTTTGTTTTCTTATTTGTACCATATCTTTACCTTTCCATAGGGAATACATTTTTTTATCCAATTGTCTATATTGGGAAAGAATCACAATTCCTTTGGAAAAATCTGACCACAAATGGCCCATATTAATCAGATCTAATTTACTTTGAAGTCCATTTAGCCATAATGACAGTAAATCTCTATCAGCCAATTGTATTTTTTCTTTTAAACATATTTTTGGGAGTATGTTTTTTCTTTTGATTTATTATTCTAATCCAGCATGAGATCAGCCTAAGATCTTTAAGAAAACAAATTGGAACTCTACCTAACTCAGTTCGTACCATGGTGTTTGAGGTAGAAGAGGGTACCATTAAAAGTGCTTTATAATAATACAACATAGGTTTCTCCAGATCCTTCTTACTTACATATCCCCATACTTCTGAGCCAAGCAGCAATAATTGTTGTAATTTTTGCCTCACCAGCAATTAACGCTGGTACTACTGTATTTCCTCCATACACAAAGTTAAATTTCAGTAATGCTCTTGTGGCTAATCTAGCTTTATTTATTTGGTTATTAATATGAGCCATCCAAGAGCAATAGGGAGTAAGTTGTACTCCCAGATAACAGTATTCCTTTACTAACTCAATATTAACATCTCGTATTTTTAACCTCGGGTCTTTCACTTTATTATTTCCATTTCTGAAAACCATTGTTTTTTTGTTTTTTTTTTGTATTTATCCACAGTTATAATACTTTACATTTCTGCTGCAACATATCAAATTTCTTTTGTATTCCAATTCTAGAAAGTGAAAATATTACCAAATCATCTGCATATGCCAATGAATGGATTTGAATATCATTTATTTTAAGAGAGTCAAATACTTCTGTATCTTGAACTATTAATAGTTTATTGATATATAAGTTGAAGAGAACAGGGGCCAATAGGCAACCCTGTTTAACTCCACAATTTGACTCAAATGGCTGGGACAACCTACCCTCATTATCATACCTATTATACGTAAGTGTATCTGAATAAAGTTTCTGAATTAATCTAAGGAGACTTGGGTCCATACCCTTCTTATATAGTAATTCCCATAATTTTAATCTGTTTACCGAGTCAAAGTCTGATTCAAAATCTACAAAAACTGTATATAAAACTTAGATTTCTAGTCTAGGGTCGTGAGTGCCCTTGGAGGAAGCCAGCCCTCCCCTGCTGAAGTGTGTCTGGACCCCCCCCAACAGATACTATCCAGGTATGCAGTGTGATACAGGAGAATTTTGGCAGCCGGGCGCAGTTCTGGCGCCATTTTTGAATTCAAGCTGCTGCAAACAATCAGGCCTACTCTCTCCAACTGCCTGTGTGCTTTTTACCTGTCGGCACACAAATGCTGATAGTTTATTTTTACTGTTTGTTCTGCCAGCAGTATCCCCTCAGTTGTTGCTTTAAATCTTGGTTGTCTTAAGAGGCGCTTATTCCCAGTAGTGTCCTCGTTAGCTGAGCTTATTTTTACTGTCTAGTTTTACCAGCAATATCCCCAATGTGGCTGTTTTAATTTTGGTTGCCTTAAGAGTTGTGTTTGTCCTCATTTAAGACTCAATTTTCCATTGTACTAGTGACTGATTCACTACTGCCTAGTTGTGTACAGCTATATTACTTTCTAAATGAATTCGGTATAAAGGAATCCTGCCAAATGTTTCATTAACTTGTTCACACTCCTAGTCGCATTAAGCCCTTCTGCAGTCTCTCCCAGTCGGAACCGAAAATGGGGGGTAATTTCCTTTTTGCTCTCCCCTGTGCCTGGAAACTGTACTGCCTAAGTTTTGTACCTCCAGAGCCTGCTGGCTCATACTCTGCCCCTGCATTACTGCCGCCAATTTCCCTACATTTCTATCGAGCCTGCCGGCTCAGTGTAGCTCAGCGTAGCCCAGTGGCAAGTTACCAGGCTACAGCCAGACTCCCCTTAAGGGAAATGGGACCGGAGACTCTCTGTCTCTGCAAACAGCACTTCCCCACTACATAGTTACACCAACCAAAGGGAGGCTCGCCTCACTCGCTTACTGAGAAGTACTTAGATCTACCTGCTTTGCTGCAAGCATTCATGGAGGGTATCTCCCTTGCCATTCCACTGTCCATGGCCCTTTACCAGGTCCATGCAGTAAATTTTTCAAACTCTTCAGTTTTTCCATTTTAACCAATTGATAGGCTACATACCTTGAGCTATGCTTACTCCTCCCACAAAAAAAAGTATAAATAATCTTCTTTTCCCCTGCAGATTCAGGATTCTAGGGTCATGAGGGCCCTTGGAGGAAGCCAGCTCTTCCCTGCTGAAGTGTGTCTGGACCCCCCCCAACAGACGCTATCCAGGTACGCAGTGTGATACAGGATAATTTGAGCAGCTGGGTGCAGTTCTGGCACCATTTTTGAATTCAAGCTGCTGCAAACAATCAAGCCTGCTCTCTCCAACTATCTGTGTTCTTCGCGCCGGTAGCTGTGCGCTTGCTACTCCCCACCACCGCTCTTGATGAGCTCCTCCTTTTATAGGCTGAGGTCACATGACTTCGAAAACCTATCAGCCTATTTTCCCATTTGCAGCTTATCAGCTGCTGCCACCAGAGGGCACCAAAACAAATTCTCAGTTTCTTTAGTATAATTTTCAGCACAAAATGCTACTGCCCACAGCTCTTATTCTTCTCTCCCTGGCCTCTCTATCCTCCTTGCCCCCTACCGCCCTCTTATGACACAAACCACCCCCGTCACTACCCCCAAGGCAATCTCCCCACCCCTACTACACTTCCCACTCATATTCGCCTGCTCATAAGCTGTCTCCCAGTTACTACAGTCACATTAGTGCCTCCATTCTACCTCCCTCCTTTCATCTGGGACTTGTGGCCTTACACACCTCAGCCCGCTGCTACCCTCCTTCTTCCCCTTCCTCTCGTGCTACAAACACCCACCCTAACCCTCTGCGGTCAAAGTTAAAAAATATCTCCTGCCTACTTTTGCTCCTGGCAGGGGACATTGAGGCAAACCCTGGCCCTACCCTCTCAAATTCTAATTCTCACCCCCTTTCTCCTACCCCAAAGGCCTCCGAATCCTACACCTAAACACTTGTAGCTTGCTAGCTAAACTCTCGCTGCTGCAACCAATAGCACTCACACAGCACCCTGACATTCCTGTCATATTTGAAACCTGGCTAAAACCTAAACACACTGATGCTGAAGTATCCATACCTGGGTACACAATAATTAGACATGACTGGCCTGGCAAAGTAAGAGGTGGAGGCTCAGCTATGTATATTGCCAATAATCTACAGTTTTCAAAAGTAAACATCCCTTCACTCCCTGGAAACATAGACGCCACACTCATAAAACTTTCACTCCCATGCTCCATCCCATATATGTGGCAGGCTCATACTGCCCTCCCTGCACATCCCCCGAGGACATCCTCTCCCACCTGAACTCCTTACTGTCCCTGACGGCGGGGGCAAGCTCCACACCACAGGTGATTATAACACAAACTGGCTAGGGCCTGACAAAGCCCTCCTAAAGTCCAAAATTAAGGCCCTTAACCTCACCTAGCTCATTGCTGATCCCACCAGACTAAACCACAAATCCCATAATCACTCATTATTGGACTGGGATCTCACCTCCCACCCCCACAGGATTATAAATGCAGGCCTACTGCCTGACTCCATAAGTGATCATCACATGATTTACCTGATCAGGAAGGTGCATGGCCCCACAGCCCCCCTCCCCCAAAACACTACGTACCAGGTCCTATAACTCCCTCAACTTAGCATCCCTCCTGCTAGACCTAGGACGAGTAAATTGTTCCTTTATCCCTGGAGCTTCCTTCACTTTTGAGGGCTTCAAAACCAGCTTTCTAAATGTTTGGGACAAAAATGCCCTGCTACGCATGAAAAGAGTTAGAGGCGCACACCTCCCTTGGATTATGGCAGACTTAATCAAACTATGCCACACCAGGGACCACGCCTAGAAAGCCTACTAACAGTTGGGCTCACAGAAGTCACTCACTACCTATAGATCCCTACGGAATACTTGCACTAACAGCATCCGACTAGCCAAGAAAAACTATTTCCTCTAGACTTTTAGCAAAAACATAAATCACCCTACTGATTTTTGGAAATCACTTAAATCCCTGATCCCCCCACAAATCCCCCACCCCCACACTATCTGCTCAGGGCTACCTCATCTCAGATCCCAATGGTGTAGCTGAAGTTTTTAACACCCATTTCTCCAGCTGCGCAGAAACTCTCCTGTCCTCCCTCCACTCCACTCCCCCCTTGATCCCCCCTCCGCCCATGTCCCCCAAAACCTACCAGTCTGGTCCTCCCATTCTGATTCCACCCAGTAACCTGAGAAGAAGTCCTCTGATCCTTACGGGCCCTGAACCCAAACAAAGGCAACTGTCTGATGTCCATGAATGCAAAGATGTCTTTCTATCCGCCCCAGCCATCACTGCTCCTATAGCCGCCCTTTTAAACCTCTCCTTCTCCTTGGGCAAACTCCCTACAGCCTGGAAGGAGGCCACCATTATCCTGCTGCCAAAAGGAGGCGATCTTTCCTCCCCAGGTAACTACAGACCCATCTCCCTACTCCCTATCCTGGCCAAATTACAGGAATGTCTGGTCCTGTCCCAACTCACTCCATTCCTGGAAGCTTCTTCTTTCTTCACTCCATTCCATTCAGGCTTCTGTAAATCCCACTTCACCATCACCTCCCTGCTACATGTCACCAGAGACATTCTCTCGAGCAAGGACAAAGGGCACATCACCACAGCCATCTTTATTGACCTAGCTAAGGCTTTTGACACTGTCTCCCACTCCCTACTCCTCTCCAAACTCACTGATGCAGGGCTGTCTAAACCAGCCACAAACTGGTTTCAAGACTATCTAGTGGGCAGGACCCAAATGGTCAAAATTGCCACACACACCTCTAACCCCCTACCAGTCTCTGCCGGTGTCCCCCAAGGATCTGTCCTAGGTCCCCTACTCTTTTCTGTTTTTCTAAATGACCTCCCATTAACCTGCCAAGACTCATCCATCCAGATGTATGTGGATGACACTGTTCTTTATGCTTCAGGCTCAAAAATATCAAGCGTAGCAACCCTCCTGCAGGAAGATTTCTACGTCATCCAGCACTGGTTCAGGTCCAACTAGTTATTCCGAAACCACCCAAAAAATGTATCCCTAACATTCAGGAACCAACAAAGACTCTCCAGTCAATCTCACAGCACCCCATTCAAAACTTTGGACAGGACTGCTCTCGAGAATTGCACTAGTTTCAGGTATTTAGGGGTCTGGCTGGACCAACACCTAGACTTCTCCTCTCACATCGAATCCCTGCACAAAAAGCTGCTCCCAAAACTCAGTGCTTTATACCGTAACAAAAACAGCCTCTGCACACAGTCAAGGCATGCCATTGTCCAAAAAATGATACTGCCTGCACTCGATTACGGAGACGTAGTATATACCATAGCCCCTGCATCTGCCCTGGCCAGCCTCAACACTTTATTCCACTCTTTCTGTCACTTTATCCTCGATTGCCCACATTCTACACACCACTGCTACCTTTACAGTGCTCTAAACCTGCCGTCCCTTCATGACCGTAGACTAACCAACTGCGCCAGATTCGCAGCCAAGTACTGGTCCCTCTCCCTTCCACCCTACCTGTCACCCTCCCTCTCCAAACAACCTTCACCAGCGTACTCCCTCAGGAGCACAGACCCTAGGCTGCTACATGTCCCGTTCAGACGAACTACTAAAGGCCAGGCCGCTATTAACTACCGAATACCATAAACCTGGAATGCCCTACCTGCCCCCATAAGACATGCTCCTAACCCCTACCATCACAACCACCTACTCAGAGTGCATGTCTCTTCCAGCTGCTCCTGTTTCAACTAAACTAACCCTACACTCATGTTGCAATTTCTAACTGGTTTTACAACTTTTTACTCAATTGTATGTCTACCACTGTCTATAATCACTCTCAAAATGTTGGAGCACGTTGTTTATTGTTTACTTTGTATACCATGTATGTAAAAAAACTGTTTTGATGTAAATCTCATGTTGTAATTGGGTCTTGGCCCCCAGGTCACATCTGGAATCGAGCATGTTGCTCAGTATGCCTTCCTGGTAAAACTCATAAATAAATAAATACATTTCCTAAGGAATACATATTTTTCCATCAAATGGACAAGACAGAACAAATTATCAGTCATGGCAAAACCCTTCCTAAAACCTGCCTGTTAAATTGATATCTGTGAGGACAGAACATAAAGAAAAGCTAAAAGAGAGAGGGAATGTGATACATGCGAAGGCACAGAAAGAGGCGAGGATAGCTCAGGGAGTGAAGAAGGGTGCCAAAACGTTCTACAGGTACATACAAGAAAAAAGGAAGACTAAGGGAGGCATTGTTAGAATCATGAAAAGGATGGGCAGCCCACAGAACACAACAGAGAGAAAGCAGAGGCACTCAGTGAATACTTCTGCTCAGTCTTCACACAGGAAGCAGATGGTAGCGGTTCAACAATAGGCAAAAAGAATATTCCACTTGGAGGTACAGACATTAGTCCCTTCACAGAGGAAAGGGTATTAGAGAAAATCAACAAGTTAAAGGGGATAAAGCTATGGGGCTAGATGGGTTACACCCAAGAATATTTAAGGAACTTGGGAGGGAACTAGCAGCCCCCACAGCAGTGCTGTTTAATAAATCATTGGAGATCGGGGAGGTTCCAGAGAACTGGAAGAGGGCAACAGTAGTGCCACTCCACAAGAGTGGAAGCAAGCAAGAATCAGAAAACTGCCATCCAGTTAATCTAAATTCAGTAGTGGGAAAACTGATGGAGTCCCTACTGAAGGAAAGAATCATTGCTTTTTTGGAGGAAAGCTTGGCACAAGCAATATGATTTCATAGCAGGAAGGTCCTGCCAGACAAACCTGGTAGATGTTTTTTACTGGGTCACCAGAACAGTGGATCAGGGTTGGACAGTGGATGTGGTTTACCTGGACTTCAGTAAGGCATTTGACTCAGTTCCGCACAGGAGACTAGTCAATAAACTGGAGTGCATGGGAGTTGGGCTTAAGGTAACAGGCTGGGTCAGGAACTGGTTAAATAGAATAACACAGAGGGTATTAGTAAATGGCACTCTGTCAGAGGAGGGTAGGGTGACTACTGGGGTTCTGCAGGGTTCGGTTCTGGGGCTGATCCTCTTCAACACATTCATCAGCAACATTGCTGATAGACTGAAGGGAAAATATGCCTGTTTGCTGATAATTCCAAAACTGGCAACAGGGTTGACACACCAGAGGGGCAACAAAGCTTGGAATCTGATCTCCAAAAGCTGGAGGAATGGTCAAGGATCTGGCAACTGAAATTCAATACCAAAAAATGTAAAATCATGCACCTGGGAAAACATAACCCAGGGAAACTGTACTGAATGGGAGGGCAGAAGCTGGTGGATACAAGGCTAGAGTGAGATTTGGAGGTGATCTTATTAGATGACCTCAAGGTCAGCAAACAATGCGAGAAGGCAGCACTAAAAGCTAGTGACATCCTGGGAGGCATATGAAGGTGCATCACAAGCAGGAGGCATGAAGTGATCATGAAGTGATCATGCCTCTGTATCGATCTCTGGTAAGACCCCACCTGGAATACTGCATCCAGTTCTGGAGGCCACACCTCAGGAGGGACATAGATAGGCTGGAGATGGTGCAGAGAAGAGCAACAAAGATGGTGCAGGGCTTGCAACAGAAATTGTACAAAGCCAGACTTGGTGAACTCGATCTATACTCCCTAGAGCAGTGTAGGAATCGAGGGGACATGATCAAGGCCCATTCTTTTCTGCAGCACATTGGGAGCAAGTTCTGTGGCAAGATTACCATTTGCTGCAGAACATCTGTGGCAGTGGTTGTAATTTCTGTGGAAGTTCTGCAGCACTACTGAACTACCACATCACAGTGTCAGCTTGTCATCCTGACTGCACATCCATGACAATAGTTATAACAATCAGGATGGGGGAAAGCACAGTAACACTAGTTCAAAAAATAACAGACTTACAGAAATAATTTTATACCTAAAAAAGCAAAAACAAAATTCTATCCTTTAAGGTTCTAGACTATTGCATAAATGCTTACGCTCCACTGCTACTCTATCAAATCACTCCTCCCCCCATATCAGTTGTAGTCTGTTGTTTGTTCTAGCTGCCAAAATATATGTATTGCACACACCAGTCATCATGTTTCATTTATCAGTATGCAACCTATAAGTCGCTTCCCTGTCTCATATTAATGTTTACCACCTGCGGTCACCCTATGTGGTACCCTTGTATGTATATCCAGCCTGTATCATGTAACGTGCATTTCATGTATATACTGTTATTACCTATCTATGTTTGTACTTTAAGTGTTTATGTCACAGGACCTCCTTGTGAATGAGCTTGCTTAATGGAGTTTTCCTGCAATAAACTTGAACTTGAACCTGAAAAAATGAAATATGCAGAGGGGACCTTATGTAATAAATAAGATATTTGTATACTTATGTTGTTTATACCACTCTTGAAGTCCCCACTGAGTATCACTTATACATCTATATGTGCTGTCTACACCACTCATGAGGTCCCCACTCTGCATCACTTATACATTTATAAGTGCTGTCTACACCACCTATGAGGTCCCCACTGTGTACCACTGATATATTTATCTGCAATCTGTAACATACATACAAATATGTGTGTGTACATATATATATATATATATATATATATTTGTGTGTATGTACATATATATAGATATATAGTGAGAAAGATACTGTATGTATGTTTATACATAATTTTTTTCCATGAAATTGTATCCTCATTCATACAGGTTCCTTTGGCAATGGAATAAACAGAATAGAAGAGATACCGCAAAACTCATGTTTCATGCCAACCTGCTTCCCCTGACACACTACGTAACACCATCAGGCCATGGCATGCATGTGAACCCACTGTGAGATAAAGCTCTCCAGTCCATCGCAATGTGTCCCGCGTATGGCAGAACACTGCACCATACCTTCCCAGGCTCAGAGCAGTGGTGTGTTCCCCCAGTCCTTGTGCTGCCCAGCCAGCTCCCAGAGCTCATCTCTGAACCTGAGTTACTGGCACAGGAACACAACATATTACAGTCTAGCCCAAGAGCTGGCCCTGCACATAACATTTCTCCATAACTTTTAGGTGATTCTATCAACCAATGACAATATGTAGTCAGTACCCTGGCAAAATGTGTACAGTGCAATTATTTATTTAACAGATCTAGTCTTTCAACAGGTCTGCACATTATTATAATCCATTTTTTCTGGGCAGAATTACTTAATTTTTCTTAAATGACAGGTACATTCATTTTACCAGTTATTCATATCAGATGGCATCTCTATACCTTAAAGACAAAAATAAGCTTGTATAAAGTAAGCTGTTATCAAGGTCTTGTTTAAGTTGGCCCTAGTCCAATAATGTAACACTGAAAATTGTATTAGGCTGTAGTGCAGGTTGAGCAAATATCACCATGCCTGATGTGCTGTGCCACCGCCTCTGGCAGTGGAAGCTGTGGTAGATAAGTGAGTATTCATTTCTGTGACAGAATGCAGCCATTTCGTTAGCTTATGTATGATGTTATAGCACTGGTAATATAACATTCTGAGTATAGAGGGGTTTTGGATATAAAAAGAGGGGAAGGGAACAAAGTTCTATGGATAAACAGAAATATTAATAAAGAATCACCAAGAACAGTGAATTCTGTGGCACTGCAGAAGTTCTGCGGTAGGTTGCAAGTTCTGCACACAATTCTGTAGCTGCAGAATTCTAGGGTGTTTGGACATAATAAATACCTTAAAGGCAATAACAAGGTACAGGTGCAGAATCTCTTTTAGGTAAAAGACTAAAGCAGGACAAAAGGGCATGACCTTGCCTTAAGGGAGGTAGGTTCAGGAGCGATATGAGGAAATTCTTCTTCACAGAGAGCGTTGTTGAGCCGTGGAATAGCCTGCTGGAGGGGGGTGGTGGGGGTGAAGATGGCGGAGGAATTCAAGCAGGCATGGGACAGACATTGTGGAATACTCAAGCAGGCAGCTAAGTGGAGGGGGGAGGAAAACAAGGGCAGACTTGATGGATCATAAGGTCCCCACCTGCCGACAACTTATACGTTTCTATGTTTCTTCCCCAGAGCAGTATTATTGCTCAAGAAAGAAATGGGTGATGCAGTTTTAGTTTTAGAGATGTCTGCTGTGAGCACAAGGGAAATTCTAACAGGGAGAGGGGAAGTTAACAAACAGAAATAGGGATGTTTCCCCGGCTGCATGGCCAACATTCACATGCAACCCACCCCCCAGGGTGCACCTGGAAATAAGCTATCACACAAACTATGCCTTCCTGGTGAAAAATTAAATAAATAAACAACAGGTTGAAAAAATATAAAAATACAGAAATTACTAATTTTTTTGGTTCACTGGCAATGTAATAACAGCTGCTAGTTGAAACCTGAAGCGTTCAGGTTCTTTAGAGTTTGACCCAAGGATGATTCTTTGATAGGTATTTTTTGTGAAACATGTAGTTTTTCAATTATTTTTAAAATTAAGTTGTTTCACGCATGCACAGTTAAAAAATGAACACTATAAGGATAATTGAATTTTTGCAAAACTAACGCATGTTGATTTCATCAGCCGAATTCCACTGATGTGACAACGCTACCGTTTACGTGACAAAACCTGGTAGAAAACAAAGAACTGAGCATCAGAAACAAAAGAATGTGGTGGAGGTTAAGTCTGAAACTTTTGTGGTAGACAGTGTAGGGTGTAAGGTTGATTCTTCGAGGGATTTTACTTTAAAGAGCACAGGAAATGATTTCAAATTGGTAGCTGTTTATAATGTTCCAGTTTACAAAAAATGATATCTATAAGCCAAAATGATCCATATGTAACGGTACCTGAATAAAAAGTGATATGAAAAACTGTATTTTGCATTATTTTGTTTTTATGGGAAGCATTCTGTTGGAGTTCTGTTCATGGAATCAGTGATTTGGAGTTTTAACTATGTCATGGTTTGAGCAAAGAACT
Organism: Neoceratodus forsteri; assembly: GCA_016271365.2. Lineage (NCBI taxonomy): Eukaryota > Metazoa > Chordata > Ceratodontiformes > Ceratodontidae > Neoceratodus > Neoceratodus forsteri. The sequence continues at coordinate 298,622,165 of CM057458.1, read as the reverse complement.
CTAAGCATGGTTCTGATAGGACGATAGCTCATGTTTAGCATTCTGTACTCAAACCGTGGCATAGTAAACACTCCAAATTACTGGTTCCAGGAAAAGAACTATTCAGAATGTTGTTCATAAAAAGAAAACAATTGAAAACACAGTTTTTCACATGAATGTTTATTAAGGTACAGTTAAATATGGTTCATTTGGAGGCATGTTTATCATTTCTCTTACTAGGAATATTACTAACTGCTGCCAGTTAGCACAGATTTCCTGTCCCCTTTAACAGCAACACTACTTTTTAAAATATCTGACAAATTAGGCACTTGCAGGTCACAAAAACAGGCACTAGTTATGTGACTCAAATCACTGTTAATGTGCCTTGTGTATAATAACAGTGATAGGGTTAAGTGACTCTCAGTAGTCATATAACTAGGGAAAACAGCATAACAACTATAGGTCTGTGTGACCCTTGGTGGGTGCCCAGCCCTTCTGCCAGTACCCCCCCACATGACACAGTTGTAATATAAATCACCAGATGTGGGTGGTGAACCCTGCCACTGGTGGTCCCCCATCCATCCCTGCTTTCAAATAAATGACCAGTGGCAGGTACCCAACCTTACTGCTGGTATTCCTTCTCTTGCTTAACCCTGCTGCAACATTAATTGCCAGTGGTGGGTGGCTAGCTCTGCTACCAGTAGTATCCCCCCTCCCGCAAGACACAGCTGTGATATGGCCTTACTGTTGATAGATGCCCAACCCTTCCATTGGCATCTCCACTTTCACACTGCCCTGTTGTCAAATGTATGACCAACGGTGGGTCCCCAATCCTGCTGCCAGTATGCCTCTTTCCTGGCCAACCGATGAAAAAAAATCCCACACCCCACCACCCTGTAGCACCACTGCCCACCTCTGACCCACCAATACCCACAACTCAGTACCTTGTCGCAGGTTCTCAATGTCCCTGAACATGCTCCTGTATATGCAATTAAAAAAAAAGTCCAGAAATGTGTGTACTGCACATGCATGTGGATCTAGTCTTTTTTTTTTCTTTTTCTTATGGTCATAACTGGTCCCTTTTTTGGCAGTTTTGATCCCAAATGTTCAGTGTGTGCAGGTCAACACCCCCACCTCATGACCACACAATTGGCGCCTTGTAAATTCAATCCAAAATGTGTTTTTTAGAGAGGAAGATCCCGCAAAACAGATTTTATGTCAGATTTATAAAGTGTCACTTTTCTGAAACATAGAATTTGTCAGCAAAAAAGGATCAGTAGGCTGATCCAGTCTGCCATATTTCTCCCAGCCTATTCTGACATTTTGGTCCATATTTGGTCACCAGCATCCCTCCCACCTCCCTTTCTGCTGCTTACTATACCCGTGTAACTATCCCACACATACTTGAAGTTCCCCACTATTTTCACCCCTGTCATCTTTTCTGGCAGGCTGTTCCAGGCATCTACCACCCTTTCTGCCAAGAAGTATTTTCTCATATACTTCTTAAGCTCCCCCTCCCAGCTTCATTGCATGTCCCTGTGTTCTGGTGCTTTTCCTCCTCTAAATAAGACTCCCCATCTGCACCTTGTTCACCCCTGTGAGGTACTTATAGGTCTCAATCATGTCCCCTCTCACTCACCTCTCCTTCAGGGAGTACAAGTTGAGCTCCCGCAGCTCCCCTCGTATGGCTTCTCATGCAACCTCTGCACCATTCTAGTAGCCCTCCTCTGGATTGCCCCCACCCTGTCAATGTCCTTGTGGAGGTGTAGCCTCCAGAACTGGACACAGTACTCCAGGTGGGGTCTCACCAGTGAGTGATACAGTGACAACACCACCTCCCTCCTCCTGTTAGAAATGTACCTCCTTATGCACCTCAGTATCATCCCACTAGCCTTGCCTACTGCTTTGTCACATTGCCCTGCCACCTTGAGATCATCAAATATAATTACCCCAAGGTCCTCTTCTGGCTTGGTGACTGTCAGGACCCCCCCATCTTATACTCATCTCCAAAGTTTCCCCTCCCCAGGTATATGACTTTAAACTTTTTATCATTGAAAACCAGCTACCATGGCCTAGACCACTCCTCTAGGTTCCCCAGATCCCTTTACCTTCTCTCCACCCCTTCCTGAGTGTCCACCCTGTTGCAGAATTTTGTGTCACCCACAAAAAGACACATGTTCCCCTCCAGTTCCTCAGCAACATCACTTATGAAGACATTGAAGAGGACTGGCCCCAATATTGATCCCCATAGCACCCCACTAGTCACTCTCCTGTCCCCTGAGTGGCTGCAGTTTGTGACACGTGGACAGCCAGTTCTGAGTACACTATGATTTTTTTTTGTAAAATAAAAATGTGTTATGGACTGTCTCTCATGAGAGATGCTGAGACAGCATGTGAGATCACACACACACACACACAGGTTTTAGATACAAGGTTTTACCCAGAAGGCTAGAAGCTAATTACAGACTAGAAGAGGCCTTAATCAAGAATCTCCTGTTTTTCTAAGTTAAATCTAGCTTTAGCTGCTTAGAGGGAAATCAGTATCAATTTTATGATGTTTTGAGGAAGAAACCAGGTTCAGCACACTGGTGCAAAATCATAAATGCTTTGATGTCTGTGTGAGAAGGGATACTGCTCATAGATGAAAGGAAATTTACAGACTTGATTGGGGAAGACATATGGGGAAAGGAGTTTCTGCTGATGTAACCTTAATTATCTTACCTTCTAATACGATAAAATATCCTGGGTGTATGATTTTTCATAAACAGAGGAGGAGCTAGGTGACCTCACACAAAGGGGTTGGTGAAAGACAGTTTTTTTAAACAGATTCTGTTTTTCCTTCAGAGACACTTCTATCTACACTCTGACAAAGAAACATCTTTGAGCACTTTAAGCAAGTATTCAGGTAGAGACAGACAAAATCTAAGTGTTGTAGTAGGAATTGCACTGCTAAAACCTTGTTCTTTTAAAAGATTGTATGGTTCTCATGATAAATGGTTCTGTATTTTATGTTTTACATACTTTTATCTATTTTAGTAAAACTCTATTTTAAGAGCCTACTTGGTCTTTGACTTTCTTTTCTTTAACAAATGAAGTATATGTGGTTAAAGCAGACACTGTGCATAAGCTTGAATGGTGATTCCAAACTGGAAAAAGGTAAGAGTAATCTGTGGTCTTTTATTAGAGTTTTTAAGGATTCATTTCTGTACCCTGGTTAGGTGTCCATAGGCAAAGATATCTGGCCCCCTGAAGACACAATTATCTGAGCCTGTGCATTGGGTATGCTAGCAAGAGGTGCACAGTTTGAATCCCTCCAAGACTTGAGACCAAAGGTTGATTCAAACCCACAAAACAGACAGGAGGGTTACTTACCCTGTTTTTGTTAACTGTTCACAAGACTGCACTCGGAGGTTGCCACTTTGGGAGTAGAGGGCTGACCTGCTGAGTGGGTTTGTGACAGATTGGTTGGCAGCGGTGCGAAAAATTTTGGTATCACAAGCTTCCATTGTTCAGTGTGTCAGCTTGAGACTGTCAGCTCACTTGCAAAGAAAAAAAAAAGGCAGTGATTTATTTTTTTAAAAAAGGAGACAGAACCATATCACTTGGCGTACAGTCAAGTTCCTACTCATTTTATTTTTTTTTCCTAAAGTGCAAGTGAGAGTAGCAGTAGTTAGGGAAGATGGCTTCCAACTACAGCAGGCACACTGTAGACTACCTAAAGCAGTTGTGTGGGGACAGAGGAGTCCCGTTCAAGGCGAAAGCCAGCAAACAGAACCTAGTAGATGCCCTGCTGGTAGCAGATACCCAGAGCACCGAGTCACAAACTGAAACTGAAAAGGACCAAACCTTGAGTGTGGCAGGGCTAGTGGCCAGTACAGTGACCAGATCTGATGAGGAGGGCAACACAGCCAGTGTCAGTAAAGGGTCACAGCAGCAGGGAAAGGTCACCAGTATCCTGGATCCAGAAGTACTCAGGCTGCAAATTGAGTTGTGCAGAATGGAGCTGGAGTTCCAGACAGAAGAGAAGTATGAACAGCGAGCTGCAGAGAAGAAGAGGGAGCAAGAATGCTGTGAGGCAGAGTGAGAATGCCGTGAGACACAGCAAGAATGCTGACAGGCAGAGCGAGAATGGCAAGAGGCAGAGTGGGAACAGTGGGAGGCAGACTGTGAGGAGTGTGAGCACCAGTGAGCTGCAGAGGAGAAGAGAGAGTGAGAATGCTGAGACACAGACTGTGAGGAGCAGGAGCGCCAGAAGCAACACAAACTGGAGAATCTATGACTCCAACCAGTGGCACCAGAGCAGGTAAGTGGCTTGGGTTTAACTGGGACTACAGGACTGGGTTACAAATTGAATTCCAAATTAATAGCCAAATTTAAAGTGGGGGAGGATATGGATGCCTTTTTAAATTCTTTTGAAAAAGTTTGTATTCAGGCTAAAATTTCTAGGGACTTCAGGAGCTTCCAACTATCCCCGCTACTTACCGGGAAAACTCAGGATGCATTGGGTCAAATGAACAATGAGGACAGTGATGATTACAGCAAACTTAAAGCTTCACTGTTAAAAAAATTTGAATTAACTGCTGAATCATACAGAGCTAAATTCCATAAGCTCAGGAGAAGCCCTGACATGAGCTATGAGGAGCTAGCCATGAAACAACATCAGTTTTTAAAACGTTGGTGGAAAGGAATTGAGGCAAACTCTGTTGATAAAATTGAAAATGTGATTTTGTTTGAACAGTTTTATTGGGCATGCCCAGCAGAGCTGAAAACCTGGCAGGAGGACCGAGATCCCAAAACAGTACAAGAGGCTGCTGAACTCTCAGACCACCATGCCAAGAGCAGACCTGCTCTGGGAGTGAATGGGGTGGGCATGGCAGTGCAGAAAGGGAAAAGTGTGCCTTCAGGGCAACTAAAACCCTCACTGCCTCCACCAAAACCAGTTAGCCCCAGGTTTTAGAGAAAAGATTTCTCTGAAAAGAGAAATGAATGTTGGTTATGTAAAGAAACTGGGCATATTGCCAGACAGTATCCCAAAAGAATGAGCAATATTACGCAGAATGGTACTAGAAAAGAAGTGGGTTGTTTGTGTGTCCCTGGGAGCATGCCAGTGAACATGAGGGAACACGTGCACCCAGTCACGGTGAATGGTGTACAGATGCAAGGGTTAAGGGACACAGTGGCATCCTTGACCTTGGTAAAGGTGGATCTGGTACAGCCTGGTCAGCTTATACCCAATAAATACATCACTGTACAGGACTTCACTGGTGAGGCAAAAACTTTGCTCCTCGCTAGTGTTCTCCTAGACTGGGGTGAAACAGGGGGAACTGTGCAACAGGTGGCTGTAGTCGAAACCTTAGCAGTGGATGTGATCCTGGGCAACAATCTAAAACAGGATGGTATGTGCAGTTACCTGTAGCCAAGCAGCAAGGGACAATTGTAGTTCCCTGAACCCCACAGAAACCATTGTGGAAACCACTGAGATGCTGATTCCCCAGCCTGTGTCTCCAGATGGGGAGACCAATGAAAAGGGGTAGAAATTTCCCCCATAACAAGTAACCACACAGCTACAGAGGGTTACTTTGAAGAGGGAGGGGTGACCCATGGTCAGAGGGTTGGGATTGACAGTGATCCTGAGTGCCCTGATACTAGTGCTAGGGACCCTAGTTTAGTGACTGAATGGGACCTGTCCCATGCCTTGGGAATGTGTGAGGGGTTTGCAGCTGCTCAGAGAAGTGACCCTAGTTTAGAGAAGCTGAGGGCTTGGTCAGACTTGGACAGCACACAGGGAGGTGACGGCAGACAAAAGGTTTATTGGGAAAATGGACTTATGTATACTCAGGCAGTACAGACAGAGGGAGGGGGCTAGGCAGGCAGCTTGTCAGTCCCCAGAGGTATCGTGAGCAGTTGCTCAAGACTGCACATGATATTCCCTTGTCTGGTCATCTGGGAATCATGCACATGATGCAATCATTGGCCCAGAATTTCTACTGGCCTAACTTCACCCAGCAGGTGAAGGAGTACTGCAGGTCTTGTCACCGGTGCCAAGAAATAGGGAAGGTGGGCAAGAAAACCCAAGCCGCCCTGATTCCATTGCCCATAGTGGAGGAGCCATTCCAGAGGGTGGGAATGGATATTGTGGGACCTTTAAATACCCCCAGCTACTCCAGGAAGAGATTCTTTTTGACTGTGGTGGATTATGCCACCCGGGACCCAGAGGCAGTTGCCCTATCCTCTCTGAGGACAGACAAAGTGGCAGATGCCTTCCTTGGGATTTTCTCCTGTGTTGGGTTTCCACAGGAGGTTATCACCAATCGAGGGGGTTCCTTCATGTCGGACCTGATGAAATGTTTATGGGAGAAGTGTGGGGTGGTGCAGAAATGCATGCATCCATATCACCCACAAGCCAATGGGCTTGTGAAAAGATTTAATGGTCCCCTAAAGTCAATGCTCTGAGCATTTGCTGAACAGCATGGGAGGGACTGGGAGAAATACTTCCCCCACCTGTTGTTTGCATACAAGGAGGTGCCCCAAGAGTCGACAGGATTTTCCCTCTTCGAACTCTTATATGGACGCTGGGTATGTGGCCTCTAGACTTGATCCAGGAGGACTGGGAAGGCAAGCACGCCACCCAGGGAACTCCCATTGTGGATTATGTCCTTAGGTTTAGGGAAAGGCTGAAGGAGCTTATGGGGACAGCCCAAAGCAACCTGGCAGCTGCCCAACAGAAACAAAATATGTGGGACGACTGCAGAGCCAGAGCTCGCTCATACATTGTGGGTCAGGAAGTCATGGTCCTTATTCCGGTCCAGAAAGACAGGCTGCAGGCTGAGTGGGCAGGACCATACAAAGTGGTTAGGAAGATAAATGACATGAACTACATTATAGAGTTATCTGACCGAAGACAGACAGAAAGGATGTACCATGTCAACATGATGAAGCCATATGCAAATAGGGCTGACATGGTGTTTGCAGTGTGTAGTCCTGGAGAGGGGACAGATGAAGGAGACCCCCTTCTCGACTTGCTGGAGGAAAGTAAGTGGGAGTCCTCTGTGGAGGCAGTAAAATTGTCTCCCCAGCTGGCCCCGGACCAGATCCAGAAAGTAAGGGAGGTTTTAGCAGACTTTGCCCCATTGTTTCGCACCAAGCCTGGAGTGACCTCCTTAGCGATGCATGATGTGGAGACAGGAACACAGGTGCCCATACAGCAGACAACATATCGGGTGTCAGAGGCTGTCCAAAAGGACATTAGGAGGGAAGTGGAGGAGATGCTGGATTTAGGGGTAATCCGGAGATTCCACAGCCCCTGGGCCTTACCCATGGTCCTTGTGCCCAAGCCAGATAGCTCTACCCATTTCTGTGTGGACTATCATGGACTGAATGCAGTCATGAAGTCAGATGCCCACCTGATGCCCCAGACAGACAAACTCCTGGACAAATTGAGAGGGGCGACCTACCTTACAACTATTGACCTGACCAAGGGGTATTGGCAGGTAGAGTTGACAGACAGAGCTAGGGAGAGGTTGGCCTTCATTACTCCGATAGGCTTATTTGAATTTAAAGTAATGCCTTCCGGAATGAAGAATGCCCTGGCCACTTTCCAAAGGTTGGTGAACCAGGTGTTAAATGGTGCTGAGGAGTACGTCGTGGCATACCTGGATGACATTGCCATCTTTAGTGCCAGCTGGGAGGAACACCTATCCCACCTTAGGGAAGTGCTGGGCAGAATGAGGGCCAAGCTAACTGTCAAAGCCGGGAAGTGCCAGGTGGCCATGGGAGAAGTGCCATACCTCAGGCATGTGGTAGGCCAAGGACAGCTCTGTCCTAACCAAATAAAGATAGAGGTAATCCAGGCATGGCCCAGACCAGAAACACAGAAGCAGGTTTGGAGTTTTCTAGGGACATCAGGGTACTACAGGAAATTTGTACCCAATTATAGTGCCCTGGCTACTCCCCTATCTGACCTGACAAAGAAAAGGATGCCCAAGAAAATTACCTGGGGCCTAGCCTGTGAGGAACCCTTTTCCAAACTAAAAGAGGCACTGTGCAGTGCTCCTGTTTTGACAAGTCCTGACTATAGCAAACCCTTTATAGTTCAGACTGACACCTCAGATGAGGGTATTGGGGCAGTACTGAGTCAGACATCCAGCCAAGGGACAGATCACCCAGTAGTGTACCTGAGAAGGAAGTTACTTCCCAGGGAGCAGGCATATTCCACTGTGGAAAAAGAGTGTCTTGCCATAGTGCGGGCCCTAAAGAAATTAGAGCCATACTTATATGGGCATCATTTTGTGGTGCAGACTGACCACAACCCCCTGGTTTTGCTGATGCAGATGGGAAAGAACAATGTTAGATTGCTAAGATGGAGTCTTGCTTTGCAAGGGTATGATATGACAATCATACATAGAGCTGGAGCCAGAAACCAGAACTCAGATGGTCTGTCTAGTGTGTATGAAGAGTGAACTGATTTGGGAAGCTTATCCCATGCCGGGTATAGAGCCCCCAAATTCAGTCTAGGTGGGGAGGATTGTGACACGTGGTCAGCCAGTTCTGAGTACACTACGATTTTTTTTTGTAATATGAAAATGTGTTATGGACTGTCTCTCATGAGAGATGCTGAGACGGCATGTGAGATCACACAAACACAGGTTTTAGATACAAGGTGTTACCTGGAAGGCCAGAAGCTAATTACAGACTAGAACAGGCCTTAATCAAGAATCTCCTGTTTTTCTAAGTTAAATATAGCTTTAGCTGCTAAGAGGGAAATCAGTATCAATTTTATGATGTTTCGAGGAGGAAACCAGGTTCGGCACTCTGGTGCAAAATCATAAATGCTTTGATGTCTGTGTGAGAGGGGATACTGCTCATAGATGAAAGGAAGTTTACAGACTTGATTGGGGAAGTCACATGGTGAAAGGAGTTTCTGCTGATGTAACCTTAATTATCTTAGTTTCTAATATGATAAAATATCCTGGGTGTATGATTTTTCATAAACAGAGGAGGAGCTAGGTGACCTCACACAAAGGGGTTGGCGAAGACTGTTTTTTAAACATATTCTGTTTTCCTTCAGAGACACTTCTATCTACACTCTGACAAAGAAACATCTTTGATTGCTTTAAGCAAGTATGCAGGTAGAGAGAGACAAAATCTAAGTACTGTAGTAGGAATTGCACTGTTAAAACCTTTTCCTTTTAAAAGATGGTATGGTTCTTGTGATAAATGGTTTTGTATTTCATGTTTTACATACTTTTATCTATTTTAGTAAAACTATATTTTTAGAGCCTACTTGGTCTGTCTTTGAATTTCCTTTCTCTAACAAGTGAAGTCTATATGGTTAAAGCAGATACTGTGCATAATCTTGAAGGGTGATGCCAAATTGGAAAGGTAAGAGTAATCTGAGGTCTTTTATTAGAGTTTTTAAGGGTTCATTTCTGTACACCAGATTAGGTGCCCATAGGCAAAGATATCTGGCCCCCTGAAGACAGAATTATCTGAGCCTGTGCATTGGGTGCGCTAGCAAGAGGTGCACAGTTTGAATCCCTCCAAGACTTGAGACCAAAGGTTGATTCAAACTCTCAAAACAGACAGGAGGGTTACCCTGTTTCTGTTAACTGTTCGCAAGACTGCGCACAGAGTTTGGCACTTTGGGAGTAGAGGGCTGACCTGCTTAGTGGGTTTGTGACATAGTTTACTACCACCCTCTGCCTCTTGTCCTTCAACCAGTTTGATACCCAGCTTACCACTTTCTCCCCTTCCCCTAGGCTGCTTAGTTTCTTTACTAGCCTCCTGCATGGCACAGTGTTGAAGGCCTTGCTGAAGTTCAGACAAACCACATCCACTGTCCTCCCTGTATCTACCTCCCTAGTCACCCAGTCAAAGAAATCTATGCAATTTGTTTGGCATGACTATGAGGTAGTCATGGGGGGGGGCGATGACATGCTCACCTTGAAAGTATGGGCCCAGAAATGGGTAAAAATTTGCAAGTTTTGAGTTGCATTTGCTTTACGAATTGCCATATTATTGCCTTGGCCACTTGCAAAGCAGCTGCAGCTCACATGACTACATTGGCGAATAGGGGAGAAACAGGAAGTCCCCCATCCAGGGCGTAAAAATGGATCAACAGCTGATCTAAATTGCCCACAGGCAGAGGTGACTAGCACCAGTGAGTGGATGGTTGTGACATGTAATTCACTCTTTTTTACTTTTTTTCCCCTGAGTTTTAACTAATTTTATGCCCAGTTTGTTTGTTCCACTGAGAAGTGAGAAGAGGAGCCATTTTGTGAGAGGCAGTGGGAGGCAGAGACAAGTGGAGGCCACATGAGTGCCTTGGCTAATAGGGAAGGAGCAGACTGCCCTAACTAGACCACAGAAATGGAGAAACAGCTGGTCTCTCTTGGGCATAGGCAGCGGCGACTAGGGCCAATGTGTGGAGGGCTGTCAAGTGTAATTTGCTTTCTTATTTTTTTACTTTTTTTTCCTGAGTTTTGACTAATTCTTTGCTCAGTTTGTTTGTTCCCTTCAGGAACAGGAAACAAAGACATTTTGTAGGAGGCAGTGGAAGGTGTGATCGCAAATTCTCTCACTGTAAGTATTACCTGAGCAACCACTCCCGTAGTCACGGGCCAAAAACCACACCACTGGGTTTTGTCTTAACGTCGCTTTATTTGATCAACCTTACACATGCATGTGGGACTTCTACAATGGAGAAGTTCTCCGATTACAATTTACAGCAGCTTTTTATAAGCTAGATTTTGCACTTCTTATTTTGAAAAATACCAACATTTCAGTATAAGCCAATCATAAGACAGCATAACAAGTTTTTAGCAATGTAACAGAAAAAACACATTGATATGCATGAGGTATTTTTCCACTGCTTATTTTATTTCTTTCCCATTACTGCTTGATACATATGCCTGGGTCAAGCTGACCTGAGAGAGACAATGAGTTTCACTCACACCATAGCAATGTACAGCTTGCCTTCAATGCCACTACGTGCTGTTATTTTTATATTTTGTCCAGGCATGCTCTTATCTTTATATTTTGTCCAAGCCCGTTATTCAGGCTGGTACAACCAGTTCTGCTCAGTTTTATCTATCTTTCTGTTTTTACAAATGTACCTCAAGTAACCTCAGTACAAATTCTATAACCCTTAAAAAAGAAAACATGAACTCAGAAATTTCTACTACATTCATTATGACTTTGTTACAGCATGGCTTTCAAAGCAAGCATAGCTTCAAGGCATTTAATAACAAATATAGCTTTAGGATATATAAAAATTCCCTCACACTCTCCCCCCTTTTGATACTATGTATCAAGTAACCAATCCCTTTTTACTTTTTCTCACTTTATATTTTGGTCACAATTTGGCTCGTTTTGTAATGGAAAACACCCCCTCCAGTTTAATGGGGTCCTTTTGTTTAGGTTTAAAGGGGCAGGTGGGTGGCGCCCCGTGACACCATTGTGTTGCACAGGCATTGTAGGAGAAGTTTGATTAGGACAGTCAGTAGCCAGAGTGCCAATATGACCACTTACAAGTACTGTCACCCAATGGAGAAGAGTAGCACCCCAGTCACCAACTACGCTTGTAAGCCATGACCATGGGTCCCATATTTATGTGTAGCAAGCTTAGAAAAAAATGCAAGGCTGGAATTTGTGCATATTTTGGCCACGGCCTCATTTTATGCTTTTAGCTTTTTTTTTTTTCATTGTATAGAATTTTACAATTAACCCTTTTAAAGTCTTACACGCACACATATTAAGTGACATAGTGGTATTTTTCACTTGCAGCCTTTTGCTACTAGATATACTAATTTACATGTTGGCATTATTTAGTCATTTACTAACCATTTTTACCTTTTACTAGCCCTTTAGCAATTTACACTAGCCATTTTACACCTTTTTATTTTCTCAGTTTTATGGTTAGCCAACTACACATTGTTGATAAAAGTTTGGTCACTGATTACTAAAACCTTGGCCACTGACCACTGTTAATAATTTTACCCTGAAGATAGGAGGCCCCTGAGGACTCGAACATTTAAAAATTGAACATAAATGTAAAGATATTAGTTAACAACTGAAGGTTAAAAAAAAAACTAAACATTTTTACTTTTAGACTGTGAGACTAGGTGAATAGGTATATGATTTAAAACTGGTTGCCAGCATACAGATAGTCAAGGCATTTATAAAAAGCATTCTGTTTTGGAGTTGGTACAGGGGTGGTTACAGACGGAACACAAATTGTGAGTTTGTAAAACATAATACAGAATTGAGGGATGTCAACACCACAATTGAAATATGTGAAAAAATGCTAACATGTGACACCACATATAACACAATATAACATAACAATTTTGTTGATGAAAAAGAGTTTATGGAATTTACTTTGAGAGTGAATAAGGTAGATGCTACCTTGTGTTGAGGTGTGGCACACCCTTGGAGCTTGATTGAAGAATCTGTTGATAATGTCTCTTGACAGATAAGTCCTTATAAAACATAACAGTCCATGAAATTAACAGTTTATAAGTTCATATAAGTATTCACAGGTTGATGTAGTTACAGTACAGATGAAATGTCATTTGCAGAATGGTGGTAACCCCACAAGGCATATGGGGCAATGCAGACAGTAATTTAAAAACAAAACACCAGCATAGTAGAAAGTCAGTGTTTATTTTGCTGGCTAGCTGCTGGATGGCTGATTAGTAGACACACTGGCCAGGGGTGCATTGAGTCCTTTTAATGGAATAGCCACACACACACTGGCATGGCATTTGTTTTGTCGTAGTTGATTACACCCCGGCATAAAGATTAACAGTCCATAAAAAGGTAACAATTGACAATAAACCATTAAGAACACAGTCCATAACAGAGCAATAGGGTTGTAGAAAGTACCAGCCATGTTTGGAACAAGCGGTAGTGAAGAAAATGGATGTATTGCTTGAAGGTCAATTGAAGCAGAATCTTTTCGCTGGAGTTGGGGAGTGCCCCTTCCCCAGACTTAACTTTATAGTAAGCAGAAACAATAAGCTTGATTGCAGAGTTTGAACTGACTGGACCTTTTTTAGTTGATTTAAAGTTCTACAAATAGGTGTAATTTTGCTGAAAACATTACACTTGCAGAGGTAATAATAACTGGATTCATGCAATAGTCCTTATAAGGAACCAGTCAGACACAAAGATGGTGATAACATTAAAACTGTGGCAGTTGTTTTTTTTTTTTAAGGAAAAAGATGAAGGTCTTGGCAACTTAGATAAAAGTATTACTGCTGTTGAACGTGGAGATCTTATGTGTGCCACACCGTGGAAACCTGCAAACTTGCAAAGTGTGTTAGACACTGAGTTAAAAACACATAAATAACAATTTTTTAAACCATTTACTTCTTGTTTTGTGAAGAGTGGTGTGACAGAGCCTAAATTTTGGCAATTAGAAAAATAAAAAATAAAAATGGGACATTAACCGCACACCTGGGGGTGCAGGCCGAGGTTCAATTATACCATTTGACCATTTGTAAATTATGACAATGTTATGGTTACCTCCTGCTTTTAAATTACAGAAGCAGTTATGACAGTGATGAACATTATTTCCCCTGTCTGTTGCAAGCAGGCCTGACTGAGACCTGAGTTATAAAATTTTGTAATGTTACAATACATAGATACATAGATACATAGACAGTGTCGGCAGATAAGGGCCTATGGCCCACCCAGTCTGCCCATTTGAGCTTGTAAGTTCAGTTTGTTTTCCTAGAAGTCTGTTTCCCCTTAACCCTGACCTCTAGAATTCCTTTATGTCTATCCCATGCATTCTTAAATTCCGTGATTGTTTCAGCCCCCACCACTTCCTCTGGCAGGGTGTTCCACTTGTCCACCACCCGTTTTGTGAAGAAATTTTTTTTCATGTTTTCTCTGAATTGTCCTCCCTCCAACTTTATCACATGCCCTCTAGTCCTGGAACATCTTTTTACTTAAAAATAGTGTTTTTCTGCACTCTGTTTCTCCCTGTAAGATACTTGTATGTCTCTTATCATATCCCCTCTCTCCCTCCTCTCCTCCAGGGAGTACATGTTCAGTTCCTTCAACTTGTCTTCATAGGACTTGTGATACAATCCATTTCTGCACCATTTTCACCCCTTGTACTCCCTTCAGACCCATTACCCCCCTCTTCCTCAGTAAAGACTGAGCAGAAATACCTGTTCAATATGTCAGCTTTACTGTTGTCATCCTCCACGCGACTCCCATCCTCCCCCTTCAGTCTCACTATCCCTCCCTTTGTCTTTCTTTTTTCACTTATGTACCTGTAAAAGGTTTTGTCCCCTTTAACCACTGATTTTGCAATGTGTTCTTCTGTCTGAGCTTTGGCTTCCCTTACTGACTTCCCTGCCTCCCTTTGTTTCTCCTGGTACTTTTTCTTATCCCCTTCTGCATGTGTCTTTTTGTATTGCCTGAATGCTATCTTTTTGCCTTTCACTTTCTTTGCTACCTCTTTGGAAAACCATAATGGTCTCCTCTTTCTTTTCCTCTTGCTAACCTGCTTAATGCAGTTACACGCTTCAAACATATTGTTCATAACAATATGCCTTTTACACAGTGCAATTAGTGGGACAAATACATATGTTGTTGGCCTATGCCAATTTAATAACAGTGCCTATTGCACCTGTGACAAGTGAAAAGGTCTACCTTCTTTACCCTGTATAGTGAAATACTTTAAAGTACTGAGTGGGGTAAGGCTTGAAGCATAGGTTTGGAGTACAATCTAAATTGTGCATATTATAATTGTTAAAATTGAAAATGACAAAACCTGCATAGAGTGCACTTATTTTTCAGGGGTACCTGTGAGTAATAAGACAGACGGAGCATTAATTTTACTTTTGGTTTTGCTTTGGAACATATTGTAGGGGTGGGTCAGCAATGCTGGTCCCAGTATTTAGATGTGGTTATGAGCATTAAAAACGTTATACATGTGGAGCACTTTTCTGAATACACACATGATACAGTGTAGCAAGATGTATATTAAAACATTATAACATAAACGAAACATAAGCATGTTTGTAATAGAACAATTTTAGTATTGAGCATAATGCATAATGCATAAAATACATTTTAAACAACACATATAGACTGTAAACTTAGCTTAGAGTCCAGAAATGTTAGAGTACTGTGAATTTACTGGTTGAAAAATGCATTCATTGCTGTAAGGCAATGACAAAAGTTGTTTTGCATTTGTTTGAACAGGATAAGAAAGCTGAAAAGACAATCAAAAGAATGAATATGTGTGGACATACATACACAACTTACCCTCCAGCGTAACTGATTACTTGCTGAGGCAGAAACCCTTGTACCAATAATAGGTGTGAGATTTAACTGTTTGCACTAGAAAAACAGAAGGGCTTGAGCTGGGTTATGCTGTTAAAATACCTTGGGTCTTTTTAAAACCTGTAAATAAGAAACAATTATTGGCAAATATACATTTTCTTTATTTACCCTTTGGGGAACAGTGATGTACCTTGCAACCTTAGTGGGTACTACACTGGAAGGGATAGAGGAAGGGTAGCTTACCCTCCCCCAAGCTCCTACTGGTGGAAGAGACAGCTCAAGTGAAAGAGACAGCTCGAATACTGTAGCAATAAAAGGTTAGCTGTGGATGGTGACATGATCCCCACCTACTACACTTTAAATTATAACAAGATAATATTACAATTAGTTTAGTAAGTTTCATACCTTACTATAAGATGGGGAACTTCTTTTTCTCTAGAAGAAAGAGAAGAAACACAGACAAACAACAAAAACAAACACACACCAGTTTAAAAATAAAACAAGATTATTTCCATAGGATAAAAGAAGCCAAGCGTCCCTGGGTTCCCTTATCCTAAGCATGACAAAATGTCAGCTGAGTTTATAAAAAATCCAGATTGATGGTAATACCGTACGTACGTATCTCTTAGAATGCATTTCAAAAAGACAAAAAAATGATTACACCATGGTCACACATAAAAACAAAAGCCATTGTTTTTAACTGTAGATGGTAAACTCTCAAAAACAGCTGTAATAGTCCTTTTTTCAAAAGCGTACTATATATATATATATAATAAAAATATGGGGAGATGATGAATAATTCTCCCCTTTCAGCTGGAGTATTGCCTGTGTTGGCTGCAAGTCAGAAGCAGTGAGACGAGAAGAAAAGTTTGTTCCTCTTCACTTAGAATACTAGTTTTGCAATAAAAAGTCAAATTACATGGTTCACTCTTGGTGTGCTTTCATGAAAACATATATTTTGTGTGAAAAGTTGTGCTTTAGGTATGGAATACACATTAAGTTTGAACTGGTAGTAACATAAAATGTTGAAACACAAGAAGGTCAAATAACGTGCAAAAGGTCACAGTGTGCATGCAAGGGTCGTTCAAACCTTATTATTTTTTTTTTTGTGTCCTTGAACACTACTGACATTAAATATCTTTAAATAATAACAAAGCATACAATAAAACTGCTGGCCAAGACAGTACACACACATACACATACACAAAAAGAAATACTTAACACAAAATAAGACTGACATTGTTTCACACCAATTTGCTGAGGTAATGCCCATAGTTTCATTAGAAAACTGTACATGTTTTAGATACATGTGCTGCCTCCACCTGTCTTGTAACACTGACAATTTTTAAATCAACACATTTATACATATCGCCATGCCAAATTTTTCCAGAACAAAACACTTTTTAAACAGATTTTAACTCCGTTAAAACGCAGCACAACATATCATCTGTAAGTGAACACATTTTGTATAACATGGTTACACCTTTTGGCACATAGCCAAAATATGGCACCCTGCCATTTTGCAAAAAGTTTCTGGTTATAACTAGAAGTATGATAAAGCCATTTATAGCTGTTAACACATTACATTTTCACCTAGCAGTGGCTTGGCACATTGCTTGCAAACTACAAATCTTTCTGCACATTGCGATCTATATGACATTATAACTTTTTACCATCAACACTACCTGCTCCAATCCAACAACTACAAACAAAAGTTCTTCACTGACCCTATTTAGGCAGCACAAATGTTCCATTAAAAATAAAGCCAATTAAAACAGTCAGCTATGAGGCAAAGAAGCTTTTTCTTTCTTTTTTTTACTGTAACATGTTGTGCACTGAAGGCAGTCAATCCTATTTCGCAACCTTGACAACAGAACATAATTACAGAACACAGATATAAGCTAGAAAATATGCACGAGAAAGACGGAGCATTACCTTGTTTAGTATATGTATTACAGAAATAAAACAGACAGACATAAAACAACTTTGAATAAAAAATTCAGACTTACCGGTGCCAAGGTATTTTTCTTCTTCTTTCCGATACACTAGTCTGAGTAAGAAAACTGACTGCAGGACCTTCATGATAATTTCCAAACACTGCAGCTATTAACCCTTTCAAAGGTTTTCTTTTGGCCATTTTAATAACCTGCCAAACCAAGTCTTTTTCCAGAGCTCTGGTTTGCAGTTTAAAACAAAACAAAAATCTCTAACAGTACTAGGTTGAGATCCATCTGGTAGAGGTCCCCAGTACTTGGGTTTGGGATCAAATGTTTTAGCCTCTATAGGAGGCAAGGGAACTTGAAATTGATACAGAAAAACTTGAAACTACACAGATAGGCAAAATGGGGGAGGATTTCAAATCATCCTGCCTATAGTCACCTACATCGCAGCATATCCCAGTAGTTTATTTTTTTCCCTAGATGTTGCTTATCTAACTTTACTTAATCAGCTGCTGTTTTTCTCCTAAAAGCAGCCTGAACTGTGAAAGTCATCATTGGCTCTAACAGTATATACTTGCAGCAAGCACAAATTACAAGTACAAAGGGCAGTGCAGTTGCCCTTGTAATTTGTTTGGTCAAACTTGTCAAACATACATTTTGCCGGTCCAGATAATACTAACTCTGGACCCAGCTATTTTTTTCCCTTGTTTCCATATTATCTAGGCCTGTCCTTATAGTGCACACTCGCCCAAGGTATTCTTGTACTTACAGTGATGATGAGTGTCACCAGCTCCCTAGGCGTCACATCCTGATGGGGTTCCACAAAATGTCCTTCTTTTGTCCAAGGAAACAACCCGATCATGAGGTGACACGGACTGAAGAACTCATCCTGCCAACTATGCCAAAACTGTGATCGCAAATTCTCTCACTGTGGTATTACCTGAGCAACCACTCCCGTCGTCACGGGCAAAACCACACCACTGGGTTTTGTCTTAACGCCGCTTTTATTTGATCAACCTTACACATGCATGGGACTTCTACAATGGAGAAGTTCTCCGATTACACTTACAGCAGCTTTTTATAAGCTAGATTTTGCACTTCTTATTTGAAAATACCAACATTTCAGTATAAGCCAATCATAAGACAGCATAACAAGTTTTTAATAATGTAACAGAAAAACACATTGATATGCATGAGGTATTTTTCCACTGCTTATTTTATTTCTTTCCCATTACTGCTTGATACATATGCCTGGGTCAAGCTGACCTGAGAGAGACAATGAGTTTCACTCACACCATAGCAACGCAAGCTTGCCTTCAATGCCACTAGCGCTGTTATTTTTATATTTTGCCCAGGCATGCTCTTATCTTTATATTTTGTCCAAGCCCGTTATTCAGGCTGGTACAACCAGTTCTGCTCAGTTTTATCTATCTTTCTGTTTTTACAAATGTACCTCAAGTAACCTCAGTACAAATTCTATAACCCTTAAAAAAAGAAAACATGAACTCAGAAATTTCTACTACATTCATTATGACTTTGTTACAGCATGGCTTTCAAAGCAAGCATAGCTTCAAGGCATTTAATAGCAAATATAGCTTTAGGATATATAAAAATTCCCTCACAAAGGCTGAGACCAACAGAGACCACATGACTGCCTTGGCAAATAGAGGAGGAGCCAGGAGCACTGTCCAGGCCATTAAAAACAGAGAAGTAGCTGACCTCAGTTGAGCATAGGCAGTAGTGACTAGTGCCAGTGAGTGGAGGGTTGTGAAGTGTAATTTTCTCTTTTTTTACTTTTTTCCCTTATGTTTTACATACATTTTTGCATGGCTTACTTGTTCCCTTCAGGAACTGGAAGCAGATCCATTTTGTAAGAGGCAGTGGGAGGCAGAAGCCAGCAGAGACCACGTGACTGGCTTGGCCAATAGGGGAGGAGTAGGAAGCCCATTCCAGGCCATAAATTTGAATCTGCTCAAGTGTCCCACATGAGTGTCCCAGAGCAGGAATGTTGTATTTTATGAAGGACATCTGCAGGAACCATGGACTGCAGGAGACTCTGATCATCTAGAGTACAGAGGCGAAGCACCAGGTGGAAACAAAATGATCCAAGGAATGTTGATTCCAGGGGAAAAGTAGCACAAGGTATGAGGGGCACTAATCAGGGTGAAGTCAGGGCTACACCAAAGGAGATTAGGGAAACATAATTGAGATAAGGACAACTATTAGAACTATTGCTGCTGGTGTGAGGTAAGGGGGTTAACCTAGCAAAAGTAGGGAGTTGTAAAAAATCCTGTCTAGGGTACTGCCACAGGGGTATCAGTAGGAGCAACTGAGTGACTAGTGGTGTGTATGGTGTAGTCAACCAAATAACCTGTTTTAAATCTACCTTACAGTCGAATAGCACACAGTGATGCTGGGGGGATACGGTGCAGGGATATGGTGGGAGTGCAGGGAGTGCAGGATAGCAATGAACTAGAGAGTGCTCTGGGACTTTAGCCACTGCCTCAGCTGCAGTAGGTTCCAGGCCATGAGAATAGAGCTGGAAACCACAAGAGCTGAGATAAGGCTCTTGAGGGCCGCAGCCACCGGGCTGTGTAGGGTGTCATTGTCACAGCCACCACCAAGACCCATTCAAACCAGAGCCAGGGACTGGAAAATGGTGGTGGAGGAAGAAAAAAGGGGTGGGGAGGTTGTCAGGTGAAGCCTATAGAGGCAGGGCTGTACACTAGCAACAGATTCACCTGTTCCCTATTGCAGACACTGGAATCCCAGGTGACCCTCTCAAGGGATGATGGGACAAACTCGCTAATAGGCTGGCACTATAAATGGAAGACACGCCAAGGAGGGAAGGCAGCCCCAAACAGCTGCTGTGTAAAGAAACAGGAGGCTGTGCTCTATTTAATGTGCAAAAACAGTGAAGGGTAAAAAAATTACTGTAGCAAAAAGTGCAGCGTGCAACCGGCGACGATAATACATTGGCTATAAGTAAATTAAATATCTGCCAACAGCATCATAGGTGTTTTGTAATGCCTATTGCAGCCTGTAGATAGCTCGCGTACACCACCCATGATGCACTACATGACATTTCAGCTACATGCCTTCCTCAGAGCTGATGGTGGATTGTGCCAGAACGGGAAGAGGGTTCCTAATTTTGTGCGGGTGGTGGTGGGCTTTTTGTGATAAGGAGTTGCAGTGTATAATGATAAAAGAAATGTAAGTGAATTCACTCATATTGTTTTTTTTTTTGTACATAATCTTTTTAATAAGATTTTCTATATCACACATACATACAAACATATCAACCAGAAGAACATAAAAAACATACATTTGCTACATGAAAGGAAACCAGAACTAACAGGTCTGTGCCATTCTACAGCTGCATAGTCCATGTTTTCTATATATCTTACTACTTTAGGTTACAGTCATGTAGAAAAAAAAGACAAGAATAACTGATAATAAAGCTCATCTCACCATCATGATCTATGTCTTGTTTTGATTACAAATAAATGTAATCTCTCTCAAAGGTGTACTAGGAGTTCATTACCTTTCTGTGCTATTCGTTTCTGGAACAAAGGATATATATCAGAAAATCCCTGACTGCCTTCCCTCCTTACTCCTCCCCCCTCAGTGACTGTTCTATAAACCTTCCCATAATATGGCTGCCTCTTCCAGTGTCAAGGTTGCCAGAAGGGGCTCCCAGGCAGACAAGAAACTCTCCTTCCTTATCTTTAATGGAGAATGAGAGGTGCTCCAGGCCCAATGTTTGTATAATCAGGGTATGCCATTGTTGTATGGTAGGAGAGGCGGATACCCATGTATTGAGTATACAGTGTCTCACGAGCACCAAAAGTACCCAGACCCACCTAGGAAAGGGACCGTATTCATCAGCCTCCACCTCTCCCACTCCAAATAGCATGTTTAGAGGGTCTAGTATTAGTTGTCTACCCCACATCATCTCTGATTCCTGTGCCACCTCACCCAAAAACCTTTGTAGGATTTGGCAGGCCCAGAAGTAGTGGAAATAGGTGCCCAATTCAGTCCCACATTGCCAACATACAGGAGGAACCGCCGGGTTAAACTTATGTACCATTGCTGCAGGGCGGTACAGTCTATGGATAAACTTATAATATGATTCCTGATACTTGTTACAAATCAGGATCCCTCTGTAAAGCTGCAACAATGTGGACCTCACTCATGTTGTTTATTTAGTAAGTCATTCTGTTTTAGTATGTGCTGTCAAGGGCTTGGGGGGAGGAGAGAGGTTGGGGCTTATGGAGTGGTTTGGGCAAGGGGGAGCATGAGTGATTCTGATACCCTAAGAATGAAAGTGAGACCACTCTTACAACTGTAAGAGTAGTCTCATCAGCTATACCTTACCTGAACATACTCATTTCCATGGCAACCACGCACGAGACACTCTTGACAGAATAAGAGTGTCTCATGCACAGAGGAAGGGAGCTCGCCGATTGGTCGTTTAATTTATCTAGATTTACAAATTGAGAATCTCTGATTAAAGCTCGATTTTTTTCCAATTATTTGTTTACCTGAGAGGGATTTAAGAAATTGTTATTCTAATGGGGATAGTTGTGGTGACACTATGTTTTCAACATTGTTTTTTAAACAATCTTGTATTTGGAGCTATTTAAGTAAATGTCCATATGGCAAATTAAGTATTTGTGTAAGAATACCAAATAAACAGAATTTACTGTCTACTAATAAATCCTTAATTTGCGATAAGCCCAAACCTTTCCAACCAGAGGGCTGAAGGTTGTGATTGTCAACAGTTACATAGATACATAGATTTTGATGGCAGATAAGGACCGCTTGGCCCACCCAGTCTGCCCATTTCCCTACCTAATGGATAAGCTGCAGATCCTAGTTAACCAGCAGCCTACTTCTTCCTACCCCCATCCCCTAGAATTGCCTTATGACTGTCCCATGCATGCTTGAATTCAACCACTGTTTTTGACTCCACAACCTCCTCCGGAAGGCCGTTCCATGCATCCACAACCCTCTCTGAAAGAATACTTCCTTAAATTACCTCTGAGCCGCCCCCCTTCTATCTTCAAAGTGTGCCCCCTTGTTCTTGCACACCTCTTTTATTGAAAGATGCTACCCTCTTGGACTTTGTTGATTCCCTTGAGGTACTTTAAAGTTTCTATCATGTCCCCTTCTCCTCCTTTCTCGAGGCTATACATATTCAGCCCCTAAGTCTCTCTTCTATGTCTTCCGGAGCAGACCCTGCACCATTTTAGTTGCCCTCTTCTGGACAGCCTCCATCCTGTCTATGTCTTTGCGGAGATTCGGTCTCCAGAACTGCACACGGTACTCCAGATGGGGTCTCACCAACTGTCTGTACAGAGGGATAATAACTTCCTGTTTTCTACTGATGATGCCTCTCCCTATGCATCCCAGTATCCCCCCAGCGCTCCTTGCAGCCCTCTCACATTGCTTGTCCACCTTTAGGTCATCTGATATGACTACCCCCAGGTCCCTTTCCATTTTTGTTGTTGTTAGCATCTCACCCCCCATTGTGTACTCTTCCCCTGGGTTTTTGTTTCCCAGGTGCATTACCTTGCACTTCTTAGCATTGAATCTAAGCTGCCATACATTTGACTACTCCTCTAACCTTGCCAAGTCCCTTCTCATCCTTCCACCCCACCTTGTGCATCAACTCTGTTGCAGATCTTTGTGTCACCTGTAAAGAGACATACTTTTCCTTCCAGTCCCTCTGCAATGTCACTTATAAAGACATTGAAGAGGACCGGTCCTAATACTGAACCCTGTGGTACTCCACTAGTAACCCCTCTTTCTTCAGAGTGGACTCCATTTACTATTACTCTCTGTGTCCTATTCTCCAGCCAATTCTTTACCCAGGCTGTCATCTTGGGACCCACTCCCAGGCTGGCTAACTTGTATATTAATCTTTTGTGTGGGACTATGTCAAATGCTTTGCTAAAGTCTAGGTAGGCCATGTCCACAACCCCTCCCTGATCTACTACTTGGTGTAACCCTCTCCCTGGTCTAGGGGTTTAGATGACATTTGCTTTTTACACTACCTTACCATTTACCTGACCTTCCAGGCTTGGACTGACCTCCCCGATTGTCAGAGGCTCTCATGGCCAGTGCAGGACTGCAATCAAAGGGGGTTAGCAAACAAAAATTCCATGGCAAAAATTCATTGCCCAAAACTTGATTAAAGTCCAACAAGGATCAATTTAATAAATGGAAGCTTATGAGCACATTATTTGTAAACATGTACTAACCACTGTTCAGGGGTTTCAAGATGTTTATGTCCAGTTTTCGTCAGGGTACATACAGTGTTTCCTAGGGGGAAAAGTTTACAGTTCTTGTGGGAGATGTTTTCCCAACTGGTTCCAGGTGCATTCTTTTTTAGGGGCTACAGGCAAACCAAGGGGTACAGTTATAATTCATCCATAATTAAATACAGGGCTTTATAGCCACATTTAGGGCTCTCTCACAACCTGGGTGTAGGCTGCTGTTTTATAGCCAGACACTTTGTAGGATGTTATACAAACTGAGACATTATTATTAATAAGGCAGCAAGTCCCTTATTTGTCAGATAGGCATAGAGCATTAGGTGACCCACCAACTTAGGGGCTCTGGGGCATTCGCCTATCATAGATGGCTGCCCTATGAACATATGAGTTAGCCAACAGAAGAAGGACATTTGGTCTGTTAAGTCTGCTCAATGTGGAGCCCCTGATAAAGTGATTACAGTGGGCCTCATGCCCCTCCCTACTAACCCTGACTCTTCCTTCACCCTGTCACACCCTCTCTTGAATCCCCCACCATCTTCTGATTAACAACCTCAGATGGAAGCTCATTCCACCCTGACACCACTCTCTCTGTAAGGAACTGTCTCCTGACCTCCTTACTGTACCTTCCCTCCTCCCTGCTAGTTTGTAACAGTGCATCTTTTGATTCACTATGATCTAGGCCCCTGGAATTCTGCGGTTCTGCGGTTGCGGAATTTGCCGCAGAATTTGCATCATGCCTCAGAATATGTATAGTGCTGCAGAATTCATTGTTTTTGGTGAATTTTCATATAAATATACTGTTTTTCCATAGTGTCAGGCTTTCTTTTCCACCTCGTTTATCTTGAAGCCCCTCCTCTATGTTCCGCATATGATGTCATCGATGACATCACATCATATTTAGCCAATGACAGGACTGCATTCTGCCAGAGAAATGAATAAATCATGCTGCAGAAATCAGAAAATGCTGCCACAGAAGTCAAGGAGCCCTGCAGCAGAAATCAGAAAATTCTGCCGCAGAACACCAGGGGCCCTGACTATGATAAAAAAGGTCCCTGATATCCACCTTACTTAGGTAATTAAAGGTGTCAGTCATGTTCTGTCTGTTCCTCCTCACCTTGAGGCGCCTCCGATGAAGAAGTAATAGCAACCTCGAAATGCCGGGGTTTGTCAGTCTGAGCACAGGTGTTTGTACTACACATGTATTTAATAAAAACACTTTCTGCAAGTTCATGGGAGTGCTTGGTCCTTCATTTTATGTTTGACGCTGCTGCCAGTGGATCATCCTGGTGTCCTTCCCCTGCACTGTATCTAGCCTGTACCTGTCCTCCTTCAGATTCCTGAACTAGGTACAGTACTCCAAATGTGGCCTTACCAACATTCGGTACAGGAGTAAAATCACCCTGCCTCCCACCTATGCACCCCAAGATCCTATTTACTTTACAGTATGACTTGTTGCACTGGCCTGAAACATTGAGACTGTCATTGATGATGACTCCAGGATCCCTCTCATCCTCCATTATTGCTATCTTCACCCCACTCTTCCAATATTCCATGCATGGGTATGTCCTAGGGTGTGGGTGTAACAGATAAACACTGATTCAGTTCGTATAAGGTACAACATGCTTGCTGTGTGATTTTTATTTCAACAGGGTTCCAAAAATGAAAAAACACAAGGAAATAAAAATAAATAAAATAAATCATTACATTGCATTTGTCAGGATGCAACAGTCAGGATCACATCACATCACTGGGATCTTTTCTTGTCTGTGCTTCAGATTGCTTTGAGGACATGGAGACTGCATGTCTTTCCCCTTGTCATGCTTCAGGCAGACTGAAAATCCCTGGCTCTGCTTGCAGCTGTTTTAAGGTTGTTTGCAACTGGCTCTGAACAGTCTGCAAAACCAAGGCTATTTTCAACTGGTACTGGGCAGTTTGAAAAGACAAAGCTATTTGCAACTGGCTCCGGGCTGACTGGAAAAACAAGGCTGTTTACCTCTGATGCCATTATGAATTTAAAATAAATCAAATACATGCTCCAGCTTTTTCCCTATCGAGGGAAACTTTTCACGTATAATAAATCTGACTTTCTCAGACACCAAACCACTATGCAGTATATAACATTTTCAATGTACGTGGGCAATCAAACATATTTTGTACTATATGCGCTGTGTAACAACAGTGCAGCAAAAAAAGGCTCATATTTTAAATGTGCAAATATTTACCAACAGGTATCTGTTTTTATATTGGCAAATGAAGCTGTGCTAGCTAGCTGTTACATTGTTTGGTCACTTTGAGCCATTCAGGGTGCATTTTAGAGGGACTTGAAAAGGAAACAGAGTAAAGAAGGAAAAAAAAGGGGGGGGGTCTGTATGTGACCATCCTGACAGAACAAGGAGAGGATAGTACAGTACAGAACAGTTAGAATGCTGTTGCAACAGGCTTTAAAAAAAGAAATTAGAATAGAGTCCCTCTAATTCCAAGGTAGGATGACCAGCTCTACCATACACACCCCTGTTCAGGAGGAAACCAGTGACTTTTTAGTTAACTGGTTTTCATACACTCAGGCATAATGGAGCAATGGGAACTTCCACTCACCCTCTACAGATGCTCCACCCCAGAGTCCCTTAATAATCAAACATTAGAACAATATTGCAGCAATTTTCTTGATATGGGTTCATATTCGTGTACTCTGGGATTATAGCGTATCTAATATCTTAAGATACATTTTACATTTTCCTATACATAGGTTCATAGGTTTATTACAAGTTCAGTGAGCCAAAGCCCTTTAATGAACTCGCCTCCCAATTTATGGATGGAATCTATATTTGCTATCCCTTATATATTTGTCAAGATTTTGTGTAAAAGATGTTACATTCTTGCTATCTGTTATTTCTTTAGGCAATTCATTCCAAGCAGTTATCACCCTCTGTGTGTGTAAAACTTACCTCTTTTAACTGTAGTGTTGTTCTCCTCAAGCAATTTCTGGTTATGCGACCTTGTTGAGGAAATACCTTTGTTATCCCTCAGACATAAAGTTTCCTTCATGTAGGGATCTTTTGTAGTTTTATAGACAAGACAAAGGTCACCCCTTTTCCTTCTATATTCAGTAGGATATAGATTACGTTTCTGAAGTCTGTCTTTGTATCCCAAATGCTTGGCTGACTTTATTTTTTTAGTCATTTTTCTCTGAACTTTTTCCACCAGTCTTTGTGATCTTTAGTTCTGTGGGGCACAAAACTCCACACAATACTCCAGATGTGGCCTCACTAGAGCAGTATATAAGGGGATAATAACTGTGCTGTCCCTGCTTTTAATATTGCTCAGGATACAGCCTAAAACTCTTTGACACTTCTTTGTCATCTCAATTGTGTGCCTGTCAAACGTTAGATCATTAGTGATGAGCACAGCTAAATCTTTCTCTTCTTTAACACTTTTTAAGATATTATTGTCCAATATGTAAAGATACATGGGGTTATTTTCCCCCATGTGCATTCCTTTACATTTATTAATATTAAATATCATTTTGTTATTGTCTGCCCAATGTTTAAGATTGTTTAAGTTATGTTGGGCAAACACAGAGCACCAGGAATAACGTGCGGTACTTGTCCGCAAACAAACATGTCACAAGCAAAGAAGATAAGCACCCACACTCTGAACAGATGACAAGGACAAAAAAAAATCGAGTTGTTCAGTTCTTTACAAAGTGCAAAAGTGCTCATAAAACACTGGCCAAGGTGGCTAAAATGAAATAAACACTGATGTTTCTCCTAGCATGTTGCTAGGCTTCTTCAGAGTAGTTTATCAGGTTGAAAAAGTGCTCAATTTATACTAAACAGGTTAACACCACGACTCATGTCAACCTACCACCATTTTTTAAAAGTGATCAGTGCATGAATCAATTAGTATAACAAACTATCATACACATTCTGTGATACTAAATGACATTCAGTAAACATCGTTTCATATTCTTGAAACTATTCCTACCAAATATGCACATAGCCTCTATCATAATTACTGAACTGAAAATACATCCAAAGTTATTTTTAATCCACACCAGTAATTTTTCAGTACTAAACATTATGCCTCTAATAATCAATTTCATGAAACAAATCATGAAAAAGTATCCCTTCACTTTGTACCCTAGAGGCTAATATATACATGTGCACATTTGTTGCTCCAGGCACCATAATTCTCATTTCCTTTCACACTGTTATAGAGGACCATACAATATATAATATGGAACAACCATAATGAACAGCATTACTATTGCCTTTCATCTGATTTCCTAACATCTGTATTTCTTGAGAAATGCAGACAGGTCAATGCTGTCATTTAATCCCTTATTGTGGTGAGCCCCTAATTCAAATATCCAATAGCTTTCTCTCTGTCCTATTAACTTTTTTAGATCCCCCTTCCCCAGCTCTCAATGTGACCAACTTGATTCCTGTAAAACTAAAATCATGTTGTTTAGTCTTACTTCAGGAAAGGATTTGTGGTGGTGCCATACAGGTTATCGTTTTTTCATTTTCCCACAAACAAGTTTGCGTAGCTAGAGGCCATTGTGGTGCCCATCACTGTACCACAAATCTGGTGGTACAACTGATCTTGAAACAAAAAAAACATTGTTTTGTAGAACCATTTCTGCCACCTGTACCAAAAAGTGTGTAGGGGTAGCAACACATTCAAATTCTGACCTTTTCTCCAGAATAGGTCAGGGACTCTAATCCTTTCTGGTGAGGAATAACTGTGTAAAGGGAATTGTTTCCTGTCAAGGCTGGATTTGTGATGGCACTTTATAGATGACATTTTAATAATATGGAAGGGCACACAAGAGGAATTTGTCCTCTTTGATAAGTGGATGGCGGAAACAAGCAGTTGCCTACAATATGTTTGAATTAAGTCAGACTGAAATCATGTACTTGGACCTTAAGTTGTACAAAGATGGCAAGGGTAGAGTATGTACAACCCTTTTTCAAAAGAATACAGACCACAATAGTTTATTATTATTTTTTTTAATTTGTTTCACTCCGGTCACAGCTCATGAGGTCATCTCTCAGGCATCCAGTCCTTATCCTGCCCACCTGCGGATCTCTCGGACTGAGCCTCCTCTCTCCCCCCCTGCAGCCGGCACACCCGGTTTCACCCGCCCGGGGAGGGTAGCCCATCGCCTCTTCAGGCTGTCTTACAAGGCAGACTCTGACTGCAGGTGGGCCCCTGAGTGAGGAACTGGAAGGCCAGCAGTTTGCCTATCGAGATTGTCCTCCATACACATGGAACATTTAACCCAAATTCTGATTTTCCATCCATTTATCAAGTTTATTCTTAAATGTTGTAATAGTTGGTGAGTCAACTATGTCCTGTGATAGTGTGTTCCATATTTTAGGTGTTCTAATGGAGAAATAATTTAGCCTCTTACTGTTATTTGCCTTTTTTACTTCTAATTGTTTGTTGTGGAATCTAGCCACAATTTTTCTTGATGAGTAAGCAATACCACATATCGTCATTTGAGCAGGAGATTCAAGAATTTTAAACAACTGCAGTAGGTCACCTCTAATCTGTCTCCACTTAAGTGAATAAAGTCCTGTTTTTTGCAGTCTGGTATCATAATCAAAATGAGCGAGGTGGCGGACAAGTTTAGTGGCTCTTCGTTGAACTTATTCGATTCAATTAATATCAGTCTTTAGATAAGGACTCCAAAATGGGGATCCATAGTCCAGATGGGGCCTAACATGTGACCTATACAAAGTCATGAGGCATTGTTCTGTTTTAAAAATAAAAGTTTTGTTAATCCTATGAAGTAACGCGTTAGTTTGATTTGCAACTCTAGAGCAGTGAGAAGTAGAAGATAATTCATCATTTACAAATATTCCTAGATCTTTTTCTGCATTAGCGGTCCTAATAATGTTGTTGTTTAAAAAATAAGTTTGTCTGGGGTTGTTTTTTCCCAGGTGAAGTACTAAACATTTGGAAACATTGAAATACATTCTATTATTAAATGCCCAGTTCTCAATTGAGGCTAGATCAAGTTTTAGGTTATAACTGTTATTCTGGTTGTTGACCTTACCCCCAGATTTGGTGTCATTGGTAAATCTGACCATAAAATTGTTGGCTGAGATACACATATCACTAATGAACAAGTTGAACAAAGTGGGACCCAAGACCGATCCCTGAGGAACCCCACTAGTCACCTCTCCTATATCAGACATGCACCATTTACCCTTACTCTCTGAGTCCTATTTCCTAGCCAGCTGTCTATCCATGAAATAATGGATGATGAGAAACCTAGATGGATTAATTTATTAATCAAGATGACACGTGATACTTTATCAAATGCCTTACTATAGTCCAAAAGAATGACATCCATGGGTATATTACAATCAAGATTATAACTGATATGGTTATAGAAGGAAAGCAAGTTCTTAGTACAGGAAAAACCTAGTTTGAACCCATGTTGGTAATCATCACTGATGTTTAGAGTTGCCATTTCACTTTCAAGTTGTTGTTTTATAATTTTTTTCCATTAATTGGCATGGTATAGAAGTTAGGCTAATGGGCCTATAATTTTCAACTTTCGAATGGGAACCCTGTTTAAAAATAGGTGTAACAGTGGCTGTGTACCAATCAACAGGGATTGAGGATTATCAAATGGATTTATTGAAAATAATTGTTAAAGGTAGGATAATTGAGTCTTGTCCCTATAAGAAACTTGGAATTGATATTGTCCGGGCCTGGGCTCGTATGATGTTTTAATGAATCAAGTACCCCCTGTGTGTCCTGCAAGGAGATTTTACGTACTTCTAACTCTGATACTATTTTTTTAGGTGGAGTGGTAGTTGGTTCCTGGACAAAAACTGATGAAAAATACTTATTTAGCTCTGTAGCCATCTCACTATCAGATGTTATAGCTATGTTATTAGTGACCAGTGGACCGATCAGGTTGTTATTACCTTTTTTCCCATTTAGATAAGAGTATAGTGCCTTATGGCAGTCTTTTGTATGTGCTATTTTAAATTCCAGATTGTGTTTAGCTAAGATGATTTGTTTTTTTAGTTCTTTGACTGCCTCCCTATATTTTGTTAAGGCTATATCTTTCTGATCTAATGGGCATTTCTTTAAGTTTGAAAAGAGTTTACTTTTATGTGATATTAGTTTTTTAATAGTTCCATTAAACCAAGGAGGTATCTTGCCTTTGCTATTATACTTATATTTGTCTGGAACAT
The DNA here is from genome assembly GCA_016271365.2 of Neoceratodus forsteri. Lineage (NCBI taxonomy): Eukaryota > Metazoa > Chordata > Ceratodontiformes > Ceratodontidae > Neoceratodus > Neoceratodus forsteri. Next base: position 298,591,442 of record CM057458.1, on the reverse strand, counting down.
ATTGATTTTCAAATTCGAGAATTTTTGTCTTTAAAAAGTCCCAAGCTTCTACAGTTTCTAGTGGAGAAAGAAGCTGTTCCCAGTTGAGAGACTTTAAAGAACAATTAATATTATGGAAATCTGCCTTATGGTATTGTTTTATATTTAGTTTATTAGTTTTAGGTTGTAGGGGAAGTTGTATAGGAAAAAACTTAGTCATGTGATCACTAATACCTAATGGGTTTAAGATCCTAATATCAGATGTGAGAGTCTCTAAATTTGTTATAACAAGATCTAGCATGTTTGTTCCCCTTATTGGCTCTGTGACTATTTGCTTAAGACCTAGGTTAATAATAGCCAAAAAGAATGTGTTCATCATGTTGGTTAATACCAGATAAGGTGTTCCAGTTAATAGTGGGAAGATTAAAATCCCTCAATATGAGGACTGAGTCTTTATGCACTATCTGGGTGATCTCATCTGCTAGCTGTCTAGTCTGGTTTATATCAGAGGAAGGTGGTCGGTAACAAGTCCCGATTAGTAGCTGGGGGATACCCGTGGGTCTAATATAGACCCATAAACTTTCAGTATGTACTTTAATTGTTGATTCATGAGAGGGGATGTCTTCCCTTACATATAAACTGACCCCTCCCCCTTTCCTTGAGTCCTCTCTATTTCTATAGTAGTGCTTAAAACCAGGAATTTCTACAGTCCATTTTTTTGTCTGTGTTACCCCAAGTTTCAGTGATGGCTGAAACTTGATGCCATTGCCTACCCCACGAGCCAGTTGTTTCCTTTGTTCTGCATTGCTTCCCCTTCCCCCTGTGTGTGCATGCCCAGATGCGATGGCACATGGCAACCCTGCCAGCGTCGGCCACGCTATACATGCAGCACAGTGCTCTGTGGTGCCCCCTGGTCTCCACCAGGTGCCGCCAGAGCACCAGACTCCCCAGTTCCCTCCCCCTGGGATAGGAGAGCAGCCCTATGGGTGCTCAATCCAATCCCTCCCCTGCTGACCCCAGCACCTGAGCTCACTCCCGAACTCGGGTCGCCAGCATGGCGTGAGGTGTGACGTCCAGCTCCTCAACCCTTAGTGCCACTGGGCCAGCCCCACAATAGCTTATTGAGGTATGATAGTTGTCATCCTCACCATGTACATTATAATATTCCAAAGGGCCAACTAGTATGCACTTTAAAGAACTGTGCTGAAATGGTGCAGTATAAACAAAAAAGAAGTGTTCAGGTAGAAACATTTTTGGATAGGGGAACAGTACACAGTGTATTGCTTCGGCTACACAAAAAGTGGATAGCAGAGATAAAGCATAAACTTTGCAATTTGCAGGCCCTTTTGCTAGTGACAAAACTGAATGTCCTTTTGTGACAGGTTTTTCTAGGAGAGCAGATAAAATAAGACAGATCATTTACAGTAACTGGTCTATTTTACAATTGGAGTCCAGGTTAATGGACATAGTAGAACAGGGACCGAAGGTAGTATTTCATAAATGCAAAAGCATAAGAGACATGGTGGTCACTAACATAGTACCAGGACCCGAGCCCCTTAGACAAACTCTTTTGGCACCTGCACCAACAGGTACACATCGATGTGGGAGGTGCATCTACTGCAGACACATTAATATCTGTAAGGGATTTAGTCATCCCATAATGGGGAAAGATATATGGATTAAAGATTTAATAACATGCAGTAGTAGTGGGGTAGTTTACCTCTTAAAATGTAGTTGCAGGGCTTATTATGTGGGCAGAACTACACGAAAATTTAGGGTAAGGACTGGAGAACATGTGAGAGCAGTGGACAGAGGTGATACATTATATGCAATTGTGAAGCATCTCCTCGGAAGTAGGACTAAATAACATGATTTTAGTTTTACAGGAATCGAGTTGGTCACATTAAGAGTCGGGGAAGGGGGAATCTGTAAAAGTTAATAGGACAGAGAGAAAGCTATTGGATATTTGAATTAAGGACTTGCCACAATAAGGGATTAAATGACAGCATTGACCTGTTTGTATTTCTCAAGAAATACAGATGTTAGGAAATCAGATGAAAGGCAATAGTGATGCTGTTCATTATGGTTGTTCCCTATTATATACTGTATGGTCCTCTATAACCAGAAACTAGTATGATTTAGTACCTTGAGCAGTATGAAAGGAAATAAGCTTTATGGTGCCTGGAACAGCAAATATGCACACGTATATATTAGCCTTTAGGGTATAAATTGAAAGGATACTTTTTCATGATTTTTTTTCATGAAATTGATTATTAGAGGCATGGGGCTGGATATTCAAAAGGGTTGCGCATGGTACAACAGTGTTGTACCATGCACAACCCACAGGTGTTCCCCGGTGCAATATTCAAAGGGAAAAGTGCGCGGCACAAATCCCGATGCGCCGGAACGCATCAGTAATGTATGCAGGCACAGGTGGGGGTGTGTGCCCATGCATAACCTGCACAGCCTAATATTCAGCCCTTGATGTGCAGAGCCATGCATGCTCAACCCCTACCTGCACCAGCACAAAGTTACACCAAAAAAAGGAACAACTGATGGCCACCCACAGGTGAGCTGCCACATTGCAGGGCACAACACGGCAGCTGTCTCCTGTGGGTGGCCACCCGAGTTCCGGCTGCACCTGGCGGCACCCCATCATGCCCGATCATGGGCATTTGTACAATAAAGAGTATTGTCCTATATCCCTGGTGGTCCAGTGGACTGCTTTCTGCCTGATCGCGGGCATCTGTATTAATAGAACCCCGTCCAATATCCCTGGTGGTCCAGTGGTCCACTTTCTGCCCGATCGCGGGCATCTGTATTAATAGAACCCCATCCAATATCCCTGGTGGTCCAGTGGACCGCACTCTGCCTGATCTCAGACATCTGTAAAACAAGACAAACAGTCCTATATCCCTGGTGGTTCAGTGGACTGCACTCTGCCCAATCTTGGGCATCTGTAATAAAAGAAAAACAGTCCTATATCCTTGGTGGTCCAGTGGACCGCACTCTGCCCGATCGTGGGCATCTGTAAAGAAGAAAATGTCCTATTGCCCTGGTGGTCTAGGGTACTCCTCCCACCCGCCCACTGAGCCCCACTGCCCCGCTGTCCCCTAGTCAGTCAGCAGGCGGCAGCACCCCACCCATCTGCCATCCCACCGCCTGCAGACTGACACCTCGGTAGGGCTGCACGTCCATTGGTTCACATTCCAGATATGTGAATGATGCAAATGGCCCCATGTGCGCCTTGCATAAATTATGGCTCCATTTGCATGTCAACTTGAATATCATGGGTGCTGTGCATGGCGCAATGGAACTTGCGCTAGCGCATCTCCATGCTCCACTTCGTCACTTGCGCTGGTGCAGTGCCACTGTGCCATGCACACTGGGGGTGGCCAGGGTGCGATATTCAAAGCTGCTGAGCCATGGCACAGCTCTGTTGAATATCGCCCAGGCCACACCCCTGCGCAGCCAAGTTGAGCTGCGCCCAAGATTGCGCCACAGCCTGTCGCAGTTTGAATATCTGGCCCATAATGTTTAGTATTGAAAAATTACTGATATAGATTAAAAATAACTTTGGGTGTATTTTCATTTCAGTAATTACGATAGAGGCTATGTGCATATTTGGTCGGAACAGTTCCAAGAATATTAAATGTTTTTTATTGAATGTCATTTATTATCACAGAATGTGTATGATAGTTTGTTATACTAATTGATTCATGCACTGATCACTTTAAAAAAAAATGGTGGTAGGCTGACATGAGTTGTGGTGTTAACGTGTTTAATATAAACTGAGCACTTTTTCAACCTGATAAACTACTCTGCAGAAGCCTAGCAGCACGCTAGGAGAAACATCAGTGTTTATTTCATTTTAGCCACATTGGCCAGTGTTTTATGAGCACTTTTGCACTTTATAAAGGCCTGAGCAAGTCGATTTTTTTGTCCTTGTCATCTGTTTGGAGTGTGGGTGCTTATCTTCTTTGCCTGTAACATTTAAGTTATGTTGTAATTCATTTGCATCCTCCAAAGATTGTACCAACCCTCCAAGTTAGCAGTCATATGCATATTTACCTACCCAAACATTACCATATGTTGGAAGGGAGGCAATCGTAATATTAAATAGTGTGGGTCCCAACACAGACCCTTGCAGCACTGCACTTGTCACTGATCCCCAATCCGACAAGTGCCCCTTAACAGTCACCTGTTGGATTCTAAGATCTAACCATGAGTTTATCCATGTGATTATGTTAGGGTGTAGCTTGATTTTTCCAAGTTGCTCTATCAGTATGGAGTGGGACACCTTATCAAAGACTTTGGAATAATCCAAAAATGCAACATTCACAGGGATTCCTTTATCAAGGGCTGCGCTCACAGGCTCGAAAAAACTAATAAGATTAGACAGACAAGACCTCCCTGATGTAAATCCATGCTGTGACATATCTATACTTTCAACTATATTTAGATGATTTTGAATATGTTTCTGCAACAGTCTTTCCATTATTTTCCCAACAATTGATGTAAGGCTAATGGGCCTATAGTTACCTACTTCTGCCAAGTTTCCTCCCTTAAAAATAGGTGTTACTGTAGTTGTTCTCCATTCAGTTAAGGTGTTACCTTCCTGAATTGAGATGTTGAGGAACAAGAGATTTTAAAAATGTCAGTGTTATGCCATCATGTCCCAGTGAGCTATCTTGTTTTAAATTACTTATTATATAAATAACTTCCATAATGGAAAACACTGGACAATTCATACCATCTAATTGGTGATGTGTATTAGAAACATCTTTAGGTTCATATACACTCAAGAAATAGTTGTTCAATTTAGATGCAATTTCTGTCTCATTTGTTATTCATCCTTCATGTGTTTCAGTTGGACCTTTCGGTTGTTTTCATCTTAGGGAACCTATATAACTGTAGAATTGTTTTTTGTTGTCCTTCACATGAGTCACAGTTCTCAGCTCCATTTCTTTTTTGGCTTTTCTAATTTTAAGTTTAATTAGTTTAGCGGTTTGTTTAAATTTTTGCCAATTAATCGATGTTTTGTTTTTCTTATAAGTTCGATAATGTTTTTTTTTTTTCCTTAATAGTCCTTAATAGTCTGGCTATTTGGATTGTCCACCATGGTGGAACCCTCTGAGAGTTAATGTATTTTTGCCTAACTGGAACCCATGTATTGATAGCTGTTCCATGCCTGAACAAAAAGTCTGTTTTTTTTGTGCCGAGCACCGGGTCTATGCAGTACAGTAAACTGATAAGTCTGTAAAGCCACATACCATTTCATAATTCTTGGATTCTTATCCTTCATTTGTTGAATCCAACAAAGGGGGTTTGAATTCAGCACTCCTCATAGTAGAGTATTTCATGCAGCTTCCTGCTTATACAGATAAAGGGATGTTCTTCACCCTGTATTGTCTGGATGAGTACAGCCCCAATATCTGTCTCAGAGGCATCTGTCTGTACCTCAAATGGAACTGTAAAATCTGGGCGTTTTAAAACAGGAGTGGAACAAACAGCAGCCTTAATTGATCTAAAGCTTCTTCAAAGACGGGGCTCCATTTGACTTTGTTAGAACACCTTCTCTTAGTCAAATCTGTTAATGGGGTAGCTACTGTGGCAAAATTAGGGATGAACCTTCGATAATGACCTGTCAAGACTAGAAATGATGTAACATGTTTTTTGGTTTGGGGAATAGGACACCTCACCACAGCTTCTATTTTCTCAATTTCAGACCTGACTTGCCCATTCCCCAACATGAAACCTAGATACTTGGTTCTGGTCATAGCTACAGCACATTTAACTGGGTTGATGGTCAACCCTGTTGTTTTTATAGACTGTATAATAGCAACTAAATGTGTAAGGTGTGTCTTCCAGTCTGGGCTATGCAATATCACATTGTCTAGGTAGGCTGAACAATACTCTGTGTGTGGTGTTAAAATCTGATCCATAAACCTCTGAAAAGTAGTAGGGGCATCATGTAGACCAAAGGACATGGTTGCAAATTGGAAAAGACCTGGTGGGGTAATAAAAGCTGTCTTATCCCTACATTTCTTTTCCAAATGAATTGACTGTACCTTTTGTCAAATCTAATGTATAATATGCTTGGCTATATGGTCTATTATATCAACTACCCATAGCATGGGGTAACCATCAACGTGAGATACAGTGTTTAGCTTCCAGAAATCCAAACATACTCTGAATCCACCCTCTTTCTTATCAACCACTACAATAGGTGAGGCCCAGGCACTAGTAGATGGCTCAATAATGCCTAACTGTTCCAAGTTTTTTGTTTCAGCAATAACCTCACTTCTCACGCTCTCAGGAAGTCTACAGGGTTTCTGCTTTATAGGTGGTGCTTGGGTAACAACTATCTGATGTTCTACCCCTTTTTACTTTTCCTGTAATGCTAGTAAAAGTGGTCTGAAATGTCTGTAACAACTGATGGACCTCACTCTGTTGTTTACTCTGATACAAAAACTCTGCACTTACTTGGGTGCTTTAGCTTGTAATAAATCACATTCAAAGGTTACTTGCTTTAAGCTGTATTCACATTTATTCATTTTCTTTTCATTTCACTGTGTTATGCCATGCATAAACCACAATCAAAAATGCAAGAATACCATAAAGTGCAAAGGTGCTCAAACAAGTACATACTACAATCACAGAGCAGCTCAATACAAGCTCCTCACCATGCTGCACCTCTCAGCCCTAGCGCTTCAATCCTCTCGATCTTCATCAGAGGGCATAACCCACACCCACATCTCAAGTGTTTAGATAGTGTTCAGTTGCTGTAACAACCAATACAAACCATACTCTTAAAAACGTTACAATAAATAGAATGTTCACATTAAGTTACACTATTAAAACTACATCTGTAATGCACTTTTGAGACTGTGCAGAACAGCAAATGCCTATAACAAACATTGCAGTATTTATTAATAAATACGCTGAAATGTCTTTGGAAAAAAATCCTTGCTTTTATTAATGACCATTTTGTTGTCTGTATTTCTTGTATGATGATTTTTGATTTCATTGCTAAGGACTTTTTGCATTCAAGCAATTGCTTGATCCGAAATGCTTGTGTATTTATACACACACTCTATTCCACCCTAGGCTTTACCTCAAAGGAAACAGCAAAAATACAGTTCAGTCTAACAGAAATGGAAATAACAATACAGTATGGTAAACATCCATAAATTACTCATGGATTTAATTATATTTCATTTCAAATAACATTTTAGATCCAGATCAACATTGTGTCCCCTTGGTTTTAAACAAGTCATACAGAAAATCCATTCCACTTCTTTTTGGTCTAACTCATTCTGTCTATCCTCTCCTCTTGGATTTATTTTTACATGTTGTATCCCAAAACACAGCACAGCACCTATATTCATTCTGGTAATTCACATTCATAGTAAAGAATTCTCCTAATTATTAAATAACTATATAGTGAATGCCAAGATGTCTACATTAGAAGAAGCCATCAGTTTGGAGCAAATTGAAGGCCTAGATGCCAGAAGACAGTGTGTGATGAATATGATAGAAGGAAGGGCTATCACAAGTGGCAATGGCACACAGGTGGGAGACATCAAATACTTGTTCTTAAAAATGGAAAAACTGATAACTAAAGAACTGGACTTAAGATACAGTATCATCATGTTAGAAAAATATGTGGAGAAACAGCAGGTCCAGAGGGGATTGTGAGTGATAAAGTGCCCTCTTGGGGTATAGAGGACTTTGAATTCTGCATGTAATGGGAAAAAGCAGCAACTGAAAGCTAAACTGTCTTTTTGTTTAACTTATTATGCTTTTTGCATCTGATAGCTGGTCCCCCTTAGCCACCCACCTCCACAGGTGAATCCAAATCATCTGCATACAGTGCCCCCTGGATTACCCCCAGGGTGGAGCCTCCAGGGCCACCCACTGCTAACCCCATCGGATCTAGATTTGAGGATGCAACAGAGACCCAGATTCACTAAAGGGTGGGGGGCATCATTGAGCACACTGGAGGAATTTTTGCTTAGTTTTCCTGGTGGAGGGCATGTCTAGTGGACGTCGTGATGTGACCATGCCTTGTGTCCGACATGCCCCCCTGTGGAGCAATGCTCACTGGTGCTCTGGTAATGGTGCATCTTGTGGTCACCTGGGAGCACCAGACCAGAGGCACTTAATCCCCGCTTCTCCCCGTGGAGGTAGAGAGTGTGTGATGGCCATTCAATCCATCCCTGCCCCCAGCCGACCCTCATGCATCCCGAGTCCATTCCCAAACCTGGGTCACCTGGGTAACATCGGTAATTCTTTCCACTGCACTGGGGGGTCAGCCATGCTCAACTGTCTTTATCAAGTTAATAATTAAGAGTGATATGAAAAAGCATGAACATTTGAGGGAAGAAATCACTAAACTGAAAGCTGAAGTAAATAAGTATAAAACAAATTCTAAATTCAAAGAGTTGGGTAAAGCATTGAAAATAAAAATCTATAAGCATGAAGCTAACCTAATTAAGAAAAAGCAGGAAAAAAAACATTGAGAGACGAAACTGATTATTTGAATGGGACGTTATTTAAACTGGCCTGTGCAAAAGTGCCCTCAAGCAGCCAATTGAGGAAAGTCAAGATAAAAAAAGTAACAAGAATGAACAACTTGTGACTATTGTTAGCCCTGAGGCTAATGAAAGATCCAGTTAACAAATAAGTGATAAAGAAAGATCATGCACCTCAAATGTAAATTATAATGCCTTTTTAAAAAAGACAGGATGAGACGAGAAACAATGGCAACAGAAAACAGGACAAAGAAAAGGCTCCAGATGTACACGCAGAGGTATGGGAGGTAAACAACGAAAATCAAAAGGAAAGAAATCTGTGGGAAAAAAATAGGATTTAATGATTAATTTGTCAATTAAACTGTTTACAGCTGAGCAAAGAGTCAGTTTAAAGAAAGGACTTTCGTCTGTCCCAATTCCACGGGTGAACAAATTTGAGATCAATGTAGATTCGTTTGAATTTTTTTGCAAGATCTGTCTAAGGCTATATTTTGCAAAACAAAAAACTGATGATTGTGAAAGTATACTGTTGCAGGAACAGACTGAAGGAGATAATCTGGATGAAAGAAATTTGAATAGCCTGATGGACTTGATCCAGAGAGCATGGGGTCAAAACTCTGCAAACAAAAACAGCGTGGCAAACAATGCTGCAAGCAAAATACTGTGTTCCCAAATAAGGCTGGTAATAACACTGACCATTACTACAACAGTGCACACCAGAGAAACAAAGTGCAACAGTTTTTGTTTTTAGAGGGGGCTCTGAGGCCTGCACCCTCCAATGGGGGGTTCACCCCCCACACACCCCAGACTTGTTATAATTAACTCTGAGGGGCTGTGGACCATGGGGATGGGGAGAAACTCAGGATGGGGGAAATATCTTTTAAAAAAATACAACTTCCACTACTGGGAGACAGGGAACCAAACTCTGGTCCCCAGGTCTCCTCCACTCCAGGTGCTAGCACCTTAGTCACTCCACCACAGGAGTGGCTCAGCCAGCCACCACACCCGCAGCTTCTTTAGCCCTTTCCCATCTAAGCATACAGCCACCGGGGTAGCGGTAATTCCCAAATGCTTTAGTACCCTGTCGCTGTACATGGTTCAGCGATTTCTGCAGCCCGGTTTTTGCCACACTGTTGTAGAAGCAAAATATTGACCTGGTACCAATCCAGAGTGGACAATGTGAGATGAAAATTGAAGAAGACATAGTGGGGTTAAATGCTACTGAATAAATTAATAGAGGAGAGACTGAAAGCATATTCAGCATCTGAGAAGAATGAAAAAGACTGTTTGGACCATGGTCAGTATTCATGCCTAACATCATGAATGCGCAGATTGCAGCTTTTGAGAAATTTTATGAAAGAGAAGTAGACAAATCACTGTTGGAACAGGAAAATGTTGTAACTAAACAAAATATGACAAAATGAGAGAGAAGTGTTTTAGAAGAATTGATGCACATGGAAGGAGTGATTTTTAAGCAATTTAATAAAGGTGGAAATATCATTGCTATGGATGAAAAACAATATATTGAAAGGTTAGAATGCTTATTGCTAGACCAGAATAGATATAGAGAGCTCCCAGGCAACCCATACAAAATGTTCCAGAAAGAGTTGCTACAGCTGTTAGAAGAGGTGTGCCATGCAGGCATCATAACTAATAATGAGTTCAAATTTTTATGGCCAACACATCCAATGATGCCTGTTTTTTATGCCCTCCTAAGGTGCATAAAGAACAAAAAAAGCCACCAGGTCACACAGTTGTCTTTGGAGTGGGATCATTAACAAAGAATTTATCAAATTTTGTGGATTTTTTCCTTCAACCAGAAGTTGTTCAACTATGATCCCATCTAAAAGACACAGGGGACCTGTTGCAAAGGATATAAAATTTAATATGGGAAGAGGGATTTCATTGGTTAATGATAGATGTAGAGGCTCTGTATTCCTCAATTCAGCATACTGATGGGGCATCTGCTTGTAAGTTCTGTTTGGAAAGAACCAATGCACTGAGTGAATTTTTATTGGAGGCTATTGACTTTATTTTAAGACATAATGTGTTTGAGTTTAATGGAAAGTATCTCTTGCAGACCTGTGGCACTGTGATGGGGACCTGCCTGGCCCCATCATATGCAAATTTGTTCATGAGTCTGTGGGAGTTGAACACAGTCTCCAACGAAGCCTTTTCTTTTGCAGATAGTGTGGTCATGTGATGCTGATATATTGGTGACATTGTCTGCATTTGGAGGGGCAGTAAAGAGGAAGTAAATGTGTTTAACTGGCTGAATAATAACGATGTCAACCTTAAAGTCACTTCAGGACTGAAGAATCGGTTACAGATTTTTTGGATTTAGTGTTAGAAGGCATTCTAGGATATATAGTCCGGCTAAAGGGGTATTGTAAGCCAACTGCTGTAAATTCATTGTTGCAAGCTAGCATTGCACATCCCAAAAAATTAAAAATATGCAATACCTTATTTACAGTTTCTCAGAGTGCGAAGGAACTGTAAAGATGAGGGAGTATTTTGCGCTCAAGCAGATGATTTGGAAAAATGATTTTATAGTAGGGGATATGATACAAAAGTTGTAAGGAATGCTAGACAACAAGTTCTGAACAAATCATGAAGGGAAACATTAACAGTCAAACCAAAAGCAGACGGGGAAGAACAGCCAATAATATTATCAATAGAATATAATGCAGTAGCAGGACAGATTATGGCTATAGCTCATAAATACTGGGATATTCTGAAGTCAGATCAAGTATTAAAACAGGAGGTTGGGGCAAACCAGAAATCTCATTTCATAGAGCACAGAATTTTAATCAATCAATCAAGCAATCAAGTAATCAGTCAATCTTTATTTTACTAGGGGAAGCACCACTAAGTGAACTTATTTACAAGGTGGACCGGGACAGGTACACATCAAAAATACAACAGTGGAGTAGGGTACATACAAAGAGAATATGCAAATAGTTAATATTGGGGTACACAAGGGTAGAATTTACCAATCAAATCATAGAATACACAGCATTATATACAATGTGTGTAAACTTGTTATGCTCAGTTATATATACAGTATATAAATTTAAAGTGATCAGGTAATTTGTGTTAACTGGCAGCAGTTAATAATGTTTCTAGTAAGAGAAATGAAAGACCTGTCTCCAAATGAGCCATATTTTACTGTACCTTAATAAACATAGATGTGAAAAACTGAGTTTTCATTTGTTTTCTTATGATGGATGACATTCTGCATAGTTCTCTTCATGGAACCTGAAATTTGGAATTTTTACTATGTCACAGTTTGTAGACGGCATGCTAAACATGAGCTATTGTCCTATTAGAATCACGCTTAGAGTCCTTTGCTCAAACCTTGACATAGTTAAAACTCCAGATCACTGGTTCCATGAAAAGAACTGTAACAGAATGCAACCCATAAAAACAAAACAAAATGCAAAATACAGTTTTTCACATCATGTTTTATTCAGGTACAGTTACACATGGATCCTCTAGCTTATGAATATAACGTCTGTATAAAGGAACATTATAAACAGCTTCCAGTTAGAAATCATTTTCTGTCCTCTTTAAAAAACAAATTACTGCATAGTAGGTTTTCAACCACGATAGCACAACAGAATGATGGACATTGGCTGCCATGATTGCCTAAATGATTTTTTCCATGTAAAAAAATGCAATTTTTGCAAATATTGCAAAACAACAAAAGAATGTAAAGACCCCAGTAGTGAAAATTGTATTACATGCAATACAACACATGTAATCTATGGAATAAAATGTGGATGTGACAAATATTATATTGGGCTCACAGTAAAGATGTTCAACACAAGAACATGTGTGCAGTATAATTCTGGAGAGAACAGATAAGCCACTAGGGCGGCATTTTAAAGGAAAACATGGGAGGAATCCTGAGGCTAAACTGGGTTTCAAGATATGACATGTAAACATAAATCCAAGAGGAGGTGTTAGACAGAATAAGTTAGACCAAAAAGAAGTGGAATGGATTTTCCGTAAGAATTGTTTAAAACCAAGGGGATACAATGATGAGCTGGTTCTAAAATATTATTTGAAATTAAATATAATTAAATCCATGAGTAATTGACTGATGTTTACCATACTGTATTGATATTGCCACCTCTGTGAGACTTAACTGTATTTGTACTGTTTTCTTTGAGGTAACGCCCGAGGTGGAATATACTGTGCATATAAATGCAAAATCATTTTGAAGCAAGCAATTGCTGAATGCAAAAAGTCCTTAGCAATGAAATCAAAAGTCATCATGCAAGAAATACAGACTACAAAATAGTAATTAACAAAAATAAGGATTTATTGATAAATGCTGTAATATTTGTTATAGGCATTTGCTACACTGTACAGTCTCAATAACAAATTATAAATGCAGTTTTGATAGTGTAACTTAATGTGAAAATGCTATTTATTGTAATATATTGTTTGCATTGATTGTTATAGCAACAGAACACTAAACACTTGAGATGTGGGTGTGGGTTATGCCCTCTGATGAAGATTGAGAGGATCGAAGCGCTAAGGCTGAGAGGGGCAGCGTGGTGAGGAGCTCGTATTGAGCTGCTCTGTGATTATAGTATGTACTTGTTTGAGCACCTTTGTACTTTATGGTATTCCTTCGTTTTTGATTGTGATATATGCATGCATAACACAGTGAAATGAGTAGAAAATTAATAAATGTGAATGCAGCTTGAAGCAAGTAACCTACGAATGTGATTTATTACAAGCTAAAGCAGTCAAGTAAGTGCAGAGTTTTGTACAGAATATCTGTGGAAGAGAAAGAGGTTCAGCAAACCAGTATCTTTGGCACCATCCAGTATTTGTTAGAAATAAAAGTGCTCACCATTATTAATTTGTCTGGGACTGTGTTGTGTATGCTGCACTGCAGGGTTAATTATCAGTTCCTCCAACCCATCTGGTTTTTCTAACCTTTTAACGCCCAAATTAATCTGTGAGTCTTTCCTCTCTGGAAAGACTATCATGCTCAGAGCAGAAGAGTTATCTTTCTTGTACCACTTTTTTGTTCCATATTGATTTTTCTCCCATTGTGAGGCTGGCAGGCATGGCTTTGGCTCTCTCTCACTTGAGAGAGCTCCATTCAGCCCCTTGGGGCATCATGAACCCTGACAGCATCCCTTTTCCATTTTTCTCCCATTCCTCATTGCTGGGGTGAGCACTTTAGTGTGGGTAAGTGGAGGCGCATGCATGCTGCAGAGTCCCACAGCACCCTCCCATCTGTTGTCATCCCAGACTTGCACTACCACCAGGCCTCCACCTGGTGGCAGTCATTCTGCAGGAATGACAATCCACCCTGCCCGGGAGAGGAAAGCAGTCCTACAGATGCTCGATCCTCTCCCTCCTCAGTCGACCCCTGATGAAGCGAGTCTGCTTCCAAACACAGGTCGCCGGTGTGGTTAAGAGGTAAGGCGCATAGCACCTCAGCCCTCCACGCTACTGGGCTGGCTCCTCATGCCACTTTTTGAAAAGATGCGCATGGCACTGTAGAATTCAAAATATTCACTGTTAAAATATTCTTGTTATGTTCTTGATCAAATCTGATGCGCTAAATTAAACAGACAGTAAACTTTACTTTAAGTGATCCTTTACTGAATGCCAAGATTAAAAAAATTAATACCAAAGAGCTTTCCCACATCTCCAGCAGTCATTGGCATTTGTCTGCATCTGCCTTCATTAGCCGGCAGGCATTGAGCAACGGGCTGTATTATGTATAGACACTTTATTTAGTATAAATAAAAAATACACACTTACAAATGTAATGGTCTGTTGGTAAAGCCTTATTTTTTATTTATATTTGATAGTTGTTTTACTGGGCACGGGTGTTCCAAGTGAAGCCACGGGTCTGTGTTTATTGACCTTCATTAGCCTGTAACTACTAAACATACTGAAATCAGGTGAGTGCAACCAATTGCAGCTGATTACAGTCTCAACCTGTCACTCACCACTACCTGATTTCCCCAATGACTGGTTTTAAGGTGGCCACTGCCAGCTGCTGTATTGTCAGCTTTAAATGCATGACATACAGAACTTACTTGTCAATGGAGTTGACATGCTACAGTTGCATCGTGAACTTTATGAAATGGCAATTAGTTGGAAGCATTGAAAATGCGAAATTTAGCTTATGAGTCATATATAAATTCTACAGTATATCTTTTTACTCTGGCATCTCTCTGGAATTTCACTGGTCCTGTCTATCTAAGGACCTGGTAAGGCCCCTGCCATTTCATAAACAACTTATTTTCAGAGCAGGGTAGAAGTAACAAGACTTTGCCTCCTTACTGGGTTTACTGGGTTAAAAGGACAAAAGAAGGCTAATGCTAGCCCATCGAGATTGTAAACCCACACAAGTAGGTCCAGTTTATGCCAAGGTTCTACATGATACCAATAATTCATCAAGATCCCTTTTAAATCCCAGTATAGTACTTTTGTCAATCAGCTCTTGAGGCAATTTATTCCAAGTTTTAGCTATGCACCATGAAAAATTATCCCTCTTTGAGGTGTTTGCCCATGGGACTACAAGTTGTTTATTGTGTGAGCGTAACTTATTATCTCTAGGAATTAATTTTAGCACACATTGGGCAGTCAACACAGGGGAATTGAAGGTCTTGTACATATGAAGTAGATCTCCCCTTTTTCCTCTCTCTTGTAATGAACATAATCCTGTCTCTTTTAGTCTATCTTTGTATGATTTGCTTTTTAAATGAGGTATCATTTTGGTGATTTGCTTCTGAACCTTCTTGATCATTACAATATCCCCTTTTAGGTATGGACTCTAAAAAGACAAACCATAATCTAAGTAAGGTCGAACAAAACTCATATATAAAGGTATCTGACAATGTTCGAACCTGGAAATAAAGGAGCACATAATACATTTAATCATACCAACAGCTTTTTTGTGATGGATTTGCAATGTTCAGAAGAAGTCAATTTATTATTTACAAGAATACCAAGATCTTATTCCGATTCAGAGGTATGGATGGGTAGATTTTCAAAATAGAATATGCGTGACTGAAGGCTGGGCATTGGACACACACCTTGTGCTGTGCTGGCGACCCGTGTTCAGGAGCGAGCATGAGCTGTCATGGGTTGCACGGAGGAGATGGATCAAGCATCCAATGGACTGCTCTCCATCTCCGGGAGGGGGGCTCAGCGACTGGTGCACGCCTGACCCCTAGTGGAGGCTGGGGCTCAGCAACATGAAGCCACAACAACATGGGGTGGGAGCATGGCAGACGCTTGAGGTGGGCATGCATGGGTAAAACCCTGGAGTTTAGCTGTGCAGGTGGTCATATTGGGGGTATTGGGGCTGGGGATTCTCCCAGAAAGCAATGAGCCATGGAGCGGGAGAATAAACGATCAATAAAAAAAAGTAGGAATATTTATGGTTATTTTTGCCATAGTGAATAACTATGCATTTGTCCACATTGAAGGACATTCTGTTAATGATGGTCCATTTTTCAATATTTAGTAGGTCATTGACTAGGGATAAGTGATTAATAAATGAATCAATGTCTCCTTCCTAGTTTGGTATCATTTGCAAATTTAACTATAGGGTTTGTTATTTGGGAGTTTAGTTCACTGACAAAGATACCAAATAAAGTGAGGCCCAGGATGGAGCCCTGTGGAACCCCACTATGGACACTTCATTCCTCAGATAAATTCCCATTTATTCTCACACACTGTTTACAGTATGATAACCAGTTTTGTATCCATTTGACCAAAACTGGGCTGAAACCCATCTGTAGTAATTTTTTAATTAGAATGTCGTGAGGAACCTTTATCCGATATAGGATGGACTCTGTCTCCACCCCCCGGGGAGTGGGAGGAATGCATGAAAAGGCCGACTGGTAAGGTGCGGACCAGGGGAAAACAGAATCCCCATAGGAACACGAGCAGGGGAAATGGAAGTATAGGGAAAGGGTGAAAGGTAGTCCTGCTAAATGCCAGGAGCTTGGGCAATAAAATGCCTGAGCTCCAGGCAATGCTAACTGAGGGAGAGGTGGATGTGGCAGTAGTCACTGAGATCTGGGCAACCGCAGAGCATGACTGGGACCTGAACCTGGAGGGTTACACCATGTTCAGGAAGGACAGGGGAGGAAGGGAGGAGGTAGCAATAATAGTCAAAAATGGCATTGCCATAGGAGGAGTGGAGGAGGCAGAGGGAACTGTGGAGGCGATTTGGGTCATCTTGATAACAAGGGGAGGCAAGAGAGTAAAAATAGGAGTGGTGTATAGACCCCCTGCGAGCGGAGCAGCTGGAAGAGAGTCTGGTGGCAGATGTTGGGAGACACTGCAGATTGGGAAGGGGAAGGGTGGTGGTAGTGCTGGGGGACTTAAACATGCCGGGAACAGACTGGAAGACTTTGACATCCTCGGTGGCCAGGGAACAGAGATTGTTGGATGTCTTTCAGGATGCGTTCCTAACTCAGCAGGTGGGGGAACCGACCAGGGAGGAGCAGATACTGGATGTGGTCCTGGCAGACAGTGACCAGATTGGGGGCCTGGAGGTAAGGGACTCATTGTCGGGGAGCGACCATGCCACAGTCTGGTTCTGCCTGAACCTAGGAGGGGTAGAAGGCTGCACAAAGACGGAGGTAATTGACTTCAGGGGGTAGGTTTCAAGGAAATGGGAAGGATCCTTAAGGAGCACTTGGATGGGATTGGGCCAGACATGGATGCTGACAGTAGGTGGGAAATCATCAGGAGGGGGGTGCAGGATGCTACCAGAGTAAGATGAAAATGCGGTAGGGCCCAAAAACCCTGCTGGTGGACCAGGGAGGTTCAGGAGGTGGTGAGGGGAAAGAAGGTGGCCTATAGGCAATTCAAGTGCTCAAGGAGTGAAAGGGATCGAGGGGAGTATGAGGTGATGGCCAGAAGGGCCACTAGGGTGGTGAGGGTGGCTAAGGCAAGGAAGGAGAAGAACCTGGCCAGGGAAATTAGGAGAGGGAACAAGGGGTTCTTTAGATACATTGGGGAAAAATGAAGGGTGAAGGGGTAGGTTAGCAGGATTAAAACAGGAGAGGGATGGGCACAAGACCCGGGAAGCAGGCTGAGGTACTAAATGAGTACTTCACCTCAGTTTTCAACAAGGAAAATGGGGGCTGCATTATACATGGGAGGAGATGGTGAACCTGAGGAGGAGGCCCTTACCGATTGGCGGGTCTGGGAGGGGCATCACTGATAGGTAGGGGGAAGGCGAAGCAGGGGGCGAGGTAGCAGAGGTGGAAATCATGGCAGAGAGAGTGACGGAAGCCCTCAGGTCCCTTAAGACAGAGAAAGCACCAGGGCCGGATAAATTACATCCCAGAGTGCTGAAGGAACTGGCGGATGTCCTGGCGAAACTCCTGTCGGAGTTCTTCAGCATCTCTCTGAGGACAGGGTGGGTGCCCCAGGACTGGAAGGTGGTGCATATAGTGTCTATCCACAATGGGGGATCAAGGCAGGTGGCAGGGAACTACAGGCCCATCAGCCTGACATCAGTGGTGGGCAAGGTGATGGAGGGCATTGTCAAGGAGAGACTTGGGGAGACCTAGAAAAGTTGGGGTGCCTGGATGATAGACAGCATGGATTCATCCCAGGAAAACTGTGTCAGACAAACCTTGTGGAGTTCTATGACTGGGTGATGAGTGCCTTGGACCTGGGTAGACCAGTGGACATCCTCTTTCTTGACTTCAGCAAGGCATTTGACTGGAGGCCTGTTGGATAATCTGGGAGAAATGGGGATGGGAAACCAGATGATCAGATGGATAGGAGAAATTGGCTCCAAAACCAGACCCAGAGGGTCGTAGTTGACGGGATAGTCTCACCCCCAAGGAGGATCGTTAGTGGAGTCCCTCAGGGATCGGTCCTTGGGCCCCTCCTGTTCAACGCCTACATCTCTGACATAAGGAGGGGTATCAGGAGTGAGATGAATCTCTTTGCGGATGACTCAAAACTGGGGGCGGTGGTGGATGGGGAGGAGGGGAGGGTGGCTCTACAGGGGGACCTGGAGGCTCTGGAAAGATGGTCTAGAAAGCGAAGCTGAGGTTCAATGCAGGAAAATGCAAGGTACTGCACCTGGGGGCCAGAAACCCAGGCCAAGTGTACACCCTGGGCGGGGGAAATGCTACAAGCCTCGATGGCTGAGAGGAACCTGGGGTTGGTGGTGGATGTCAAGATGAACAACTCGGAGACTTGTAGGAGGGCAGCGGCAAAGGCCAACAGGCTGCTTGGATGCGTTGCTAGGGGGACCACCTCCAGAAGGAGGGAAGTGATACTCCCACTGTATAACTGCTTGGTGAGGCTGCACCTCGAGTACTGCGTGTAGTTTTGGAGGCCACATTTAAAGAGGAACATCGAACTCCTGGAGAGGGTCCAGAGGAGGGCAACCAAATGATTTGGGGCTTGGGGGATAGGACCTATGGGGAGAGACTCGAAGTGTTCAATATGTACACATTGGAAGAGAGAAGGGACCGGGGGGACATGATAGAGGTCTTCAGGTATATGAAGGGGGTAAATAGGGGAGGAGCAGTCAAGGTGCTCCAAAGGAAGGGGCGGGCAACTAGAGGGCATGGGTGGGAGCTGGAGGGTGAGATTCAGGAGAGAAAGGAGGAGATGCTACTTCACTGAGAGGGTGGTGGAGCCATGGAATGCGCTGCCCAGGGGGCTGGTGGAGGCAGAAATGGTGGAGGGGTTCAAGAGGGGGTGGGACAAGTACAGAGGAAGGGTTCTGGAAGCAAAATACAGTGCAGCGAGAATATCCGGGACTGGGAAGGGAGAAGCCAGAGAGGGAGGGGGGGCAGCAAGGTCAGCTCCCAGGGTGGGGGCTGACCTACAGTGGCGTGAAAAAGTATTTGCCCCCTTCCTGATTTTCCCTATTATTGCATATTTGTCACACTGGATGTTTTCAGGTCTTTAGACAAAATGTAATATTAGATAAAGGGAACCTGAGTGAACAAATAACACTTGTTTTTTTTTACTTATTTCATTTATTTAATGAAAAAGGTTAACCAACACCAACTGGCACTGTGTGAAAAAGTAATTGCCCCCCTAATTAAATCAACCCAATTAAAGGGATAATTAGAGTCAGCTGATTGAACACAGCCAGGCTTGATTACAGCCAGCCCTGCTCAATATAAACCTCACTTATTTTGACCCTTATCATCAGAGTCACGTTGCCAGCACAAAGATTCAACAAGCACATTATGCCACGATCAAAGAAAGTTCCTGAAAAGATCAGAAAAAAAGTTGTTGCTATCTATCAGTCTGGAAAGGGTTACAAAGCTATTTCTAAGGCTCTGGGACTCCATCGAACCACAGTGAGAGACATAATCTCAAATGGAGAACATTTGGAACAGTAGTGAATCTTCCCAGGGTGGCAGCCTGCCAAAATTACTCCAAGGCGCAGTGTAAAATCATCCAGGAAGTCTCAAAGAATCCTAAAACAACATCCAAAGAACTGCAGGCTTCTCTTGCCTCAGCCAAGGTCAGTGTTCATGACTCCACAATCAGAAAGAGACTTGGCAAAATGGGCTTCCATGGGAAAGTAGCAAGGTGGAAACCACTGCCAACCAAGAAGAACATAAATGCTCATCTCTCATTTGCCAAGAAGCACCTGGATGATCACAAGCCTTTTGGGAAAATGTTCTATGGACAGATGAGTCCAAAGTGGAACTTTTGGTGACATGGATCCCATAATGTCTGGCGTAAAGCATACACAGCATTCCACAGTAAGAACATCATACCAACAGTCAAACATGGTGGTGGTAGTGTGATGGTGTGGGGATGCTTTGCTGTCTCAGGACCTGGACGACTTGCCATAATTGTAGGAACCATGAATTCTGCTCTGTACCAGAAAATTCTTAAGGAGAATGTCCGTCATCCGTCCAGTTGAAGTTGAAGGAAGGGCCATGCAGCAAGACAATGATCCAAAACGCAAAAGCAAGTCCACATCAGAATGGCTGAAAGAAGTAAAATTAAAGTTTTGGAGTGGCCTAGTCAAAGTCCAGACCTAAACCAATAGAGATGCTGTGGCAGGACCTGAAACAAGCAGTTCATGCTCAAAACCTACCAATGTTACTGAATTAAAGCAGTTCTCATGAGGATGAGTGGGCTACAATTCCTCCACAGCGATGTGAAAGACTGATATTGAATTATAGGAAGCGTTTGGTTGCAGTCATTGCAGCTAAAGGTGGCGTGAACCAGTTATTAAGGTAAGGGGAAATTACTTTTTCACACAGTGCCAGTTGGTGTTGGTTAACTTTTCATTAAATAAATGAAATAAGTAAAAAAAAACAAGTGTTATTTGTTCACTCAGGTTCCCTTTATCTAATATAACATTTTGTCTAAAGACCTGAAAACATCCAGTGTGCCAAATATGCAATAATAGAGAAAATCAAGAAGGGGGCAAATACTTTTTCACGCCACTGTATTTAACCAGCCGCTTATGAAGCTGTATCATGTGCTCCACAACACTTGTCTGTCCAGTTCCTTTTCCCTCCTCCCAATATTCTTTGACAGCATCTAAGGGCCCCTGAGGGTTCCTTCCAGATAACAGTGAAAAGGTGGAGTAACCAGTGGAAACTTGGGGCACATCCTGGTACGCAAACAGTAGGAAAGGTCCTTATTCCAGTCCTTCCCTTCATCATGGACAAACTTTCTCAACATTCATTTTAGAGTTTGGTTAAACCTTTCCACTAGCCGATCTGTTTGGGGATGGAATGGGGACATTTGGACGGCTACTACACCCAATAGGTGGTGTAATTATTTTACCAATGTAGCATTAAAGTTGCTTCCCTGATCAGTCAGGACCATTTTTGGAATGCCTAGTCTGCTAAATAGTCTTACCGATTCCTCTGCAAGCTTTGTGGTAGTGATTGTACATAAGGGTTTGCCCTCTCGATATTTAGTGGCATAGTCACACACAACTAGTATGAAGTGGTTCTCTCAAGAGCTCTTTTCTAATGGGCCTACTATGTCCATAGCTATTCTCTCAAAGGGCATAGCCACCAAAGGTAAGGGCATTAGGGGCACCATATCCTTCCTCCCTATCTGTGCAACTTTTTGACATTCTGCACAGGCTTGACAATAATCAGCTACCTGTTCATGGATATTGGGCCAAAAGAACCTTTGCAATAAGTGAGTCAAGGAACGGCCCCTCCCAGCATGATCTGCTAAAGGTAAATCATGGGTGAAGTAAAACAACTGGGGACAAAATCATTTGGGGACAACCAACTGCTCTACTCCTTCTCCTGTGTTTGGAATAGCATAGACCCAATATAAACTATTATTTTTCTCCTTATACTCAGATGTCCCTTTACACATGCTGTCCCCATGAATACAAATGACACCTGCACAAGGACTTCTGTTTGACACATTGTCCAGGAGATCTGACTGGATCAATGTCTGCTTACTGCCAGAGACTATCAGCCCCATCACTTGTTTGTTATCAATGTCACCATTAGTTAAATAATGCCCCCAGTTGGCTTAGGCCAGATGTGTGGGCTCTAGTTTCTTTTTCTGGCAATAGCAAGCTATATGGCCCACCCCTTGACAATTGTGGCAGATAATGTTGGGAGGAAAATTTCTCCCTCCTCTTCTTTGTTTCCCCTCAGGTTTTCCTGAGGCTTTTTCTGTGGCCCAATTAGGTATAAAAAGGATTTGTCTTACCATACTGGATGTGGTAAAGTTCGAAAAAACAGTGCATCTGTACCCTCTTGTAATAGAATGCTGGGCAGCCAGGAAATCCTCTGCCAATATGATGGTTATCGCCTCAGTTTCCAGTTAATGTTCTCTCATGCACATCTGAACATCTTGGAGCAGTATTTGTAAGAACCTCTTGATCACCAGGGTTTCCAAGATCTCAGCAATTGCCTTCCCATCAGGTTGAAGCCACTTGGTACATAACTCCTTTAGTGGGGTATAAACTTCTCTTGGAGTATCCACGTTCTGGTAACGAAATGAACGAAACCTTTGTCTATAGGTTTCAGTCCTAATATCAAATTGTCGCAAGATCTCTTTGTTTACTAATGCAAAGTCATCTGTGTCTCTGTTGTCTGTATGACTGTAGGCTGAATGGGCACAACCAGTTAAGCATGGAGCTAATCGTACTACCCACTGTGCTTGAGGCCACTCACAAGTTCTTGCGATTTTTTTGAAAGTAGTCAGGTAGGCCTTAATATCATCTATACCAGTCATTTTGGTAAGTTTTAGGTCTTTTGGGGACATACTAATCCCACCAGTAAGGAGACTGGTTCCAATGACCTGGCGTGCTTGCATTGTATCAGCCCTCCTCTGATCCTGTCTTCTTTGCTCCATTGCTCTTTCTTGGCTTTCTCCTTCTCTCTGTTTCTCCATCTCCATCTGCATCACAGCCAACCACCGCAACAGTTCACTTATATTATCTGGGGGTTCATCGGCCAGTTTCTCACCTGCCTTCTCCATGCTAGCATTAAATAAGGGATCAGGCCTTGTCTTCAACCTGGCTCCAAACTCCAGACCAGGCAGTGGCTTCTCTCCAATTTTTTCAGCCATGGCCCTTGTTAATACCCCTTGGGTACTTATTGCTCCTCTGAGGCTGTCTTTCTGGTCTTCAAACATGTATCATAGGTCTATCATGATACCAGGACTGGTATCTGCTGGTTAGTGTTCCCCTGACTACCTGAACATTAATCAGAATCCCACTTCTAAAACCACGTGTTCCTGGGTGTGCGTGTAACAAATAGATACTGATTCAGTTTGTATAAGGTACAACATGCTTGCTGCATGATTTTATTTCAACAAAGTTCCAAAAATGAAAAAAAAAACACATGGAAATAAAAATAAAGAAAATATATTGTTATACAGCATTTGTCAAGATGCAATACTCAGGATCACATAGCATTGCTGGGATCCTTTTCTCATCTGTGCTTCAGATTGCTTTGGGGACATGGAGACTGCATGTCCTTTCCTCTCTCATGCTTTAGGCAGACTGAAAAGCCCAGGGTCTGCTTGCAACTGTTTTAAGGCTGTTTGCAACTGACTTCAGATAGTCTACAAAACCCAGGCTGTTTGCAACTGGTACTGGGCATTCTGGAAAAACAAGACTGTTTACAACTGGCTCTGGGCTGACTGGAAAAGCAAGGCTGTTTACAACTGGCTCAAGCTGACTGGAAAAACAAGGCTGTTGTTTATCTCATAGAAACATAGACTTTGATGGCAGATAAGGACTACTTGGCCCACCCAGTCTGCCCATTTCCCTATCTACAGGATAAGCTGCAGATCCTAGTTAACCAACAGCCTATTTGTTTCCTACCCCCCAACAAGAATTGCCTTATGTCTGTCCCATGCATTCTTGAATTATCCCACAGTTTTAGACCCCACAACCTCCTCAGGAAGGCTATTCCATGCATCCACCACCCTTTCTGTGAAATAATACTTCCTCACATTTCCTCTGAGTCATTCCCCCCATTATCTTCAAACTGTGTCCCCTTGTTCTTAAACATTTCTTTTTCTGAAAGATGCTACCCTCTTGGACTTTGTTGAGTCCACTGATGTACTTAAAAGTTTCTAGCATGTCCCCCCTCCCTCCTTTCCTCAAGGGTATACATATTAAGCTCCTTTAGTCTCTCCTCGTATGGTTTCTATTGCAGACTCTGCACCATTTTAGTTGCCCTCCTCTGGACTGCCTCCATCCTGTCAATGTCTTTGTGGAGATGGGGTCTCCAGAACTGGACAGAGTACATCAGATGGGGTCTCACCAACTGTCTGTACAGAGGGATA
This sequence comes from Neoceratodus forsteri, assembly GCA_016271365.2. Classification (NCBI taxonomy): domain Eukaryota; kingdom Metazoa; phylum Chordata; order Ceratodontiformes; family Ceratodontidae; genus Neoceratodus; species Neoceratodus forsteri. The sequence goes on along the minus strand of CM057458.1, from coordinate 298,567,146 downwards.
ACAACTTCCTGTTTTCTGCTGATGATGTCTCTCCCTATACATCCCAGTATCCCCCAGCCCTCCCTACTGCCTTCTCACATTGCTTGCCAACCTTAAGGTCATCTGATATGATTACCCCCAGATCTCTTTCCATTTTTGTTGTTGTTACTACCTCCCTCCCGATTTTACATAGATACATAGATACATAGACAGTGTCGGCAGATAAGGGCCTATGGCCCACCCAGTCTGCCCATTTGAGCTTGTAAGTTCAGTTTGTTTTCCTAGAAGTCTGTTGCCCCTTACCCCTGACCTACAGAATTCCTTTATGTCTATCCCATGCATTCTTAAATCCCGTGATTGTTTCAGCCCCCACCACTTCCTCTGGCAGGGTGTTCCACTTGTCCACCACCCGTTCTGTGAAGAAATTCTTTCTCATGTTTCCTCTGAATCGTCCTCCCTCCAACTTCATCCCATGACCTCTAGTCCTGGAACATCTTTTTCGCTTAAAAATAGTGTTTTCCTGATTTTGTAATCTTCCCTGGGTTTTTGTTTCCCAGGTGCATTATTTTGCACTTCTTTGCATTGAATCCAAGCTGCCATACTTCTGACCATTCCTCTAACCTTGCCAAGTGCCTTCCCATCCTTTACATGCCTCCTTGTATATCAATCCTGTTGCAGATCTTTGTGTCATCTGCAAAGAGGCATACTTTTCCTTCCAGTCCCCATGCAATGTCACTTATAAAGACATTAAAAAGGACTGGACCCAGTACTGAACCCTGAAGTACCCCACTAGTAACCCCTCTTTCTTCAGAGTGGACTCCATTTGCAATTACTTTCTGTGTCCTGTTGTCCAGCCAATGTTTTACCCAGGCTACCACCCTGGGACCCACTCCCAGGCTGGTTAATTTGATTATTAATCTTTTATGTGGGACTGTGTCAAATGCCTTGCCAAAGCCTAGGTAGGCCATGTCCACAGCCCTTCCCTGGTGTACTACTTTGGTCACCCAGTCAAAGAAATCAATGAGATTCATCTGACATGACCTTCCCACTGTGAACCCATGCTGTCTTGGATCCTGTGCCCCACTGGCCTCTAAGTACTCAACAATTATTTCCTTCAGAAGTGATTCCATCACTTTCCCTACCACAGAGGTCAAACTGACAGGTCAGTAGTTTCCTGCCTCTGTCTTGCTCCCACTTTTGTGAAGGGGAATCACATCTGCCTTCCTCCAGTCCTTAGGTACCACACCATCATCCCATGATTTGTTAAAAAGGGTAGACAGTGGTTTCACTAGTTCTCCCCTTAATTCTTTTAGAATTCTGGGGTGAATTCCATCAGGCCCAGTCGCTTTGTCCACCTTCAGTTTTAGGAGTCCTTTCAGAACTCTTTCTTCTGTGAAAGGACAGGGGCGATCCCCTATCCAGAGTGCTTCTGTTAATTGGATTAGGCACTTCCCCCTCCTCCTCTTTTGTGAATACTGAGCAGAAGTATTCATTCAATATCCCTGCTTTTTCACTGTCACTCTCTGCCCACCCACCGTCCATTCTATTCAGCTTCACTATCCCTTCCTTTGTTTTTTTTTTTTTTTTTTTTTTTTTTTATTTATTTTCATTTTTCTCCGCCACCTAGCTGCCGGCCGCCCGGTACTTTCAGCCCGGTCACGGGCCAACGGCTTCCACCCCCCAGATCGGCCTCGGGCACTCCTATACCCCGTGGCTTACCCCCCATGGCGGGGCTGCGGGATGCGGAGAAGGAGGAGGAGGAGACATCCCGCAGAGACCGGGATAGGTCGGAGGGCTGGCCTGGGGGGCTAATTAAAGCCGTGGCGGGCTTCATGGAGGGCGGCCGGCAGCCGTCCATTTTCCGGTTTTCGGGGAGGCGGGGTCGTGCAATGACATCAGACGCCCGCCCCGCCTCCAGAGTGTGTGTGTGCCGGTAGCTGTGTGACACCCCGGCCTCCGCCAGGGGTCACTAGTGCTCCGAGCACTATCCTACCCTCCCCCCTGGAGAAGGAGAGCAGTCCATAGGACGCTCTATCCTTCTCCCCCCGGCCGCCTTCCAGCTGACCCAAGTCCGCTCCCGAACCCGTCGCCGCGCCGCGCGGAAATCCAACCGCTGCGCCGACGGGCTGGCAGTTCCTTTGTTTTTCTACACTCCCTGATGTTCCTATAAAAGATTTTATCCCCCTTCTTAACCAAGTTGGCTATCTTTTCCTCAGTTTGGGCCTCTGCTAGTCTGAGTTCCCTCCCTGCTTCCTTCTGCCTTAACTTGTACAGTTCTCTGTCCTGCTCCTTCTCCTTATGAATTTAAAATAAAACAAATACATTCCCCAGCCTTTTCCCTATTGAGGGAAACTTTTCATTTATACTAAATCTGGCTTTCTCAGACACCAAACCACTGCAAAGTATATAATGTTTTCAATGTACTTAGGTAATCAAACATATTCTATACTACAGTATATGTGCTGCATAACAGCAGTGCAGAAAACAATGGCTCATATTTTAAAATGTGCGAATATTTAACTACGGGTACCTGTTTTTATATTGATAAAATGAAACTGTGCTAGCTAGCTATTACGTCGTTTGGTCACTTTGAGCCATACAGGATACATTTTAGAGGGACTTGAAAAGGAAACAGAGTAAAGAAGAAGAAAAAAGGGGGGCTGTGGGTGGCCATCCTGACAGAACAAGAAAAGGATAGTACAGTATAGAATAGTTAGAATGCTGCTGCAACATGCTCTAGAAAAAGAAATTAGAATAGAACCCCTGTAATTCCAAGGTAAGATGACCAGCCCTGCCACAAGTTTCCTCTTACAAATGTGCATTACCTCATACTTCTTTCCATTGAACCTCATCTGCCATATTTTTCCAGATCCTTTATCAATTCTCTGACACCCACATCACTGTTCACCTTGCTGCATAGCTTTGTGTCAACCACAGAGAGATACATCTTGCCCTCTGTATATCTTCCTCTCTGTCTCTGATAAACATGTTGAATCTAGCAGGTCCCAGGACTGATCCCCTGTGACACCCAACTAGTGAGCCCCTTAGCCTCTTACTCTGTCCCATTTACTACCACTCTCTGTTGTCTCCCACCAGCCATTTTCCTATCTGCCTAGTTAGTCCTTCCCCCGTCCCAGCTCCTGTAGTTTCCTTAAAACTGTCCTGTGCAGAAGGCCTTGTTGAAGTTGATGTACAGCACATCAACAGCCCTTCCTTTGTCCAATGCCCAGGGACCCCAGTCAACAAAAACTATCAGGATAGCATGGCATGATCTTCCTGCAACAAACCCTTGGTGTTTTGTCCTGCAACTCACTCTCTTCCAGGTACTCCACTATTTACTCTTTGATTATGTTCTCCAAGAGTTTATGTACAATTACTATAAGACTATCAAGTCTAAGTCCCTGGGTCTTTCTTGTTGTTACCCTTGTGGAGTGGCATTACAGCTGCTGCCCTCCAGTCCTCTGTCAGCCCCTGCCCCCAATCTCTAAGTAGCATTTGAACAGATCTGTCGGGGTACAGCCAGTTCTGGTCATAGATCTTTCAGGACCTTCAGGTGTAATCTGTTGGAGACTGGTGCCTTGTTCACCCTGAGTGCTGCAAGTCCTTTCCTTACCCTACCCACTTTGATCTGAACAGACTCCATTTCCCTCCACCCAACCCTCACAGATGCTTTTATGCTTCTCTCCATTAGGGGTCCCCACTCCTCTACACTTACTACAGAGCAGGAATAACTGTTCAGTAAATCTGTCTTCTGCCACCACATTCTACCCACCCCATCCTTCTTTAGTCTGATAATCTTTGACTTCATTTTTCCAGTGTACCTAAAGAACCCTTCCCTTTTTTTTTTATTTAATATGCTCTTCTTATTCCAGTGCCGGCCAGCTCCCATTGGTCCAACCCACACACTCAATCCCTCACCTTTCTTCCCCAGGACTTACCTCCTTCCCCCCTTTTAACCCACTCAGCTGTTCTTGATGTTATATCTGTCTGCCTTTGATTCTGTAACTGTACCCCATGCATCTTTTAATTTTTTTGTAGTCTTTCCAATTGTCATAAATTTTGTCCACCCTTGCATTTCTATAGGCCTCCCTTTTGGCCCATTCCACCCCCCCCCCACCTGGAAAACCAGAATGGTTATCAGTGCTTAACAATCTTTATCATGCAACTTTCTTTGACCTCCAGGATGCCCCTTTTTATATCTTCCCATTTGGCGTCCCCTCCCACCACCTCTTCTGCCTCTGTCAATTTTTCTCTGAGTTCTTACCTCCTCTTGCTGATGTCAGCTCTACCAAGGTCCAGGACAACAGCCTTCAGTGTTTAGTGAATACTTCCTCAGTATTTTCAAACAGCACCGAGCTGTGGTTACTGGACCGTAGCAGTTCTCTTACCTCTGACCCTCCACCCATTTCTGTGTTGGTGAGTACCAAACCAAGTACGGCTTCCTCTCTTGTTGGTTCCTTTACCCACTGCACCAGGAAAGCAGTGCTGCAAGAAGAAGAATTAGCATTTATATAGCACTTTTCATACAGACTGACTCCCAAAGGGCTTTACAAACAATTAGAGAGAGGTAGTGAACTGACTACATGAATAGCAGCAGCCCTTTTGCACATCAGCAGCCACACAGACCCTTGGACTATTGTTTGAACCAGTTTGATGGGAAGGGGAATGCTGGCCAGGAAACAGGGGAAAATCCCTTTCTTTTGTGAAAAGTATCTTGGGTTCTTTTACTGTATTATGACAAGGAAAACACCAGAGGTGGACAGAAGGGACCTCTGTTTAACATTTCATCTGAAGGATGGCACACCCTGGCACTACAACATCCCTCAGTGCGGTTCTCCAGTGCTAGCATTTATGTCATGAGCCCAAGTTCCAGTGTGAGACTAGAACCCATGACCTTTTGGTCTGAAGGCAGATGCGCTACTAACTAGGCTATGCTGACACCAGTAGCAACTGACTTCTCGCACTCCTGGCCACTGGAGCCTCTCAGTCTACATTCGACATGTTTAGAGCCCCTATTATCACCACTCTCCTTTCTGCAGATACTTTCTGGATTTCCTCTCCCAAATGCCTGCGCCCCCCTTTTCTTTCTGGCTTGGTGGATTTAAATTTAACTTGGCAAAAAAAAAAAGCATTAATCTTATAAGGATCTTGAGGTGATCCATGAGTATATATATATATATATATTTCAATAATATTTCTTTATAGATTCTCAGGTGTCTCTACAGTCAGAAACTAGCTTGAGAGTCTGAGATCTCTGATTTTAATTACTATGGTATTTTTGTCACATTGCAAATGGAACACCAAGAGATTGTCTGGCTTATATCTAACGAAGTAGAGTTTTGAAGCATGCTTTTGTACTTCCTCCTCCTGATTAAATCTCTCTCTAGTTGCCAAGAGAAACCCGCGGTCCTCATGAATGTCTCTTATGAGTCATGAGTCATAATATGCTTGCCTCAGCACTGCAAAGTTAAGCTTCTAAATCTGTTTTTGCTGATGTCTTTTCTGCCTGTATGCAGTATATGAAATGGGAATTTCCCTTTAACAGACTTTTAATGAATGCCAAACTATATTTACAGGCATGGAGTGCACATTAATTTCCATGAAAATATTGATTTCTGACTTTATGTTTTCAACATATTTATGATCTGTAAAAGCAGACTAACAAATCTCAACAATTTTTTTGAGAGAGATCTTCTCTGTCCAAAGAAATAGACAAAGGGGCATGCATAATCTATAATTTTGATAACACCATATCTGCTTTCTGTAAATTAACGCCATATATTTTTGAACTCTAGGCAGAAGTCAATTCTTTAATATGAGCAGTGAATAGAAGAATAAATGCAGAACTATTTAAACCTGGGAATCTAGTTCTCAAGGGATCTGTAAGTTTTAGAGCCAGCATAAAAATTGCAATTATCTTTACGGCATTCTTTTTTCCAGAGGTTTTAGATCTGTTAATTTGGATCAGAGAAATATTAAAATTTGCCAGTAACAGATATGGAGCAGGAAACTGAACTAATTTAAAAAATATGACTGTAACTAATGATACATTTTGAAGCTGGCGCAGTGGCATGGAGGGCAAAGGCTTTGAACACCTTAAAGCCCACCAGGATGAAATGTAGTGCTACAGGTTTACTGCATGACAAAAGGAATTAACTCTCATTGAAATTGCATTGCTTGCTGCAGTACCTCTACTGCAGAAATTGGCAGTGCTGCACTTCATCCTGGTGGGCTTCACTGTACTTGCTGCCATGCCAGTGACCCATGTTTGGGGGTTGGGACTGAGAGTCACAGGGACTGCTCTCCTCTCCTAGGGAGGTGTGGCCAGCCATCTCGGCCCATGACTGCACCAGGTAACCGGTCCTGGACCTGTAGTTCCTGAACAGACACCTGAAAAAGGAAAAGTTTAGAATGGTAACACTGCTGTATTAAGTAATTGTGAGATGTAATATCTGGGGCACTCCAAAAGCTTGCAGACTGGGTTACATTATGTTTGACCGATAAGTTGATGTACATGTGACTTCAGATGTGAAATCCGACCCCTCTTATGCTCTGCCCTGACCAAGGTAGAACCAAGTCTACATGTGCATGTGACCAAGCTATAGTGCAGGACCCCAGCTCCTGCATCACAGTGTTTTATTTTTGTCTGACTTTCTGCAATTTTCCAAGCCTTTTTAAGGTAATTTGTACATGCATTGATTTGTGACTACCATATTTGGCAGTTTCAGGTTTTTATTTCTTGTAAGTACTAATTTCTTATCAGTATAGGTTACCTTCTTTACTTTAGCTGGCTGCCTTAATCTGGGGCCAGCAACACGTTGCTAGTTGAACTAATAGGATAATCCTTAGAGAAAACACTGTGTAGTCCTATACTTTATTTCCCTGCATTTTCTCTATATTTTGGCATGCTATGCCCCTCTGTTTGAATCTGTCACCTCCAAATGAACTGTGCTCATGCCCAACTTCTGAGTCAGCTATGTGGTCGTGTGCCCATGTGACTCCTGATTTAAGTGGTTACATGCTGTGCAGTGCTCCCACACTAAGTAGGACACTCCCCTACTAGTGTCCACTGGAGAAAGAAAGGGAGAAGTGCTGAGCTGTTCATACTGGAGCCCTTGCTAGTGGCTGCAGGCTAACTAGCTTGCTCGACCAGCATGATGCCTTGAGGGAATAGATACATAGATACATAGAGAGTGTCAGCAGATAAGGGCCTACGTCCCACCCAGTCTGCCCATTTGCGCTTGTAAGTTCATTTTATGTTTTCCTAAAAGTCTGTTGCCCCGTACCCCTGACCTTCAGAATTCCTTTATGCCTATCCCATGCCCAGGAGAGGTGGAGCATCATTACAGGCTGCTGAGCCAGCATGATTCTGGACTTGCTATAGTGTTTGTTCATTTGGACTGCCAGTACATCACTCTCTGAGCATGCTCACACTCCTCCCCCTTCTCCTTCATCCTGGACGATGGTAGATCTGTGCGTGCACATGCACTGGCATCATCATCATGAGTTTGTGACGATGGATGCCTGAGCATGTGCAGTATGAAGCCGCCATATTGTTCATGGGTAAGTCATCCTGATGTGCATGACCGGTGAAGCAAACCTAACCACTCCTGGGTCACACCCTACCTCACTAACCCAGGAGAAGGTGCAGTTTATGCCAGACAGGAAAAATGGTGGACAAGATTTTGTATGCCAGGCACTGATGTGAAGGGAGCCAGCATGGGGGTGCTGTCCCCCTGCACCCCCCACATACAGTGGCTTGGTTAGTTTCAGGAAGGAAAAGCCCCCTTGCCACTCCTCCTACAGTTACTGTACTACTACTATTACAACTAATAGTTGCAGTGCCTACAAGATCACAGACATCGTCAGACGAGAATTTGTTATGACGCTGAAATCTCATCTGATGATATCACAGTCTCAGTGGCCAAGCAGAAACTGCACCCAAGCCCTAACCATGAGAGCAGAATCACTGAATGTTCTCCAGGCAGATTAGAGCCCCTCTTGCCTTACCACTTTCACAACCCCTACTCCTCCACATGTGCTGATGAACAAGCACTGTTACTAGAAGTGACCTGACTCGCATGAGTTCCAGTGGTTATTTTACGAGAGGAGAATGCATTGCTACTGCTGGCACAGAACTCGAAAGAAAGACTAGAATGGCAACATTCCTTTCTGAGGCACATAAAGCATGCTGCCATCTTTTGGATGGCAAAAACACCCTGCATCTGAGGGGGTTGCTGCTAGTAAGCATTATTGTATTGGGTACATGTTAAGTGTGTCTGGCTCCCAAAAACCTCTGACGCTCATCTTTCTGCTCTCCTGGCCTCCTTGAACTGCAGATTGGAGTCAGACAGCAATGTCAGGACTGCAGCAGCAACGAAAAGCTGCATCAGCGTACAGGAGCATCCTGCTGAGTAAACATGCATCAAGTACCAGTCCGCTGCAAACGGTGCAGGAGCTGCCTGTGATGGTTCATTCTCCAGACCCGCCCGAACATTGAAAATGGGCTGGGTAGTGGAGAAAACAGCAGCACAATTTTATTCAGCACTACAAATGCCCTGTAACCCTCCAGAGAGGCTCAGGGCCACGGGGGGATCACACCTGAGTCTCTGTATAAAGTTCTGCATTCTCACTCTCTCCTGTCCCCTTCTTCCATGACTTGCACATGCTCCCAGGTGGGGAAATAGGGAGGGGAGTTCCAGGGACTTTGCACAGCTTGGGAAGGCTGGTCATGGGACTAGTAGTGGTCCTGGTTCATGAAGGATGGTTGGGGGGGTTCCCAGCTATGGGGAAAGTGGTTGTCTTGGGGGATGCAGATTCGGGAGATGGGTAGTGGTCTGGTTGGGGGGTCCAGCTGCAGAGAGCAGACAGGAATGGTGGTCAGATGGAGTGTCCCAGCTGTAGGGGGTGTTGTGTGTCTGGTTTGTGGAGTGAGGGGGTGGTGCTGGGAGAGAGACCAGGTGTATAGGTGGAGGCTGGCTGGTGGGATGCAGGTTCAGGAGTTGTTGTGGTTCAGGACGGGTGCTTAGCTTGTGGGAGGTTCATCCAGTTGCAGGTGGGTGGGGTGTGTTCTAGCTAGAGGAAGAGTGGTCAGTATGGTGTGGGTGGCTTGTCTGCAGGCAGGCAGGCTGATCGGGGGGGATGGTCCAGTTGCTGAAAGTGTGCTTAGCTCGGAGGAGGCTTGTCCAGAGTCAGAAATGGTGGTATCGTTGCTGCGAGGGTGGACTGGGGGTGTTCCAGCTGCATGGGGGGTTGGATGGCCAGTCTGTGGACAGGAAGGGTGGTGGGAGAGTCCAGCTGTAGTGAAGGTTGTTAACTGGGGGTATGCAGGTTTGGGGGCTGTAGTGGGCCAGGGAGGATGCTCAGCTTAGAAGAGGGTGACGATCTCTAGGGGTGTTCTATCTGTGGGGAGAGTGATTGGCATGATGTAGGTGGCTTGTCTGTGGGTGGGATATCTGGTCCTGAATGGGGGGGGGCATCCAGTTGCAGAGAGGGTTCTGTGGCTATGGTGTGGCCCAAAGTAGGTGATCAGCTTTGTAAAGGCTGGTTTAGGGAAGAAAGGTTGGTCCAATTGGAAGGATAGTGTAGGGGTGTGCTCTAGCTGCAGGGTGATTGTCAACAGGTTGGCTGGTTCATGGGTATGAAGGGTGCTCTGTGGGGGATGGTCATGTGGGGTAGAGGCTCATCCAGTGGCTTGGAGTGATTTAGCTGTAGGTGGGTGCTCAGCTTGGGAGAGGCTGGTCCATAGCCCCAAAGAATGGGAAGGGTAGTCCTGCAGTAGGGACAGATATGCTAGTCCATGGTTGTCCACCAACATGGAGTGTGATTGGCTGGGAAAGGAGGCTGTAGCAAATGGGAATTGAACAGTGGCCTCTGGGAATTTGTTTTAATCAAGAGGGCACAACCCCGGACAAGCTCAAAAAATGATTGACGCTGTCCTCGACATACGCAGCTCATCCCTCCAACAGCAGCCAGCACTTACCTCTGCTGCAGCCTCTGTCTCAGGCAGAGATGAAAGGAGGGTAAGTGCCATGTGCACTGCTCTCACTGTGCTGTACCAAGTGCACTACATAAGCCGTGCTCTGTTATGCGCAATGCCTTTCACTGTGTTGTGCATGTCTGGCTGACACCGCACTGTGCCATGTGACCTGTTGACACTGCACTGCCAACACTACACTTTGCCATGTGTAGACTTTTACAGTGCAATGTTCACTGCTGGCACAGTGCTGTGCCCACATGCAATTATAGTGTATAGTGGAATGCTGTTATGCATGGAATTCTATGCCTGGAATATGCTTGTTCTGCTGAACTAGCGACATCATTGTGTTGTTCTGCTGCAGTAGTGATGTCACTACTGCAGCAGAACCACTTGGAATGCTGGCACATTGTTGTTTTCCCTCTATTTAATTCTGTGGTAAACAATATTCTAGAACCTCTAGAGACTTCACAAGTCAGTTTCATTATGAAAAAGAGAAAAAAAAACAATGCACACATTTCTCATAATACTACTATACACTATAAAAAAAAATACAGGATGAGCAACTTTAAGCACAACTTCTGTGTTCTGTCACCTCAAGGTTCTGATTCCCATGGACCTCTCGAGCTTCGCTCTCAAGGTCAGAGGGAATCAGAACCCCTCTGTGGCAGAACACACTGATTGTGCATAGTTGCTCATCCAGTATTCTCTATGTTGAGACTATGCTGTGCCACATGTAGACTGTCATCAGACTGTGCCACATGCACTGTTCCACATGACCTGACAACACCACACAGCACTGTGCCAGGTGCACTGCTGACACAGCACCCTGTCTTGTGCACCACTGACACAACACTGTGCCACAAGCTCTGCTATCACTGCTCTGTGCAATGTGACCTGTCGACTCTTCATTGCACTGTGCCAGGCGTTCCTGTCTCTGTACTGTGCCATGTGCAGTGCCATCACTGCACTGTGTCACATGCACTGTGACACTGCAGTGTGTCATGTGTAGGCTGTCACTGCACTGTTCCATGTGTACTGCCCGTGCTGCACTGCTCCACATGCACTGCTGACCCCACACTACAGTGTGCTGCATGCACTGCAACTGCTGTGCTGTGCCATGTGCACCGCTGTCACTACACTGAGCCACATGCCTCATCAAAACAGTATGCATGTTCCCCAGTTGGCCATAGTCTGGGACTGCAGATGGGGGAGTTGTCCCTGGTGACATGAGGTCATCCGGGCACATGACATGGGAAAACACAACCATTTGTCATGGCAGCTTGCAGTTTAAATGTGCTGAGTTCACCAAGTGGCAGGATGTGGGGCTGCCCCTCACAGAACTTTAAAAAAAAGGACTTTTCTAGTTCTGTGTTGGCCCTGGTGAATGCATGTGACATCGTCCGGGCACATGACATGGGACCCATATGCCCTTCCTTCATGGTAGTGCACAGTTCAGCTTCAATGAGTTCACTAACTGGGAAGGGGGGGTTACCCATTTTGATAGCTAGTAACATCACCAGATGCAGTGGTATTGTGCCTGTAACAGAAATAGAAAAAAAAAAGATGAGAATGGCAATACCCCTTTCAGGAGGCACATAAAACTCACAGCCATCTTGTGGATGGCACAGTGCCAAAGTGCTCCAAAAGCCATGGGATGAAGAGGGTACCACGCTGAATACCTCAGTCGTATTTTCCTGTTTTCTTAATCACATATGTTAAGTACATGGTTGCCAGGGGTGGTGTGTGGAGTGGCCCTATGAAATGTCGATTTGTAAAGATTTGTGGACTGGATAAAAACATTCAGCTGGCCCGTCAGTGCAGTGGTTGAATTTCTGCTTGCAACGCCGGCGACCCAGGTTCGGGAGTGGACCCGGATCGCTGGAGGGCCGGCCAGGGGAGAAGGCTTGAGCGTCTGACGACTGCTCACCTTCTCCAGAGGGAAGGGTGGGGATGTGGTCTGGAGTCTGCTGACCCCCAGTGCAGATTGGAGGTATAGCAGTGCATCGACCAATTAACTGGGGGGTGTGGCGGACATCAGCATATTCTTAGACGTCATGGCATGCCGCGCTCCCAGGGAGAAAACAAGAACATTTCTCCTCCCCTTGACAGGATGATGGCCATCTGGTCCCTCCATCCCCATGAGTGCCCTGGTCGGGCCCCCAGAAAGACCACCTCAGCAGTACCCAAGGGGCCAAGTAGTTGCGCAGGCCGTCCCCTACCGGCACCTTTCTCCTTGAAGGGGGAGAAGCCATCCAGTGAAGGGTTACACTGGGTTACCCCGTGAGTGGCTGCCATCTGAGGTGGTGGTGGATGGTGGCAATAGGCAGGGGTGCAAGCGAGCGGTTGGAGGAACAAGACCATAGATGGCCCAAAGGAGAGGCCGATGGGGGAGATACGGAGAAGGAGGAAAATAGATAATACAAAAAAAAAAATTCTGAAATCTTCCATGGACATCCATTGCTCACTGCCAGTGGTCTGTCGAGCACAGAGCAGCCAGGGGTGGGGATGTGAAGTACATTTTCTTTTCATCTGCTTTTTTATTATGTAGAAGTTCAGGAAATAGGTTGGCTTGCCAGTTATCTGTACTCCTGCTGTCCCACAAATTTATGTTATGTCCTAGCTAGCAAGCCTGTTTAGTAATGAATTCTCTTACTACACCTTAGAGCTGATCTGGTTGCAAGGCAGTAAAAATGAACACCAAAAAATGCAGCAAACGCCATCATTTGCATGGGCCAACAACACATTTTACAAGGGAACATCCCCCAGGCCCCCTTCATTATTTCCCCTTTCCGAGAAGTAAAAATTTATTAAAACAGAAAACAGATTTTTCCATTTTGACTTTAATGGGAGACGCCTATGAGGATGTGCCCCACACCTTAGTGCAGGGCAGTCCCTGATTAAGCTTTTTGCACAAAAAGTAAATATACTACCTTATTCTCTGTTTGTGCTATTTAGTTTTATCTGGTTGACCCTGCTGTCCTTCTCACACAACATTTTGAAGCAAGTGCCTTTAGGTCAGATGCCAGAACTGGGGTCAGCTGTGTGAGAGTATTGTAGCTACTGTAGTAGTAGCACTAGCTATTAATAACTTCAGTTCGTGAGTATCCAATCCTGTGCCATTAGGGTAAGTATATGGCATCAGGACTGATAACTCATGAACCAGAGTTATTTATAGCTATTACTATTAATAGATGCAATACACTCTGACATGGCTGACCTCAGAGCCAGGGATCAGCAGTGGGACAGTACATTGTAACTATTAATAGTAGTAGTTATTAATAGCTCCAGTTCATGAGTGTTCAATCCTTTGACATACACAGAGTATATATATATATATATGGCACTAGGATCAAAAACTCATGAACCAGAGCTATTTACAGCTAGTACAATTAATAGATACAATACACTCTCTCACGGCTTACCTTAGAGTCAAGGATCAACCACGGCACAGTGCATTGTAGCTATTAATAGTACTAGTTATTAATTGCTCTGGTTTGTGAGTTACTGATCCCAGCTCTGACATCAACCATTGGAGGTTCTGGTAAGCGCTCTTAGAGGCAATTGCTACAAAATGTAGGCTGTGGGAGGGGGGACATCAGGATCAACCTGAGAAAACCAAATTTCAGAGATAGCAAATAAGGTATTGCAACAGTTCTGGAAAGCGTTCTGACCTGTGAGGACATTGTAAAATCTGTAACACTGAACTTTCACCACAATGAAAAGGTGAAAACCAGACCACCCAGTTAGGCAGGACCGGGTGCAAATTGTCCAGGTTGGTTTTTCATCATTTTGGGCAAAATGACGATGCCCCCAAATGTCACGCCCACCTCTTTAGCACTTCATGAAAAGGTTACTGCCACAAAAATAGAAATTATCTCTCTACCTGCAGAATCTCTGCGTTCACCAATACTCAGTCAGTATACTAGTACAGTATCTCTATCTATCCCCTCTCCTCCTTCCCACTCTCTTAGATCTTATGACACTCACTCATTAGTAGTCCCCCGTCAGTCTACCACTGTTGGCCAAGCTGCCTTCTCGTATCGCTTCCCTAAACTGTGTAATGCTCTTCCTCCCCAGATTTGCCATTCTTTCTCCACTTCCTACATCTCTTCAGCCTTTCATAATTACCTCTCTCTAAATTGCTCCTGTAACAAATTCTCTCCAGTCCTCCCTGTCTTTCTCCTTCTGTTATAGGTTGTATACAACCTTACTTCCCTAACTGTTCCCTTCCTCTACATCCCTTCCACCTTTATCCACACCTATAACGTGTTCCACTTTTATCTGGTTTTGCCGTGTGACACTTCACTGCCAAGTTTAATATACAGTACCCCTTATCATCTTGCGCTGGCACGTATGCCTTGCCCCACTCTAGTTGCAGGTTGTATTTTAATGGGCAGACTGAATGGGCCTTGCGGTCCTTATCTGCCGTCAACTTCTATGTTTCACTTATAGTGCAATTATCATTCTGTGTTACTATTGGTAACCTCATCACTCTACATATAATTTTATGTAATGTACCCTCTGTATGAACTGTTCCTATGATGAACTTATTATGTTTATGTATATGTATGGTCGAACGCAGTAAACATGCAAAAATCATCTTTTTACAGGGTTGTTACCCCAGCGACGTGATGTCATGCCTTTGTTATACTACCGATGCTGCATCACATCGATGGTGTAACAGAATAGAACCACTGGGCATTGCTGTTGCCATGACCCCCATAACAGCCAAATGTTCACCTGTTTAAAAAAAAAGATAAACTTGCTTGCATGATTTCTGGCAGTCCAAGTAGCGTTTCTTCGTTGTTTCTTTATTTTTTCGTAATGTTTCCCAGCTTTTCATGTTATTTTTATCCTCTAATTAAACCTGCTTGAATTCAAACCCCATGAATGCACATTTCTTCCTGTGTCACAAGGAAAGCCAGCAGTCTGTTGCTTAGTGGTGTCTAATTGTAATGTAATTTAATTTTGGTGGAGTGATCATAAAAACGTTTCTATGATTTTTCCGATGACCATACACTATAAAAGACAATGTACGGTGATTGGTGTGTAACGGCGCTAGTCTTGCCTTCTCGTGGTTCCCATGGCAATTCTGAAAACCTCTTGAGCTGCGCTCTTGAGGTTTAACAGAGATGCCAAGGGAACCACTCGAAGGCAAGCATAGTGTGGTTACACACCGATGACCATATGTTCTCCTCTAGGTTATTACCATCTGTAACCTCATCACTGTTCTATAGATTTGCCTTGACTGCCTCCTGGGACAGTCTTGCCATAACACTGTATTTGTACTATATTTGTTCTCTTATGGTACCTGTCTGTAACTTGTTGATTGCTGCTACCTTGTCCCTGTATCTGTATATTACCTGAGTCCTCGGACTTCACATTGTTGTTTGCTATTACCCTGTCTCGGGTTTTGTTATTGCCTATACCTTTGTAATTCTCCCGGGTCGCACCTGAAAATAGGTACTTGACTGTCTAGCATGCTTACCTGGTAAAGAAAAGCTAAATAAATAAATATATAAATTTATGTTATTTTACTCTGTATATATGTATCTCCCTAACCCTCTCTCCCAGGATGCATCGGGAGATGAGCAACTTGTTCAGCTTGCCTTTTCTGGTGAAATGATTCAATCAATCAATCAATCAATAAATAAATAAAGTGTACTGTATAGGAGTCTCTTGTCACTGTTAGTGAGTTGGCAATTTCTTCCTCACATCTGCTGAGAAACCACAATCCAACAGAACTAGGAAAAATGACTAGAATGGCAAAGAGAAGGGAGATGCAAACCAAGTGAAATTAAACTAGACTAAGCTGCTGTTGTTAGTTTAGTGAATGGAGGAATTTGACCAGGACGTCAGGGAATTTCTCTTGCTCTTCTCAAGAAGTGCCATGGATCTTTACCATCTGCTTGAATGGGTACCATAAAAGGCAGAAGGGACCTAAGTTTAAAATCTCATCTGAAGGACAGCATACCCTGACAGCTCATGAGCCCCCAGAACAGCCATCTAGCTCAGAGACTCTCCATCCTATCATCAGCTACTAAGCTCACCTGTCACAGATGCATGCTCCCAAGCCCACCCACCACCTCCTAGCCTCTAACCCCACATCCCCTCAGCCTTAGACTCAGAATCCTGAGATCCACCCTTCAGCCATGCTGACATGCTCATTAGCCATCCCATGCCAGCCCTGGCAGTGTGCTCCCAAGCTATTGTTGCAGGTTCTCATAACTGCTGCCCCAGACCTGGTAGAAGGCTCCAGAGTCACCTTCAAGTTATGCCCATAAACCTCTGAGCCCCCATAACTATATTGTCAGTACAGCAGTTTCTGACACCCCCCTCCCTGGCAGCAGGCTCCTGAGTAGAATTTTTTTTTTTTAAGTTGCAAAAATATAGGATGGGTTCCTTGAGAAGTAAATCTCATTTACAGAACATCCCAAGTCGTGATTTAGACAAATTACAACAAACAATAAATATAAATCAACTAAACATACACAATCAATTAATAAAACTATTATGAACAGATTGTTCCTTAAGCAGCAATTGTTTAGGCCATATTTAAAAGTGCCAACAGTAGGTATGTTTCTAAGCTGAGGGGACAAATTGTTCCAAGAGAAAAAAGGGCCCCATATGAAAAGCATCCTTTTACCAAAATGTGTGTGAAATTTGGGTAAGGAAAAGCATTGCTGTGGCAAATCTCTGAAACTGTATTTGTGAGCAGGAATAATTAATCTGATAGAAAATTTGGAGTCTGATTATTGGCTGATTTATAAATGAGGTATAACCAGTGAAGATTGCACCTGGAAGAGGGAGATAACCAATTTAGTTGCTGTAGTAATCAGCAGTGATGCTCGTCTCACCTTGATTTAAAATAAAATGAAGAAACTGAAAATAAACAGTGTTTAACAGAAGACAGTGTGGGTCAAGAGTGTGGCAGTAAATAGTGTCACCATAATCAAGGATAGGGAGAACTGCTTGACCAATAATGTGTTTAAAATCCAGGTTGACAAGCAACGTCAGGCACATTTTAAGTGTCTCAAGCACTGGTGAACTTTAGAAGCAGTTTTATCAAAGTGTGACTTAAAGGTCAAGGAAGAGCCATAAGTGAGACCAAGATACTTAAATTCAAGAGGGTGGTTTTTAGAAAGCATTGTAAAAGAAGAACCTACCAAGGACAAGAAGTGCTGAGGTTCAAACAGCATTACTTGAGTCTTCTTACTGTTTGGAAGTAACAGATGATCTGAGAACCATTTCACAAGCTTGTCAAAATTACTCTGAATTATGACAAGAGAAAAAGGAGAACTGTGTGTGCATAAAAAAGCACCATGTTATCAGCATAAAGTCTATCAGCACAAGTATCTACAACAGAGGGTAAAGGATCTACAAAAAGATTGAATAGGATAGAACCAAGTATAAACCCCCTGTGGAACTCCTGAGGAAACAGCAAGAGGAGAAGAAAGATTGCCATTCTAAGAAACAGGTTGTAGTCCACCAGATGAATAGGATGAACACCAATTGGTGACATTAGAGGAAAAACCATTAAAAGGCAGACTAATTCAAAGCAGAGAGTGGTTGATCATGTTGAATGCTTTCAACATATCAATGAAAACAGATCCCACAAGACACCCCTGTGACATGGTTGAATAAGACCCTACCTCATTTGTTATGCAGAGAGAGTTGGATGCAGGGCTCTGTTCTGTCTTCTCCTTTTCTGTCTCTTGTCTGTCTGGTTGAGCAACCAGATGTTCTCGTAAGGCCTAGAAACTGATCACTGTCATGGTCTTGTGATTCTCCACCTCTCATTATCTCTGTGCCTTCACTTGCTGTTTCTGTCTTTTCTTCCCCCTTGCTTATCTACGGTTATAAAACATATGAGAATCTTTATGTGAAACTGGGATCCCTTAGTTTGAAATGTATATACTGTAGTTATACTGTTGAATTGATTGCAAAAAGCTATTTGGAATTTAGGGGGTTAATCTGAGATGCAGTTTGAGCTCCTCTCAGACTTGTTTGTAAATTCTTTGCAGAACAGTCAACAGGAGGTCAGTTTTGGGTCACCATGTTCTATTTGTTGTACCTGCAAAGAAACTGACAAGAACATTTAGTGAGAAACAGGATGTCTCCTTAACGAGCTTAGGATGAAGAAATTAATTACCAGGCAAAGACTGTTATTTAAATAGGAGCAATATTTTTGCTGGAGAGAGGCTGAAACTTGGAATTAGAGATACCCTCAGATGAAGGATTTTGTTTTCTCTGTTTGTACTGCCTTTGTATATACTGTAGCTATCCTGAATATTTTTTTGTTATTTTTATTCTACTTATTTGTTTATTGAAATGTTTCACCAGGAAGGCACACTGAACAACAAGTTGCTCATCTCCTGGTGCGACCTGGGGGTAAATGGAACATGAGGGTTGAATACAGGGATATGGTACAAAACACAAGATAACAAAGATTTACATTAGAACACAAGATAACAAAGATTTACGTTTGAATACAGGCCAATATGAGTGAGTAGACTGTACAGCGAGTGATGAAATAGCGGAATGAAATAGCAGAATGCTAACAGTTATGAACTAGGGAGTTGGATGATAAACAACTGAAAATAGGTACAATGTCACAAAATTTCCATTAGGATGCATACACACATGACTCCTAACTGTTGTAGGGAATGATTGAGTGGAAAACTAGTACTTAGATCTAAGATCAATTGTTGTTAAGAATAAAATGCTACTTGTGAATTTTATAACTGCTCCTAGTTTTCCAATGCTTCCCGACCTTTGCCTTGATGACAACCCCTTGTGTAGAGTCCTAGAAATGGAGTCGTGAATGTCAATCAGTGCTGTCTAGATGGAAAATGTGGGGCTAAAACCTGCTTGAAAATTAAAAAGAGCCTTATAGTTTGCTAAGCAGTCATTTATCTGAGATAAACCATTTTTTTCCTAAATTTTTAAAGAATGGAAAGTATGGGAAATAAGACAATAATTTTCTACCAAAGTTTTGTCCATCTCTTTGTGAAGAGGGATAACAAGGAAGTGTTTCTAGACTGAGGGGAAGGTTTTCGTGGTAAGTGACAGATTAAAATGAAAGTTAAAGGAGGGACCAAAATATCTGCACCATATCTGGTAAAAAAACATCTAAATTGTTGATCCCCTTGGCATTGTCATCTCTGTCAGGGAGAATAGGAGTTTGAATACTTCCTTAGTTTTCATAGACCTAAAATAAAATATGGGTCTTGAAAGAGAGAACACTACTAGGGGATTGCGATACAAGCCAGCAGAAAATAAGCCTGATTTATTTAACAGCATAGTAGGAGCTTCAGTAAAAAAAAAAAAAAGGATTTAAACATAGCACAAACACCCTCCTTAGAAATAAGATGCAGAACCACCATAAGACACATTTGTAGTGGAGCACTCCAAAAGCATCTTCCAAAGTCTACCATATGCCAACTTTTCTTGGGATTATTTCTGGCATTTGCTAAATTTGCTTTGAAGAAGGATGTTTTAGATTTCCTGATAGTGGAAACACAACAATTGTGAAATTTTTGAAAAATTTGCTGAGTTTCAGGTGTGTCCAGTTTTTTTTAGCCTTTTGATATAATGTTTCCTGAGTCTTTAACAAGCACAGGGAAACCTTGGGCAGGAAGGGAGTGATGGAAAGCCATTGACCACTTAGGGTGAGTGGATGCATACGTGTATAGGGCCTATGGCAGACTGGATGGACCTAGCAGTCCTTATCTGCCAACAATTTCTATGTTTCTATGTAATTTGGTGAGAATAAAGGGGGTAACTTGTTTTTTCGTATGGTGCAGAACAGATAAGGAACTGATAGATTTCAAAGAACATCTTGAGAATAGCAGTAATAACTTGATATTCACAATGAAATGCAGTCATGATAAGATAGAATATCTAGAGCTACTCGTGAAAGTCCAACAGAATGGGTGTCTAGGTACAGATCTGTTTAGAAAAGCACAGATCATAATGAATTACTTTTAAACAATAGTTGTCATCCAAGGCATATATTGAATAATATTCCCCTAAATCAATTTGATAGAATTAAGAGGAATATCTCAGAGGAACAATATTATACTCAGAGAGCAGCAGAGATGAGGAACATATTCAAAATACAAGGTTATTTTGAGAGATTGCTCATAGAAACAATGCAGGAAACAGAAATGAAAAATAGAGAGGAACTTCTTAGGCCTAGCAATAGATTAGAACCATCTACAGATAACAAAATCAGTTTTGTCACAACTTATGGTATTCATTCTCACAAGGTGGTGGGGATTATCAGGCAGAACTGGCACATACTACAGACAGGTACAACACTGTGCAAGCACACTAGGGATCCCCCAGAGTGGTTTACAGATGTGCCAATAACTTGGGAGACTGCACTGTAAATAGAGTCCAACCCTACAAATGGGGAGGGGGATGAGAATTGGTTACAACCCCCCCCTTTGGGGTACATACAAATGCAGGATTTGTGGTCAGTGCACACACATAAACACATGCAGGACATTTAAGGTACCTGGCAGTTCCAAACCATTTCAGACTAGGCACTTTATATATTGTGTTACTAAAAGTGTCATTAATCTAGCTCAGTGTAATTGCCAGTCCTACTATGTAGGTAAGACAGCCAGAAAATTCAAGATAAGAGTGCGTGAACATATTAGTGAGATAAACAGGGGAACTGAAGAAAATGTCTTGGCACACCACATATTAGAGAATGGCAGAAATCATATGTTTACCATTCTGGGGAATAGAAAAGGTATGTCTTGGCTCAAGAGGGGAGCATCTGGAAAATGTGTTACTTAGGAGAGAAGCAATGTGGATTTTCAATCTAAAAGCATGCAGGGCTCCTGGTCTAAATTACAACGTGGAGTTGGCACTATTTCTGAATAGATAGAATGCCCCATGAAATAACAATAATGTGATAGGTGACTTGCTTTAAAATAGGCGATTTATTACAAATTAGAAAAAGAGGCATCAGGGCATTGTGGCAATATTAGTTGGGATGCCATTACCATTTTTATCTGGAACATATTCCAAAAATGGTTTTATGATGGTCTGCCTTCTGCTTATGGTTATTGTATGATAGTTATATTATAAATAAATGGTCTGCATATAAAATGTCAGTATGTGATTAATTTGGCTTTTAACTTTAAAGGTCAGTAGCTGAAACCACAGGATGTCATTAAACTGACATGGGGAACCATTTAATTAAGACTTCCTTACGGAAGGGCATTTATTTCCTTTTATGACCTGCCCAGGCTTTTGAAGTTGAAACTAAATGTGAGTTTTATGATGTTACAGGAAGAAAAGTAATTAGGCTGGTTCCTCTCATTTTAGCACATAGCCAGAAGTGTGTGAAGAGTCATAAAACCCTTAGATCACACTAGCAGCAGGAAATAAGGAGAAGGGACATCAAAGAGAAATGTCTGATTAAAGACTGTCATATATGGGAAATGTCTAGTTACAGATTTCTCAAAGTAATGACTTACATCCTCAGGGATAACTATGTTAGAAATTAAAATCTAAGGGAGGATCTAGCTAACCTCATCAAAAGGGGTGTGGCAGATGGAGTTAAAAATGAAACATTGTATCTGGGAAATGTGACACATGATTTTTGGGCTCTGAGACAGAAGTTCTCTAATTTAAACAGCACTTACAAGGTAATACTCATAAAATAAATTAAGTCTTTGTAGTAGGAGTGTTTTGTTCTGTAACTTCCTTCTTGTTTTACATGATTGTAAGATGTATGATATATTGTTCTGTGTTTAATTTTACCTGTTTTTATAACATTTTAGTAAACAACCTTTTCTTTGAAATACTGCCTGGGTGTCTTCTCAGTTTTGTTTTGCATGTGAGGTACCTGTATTTAAGTCTGACAGCTGTTGAAAAGCTTGATTGTGTTACTGATCTAGCTTAACAAGGTAAGAAATACCGAGGTCTCTTATAGAGTTCAAGTCAAGTCAAGTCAAGTCAAGTTACTTTATTGTTCAGCAAAGCTATTACAAATTACTAATTGTAGTCAGAAATCACATTAATACAATTATTCCATAAATATACAATTGGCTGCTTATTGACATTTATAAAAATCTGGAAAATATAAAACCTTACATTTAATAATTTATTAAGTTTAGATTTAAAGAAATATTGTTGATAAAAACCTTGCTACATTTTGTAATACAATTTTCTCAGTGCAAGTAAAAAAATATTCAATAATCTCATCTGAAGGAAGATTAAGTCCACTAAGTATGGAACCCAACCATTTTCTTCTATTTTGTTCAAAAAGAGGACATAGTAAGACAACATGTTTCAAATCATCTTTACATGGTTTACCACATTTACAAAAAGGAGACATAGCATTACTTCTTTTTTGCCTATGTAAAATGAACTGTGCATTATAACTTTCAGTTCTAAATCTCAAATATGCTCTCCTAGTTTTTGGACACATTAGATATGATAAATATGGCTCAAAACCCAAAGACCTTTGAATCGTTTGTAATCATTGTGAAGTTTAGACTGAGCCAATTTAGAGAATGTTTGATTTGAATCTAAGTCTCGTATTCTGTATTTGACTACGGAAGCAATCTCATCCCAAGATTTAATATATATATCATAAAGAGTATGTCCCAAGCCCAAGGGAAAAATAATTTTTCTAATTATCTGCATAAAGGGATGTACAAAACCCAAGTTTTCCATCTTAATCTCCTCCTCAAGACACTTTCTAGGAAATCTGTAATCCTGAAGTGAAAATATTTTAAGCAAAAACAAAATTTGTCTTTCCTTTATTAAGGAACTCAGAGAATATTGACCGAGTTCCAATCTAAGGATACAGTTAGGAGTGACTAGAGGTTGCATAAGAATATAACGGTATAATTTATTGAGTAAGGTTTCTAATGGGTTAACATTGGCAAATCCCCATACTTCTCCTCCATATATTATACTGGTTTTAATTTTAGCGTTAAGTACCCTTAGAACCCCTTTTATCAAGGTCTTCCCAATTTTAGCATGAAATATTTTGAATGCATTCACAGCCAACATTGTCCTATTTTTAATGTATTCTATATGTTTATTCCAATTTAAGTTATAAGAAAAATGGATTCCCAAATGATCATAAGTCTTGACTATCTCTAGTTTTTCACCATTTATTATGAATTTGGGTTCATATCTGGAAGTATTTCTGAAAATCAAAATTTTGGTTTTATTTAAATTTACATTAAGATTTTTCTCTCTACAGAGAGAATCAAAACATTTCATTTTCCTTCTAAGTCCCAACGCCATGGTGGATAATAGGACCAAATTGTCTGCATATGCTAGGCTATCAATTCTGCTTTCATTAATTTTTGGCGCATGAAATTCTGTGTTTTTGATTTCAAGTAAAATAGAATTTAAGTATATATTAAAGAGTGTAGGTGCTAATATACAGCCTTGTCTAACCCCAGTGTTTGTCCAAAATGCCTCTGTGGTATGGCCATATTGATTATATTGAATCTTTGCCCATGTATATTCATGTAGTCTTATGATAATGTCCAAAAGTGTCCTCTCAAGTCCAGGTTTTTCCAGTGTGGTCCAAAGTATTTTCCTGCTAATACTGTCAAAGGCTGCTGAAAAGTCCACAAAACAACAATATAATTTTGATTTCCATATTTTTGTATATTTCCATGCTAGATGATGTAAAACATAGCAATGGTGGATTGTGGACCTGTTTCTTCTAAATCCATTTTGAGCCTCATCCAGAATTGAATTCTCTTCTAACCATGTTAGTAATCTACCAAGTATAATTTTTGAAAAGATTTTTTGAGACACATCAATAAGGCTAATGGGTCTGTACATCCTCGGTTCCTTTACATTTCCCTTTTTAAAAATCGGGAATATGATGCTACCAGCCCAACTCTTAGGGTATCTTGAGTTCTGAACAAATCCATTATACATTAAGTAAAGGAGTGGAGTCCACCATTCTTTAAAGGACTTGTAAACTTCTCCAATAATTTTATCGGGCCCGGGTGCTTTGTTAGATTTTAAGGAGTTTAGGGAGTTCAAAATTTCCAATTATGTGATCACAAATGGTTTCGGGAAATTTGCCTCATATCTTATATTTATTTCCATTTCTTCTTCACCTTTTGAAAAATATAGCTCTTGGAAATATGCAATCCAAGTTTGTGGTGTAATGTGGCATTCTATTTTGTCTTGATATATATTATGGCCTTGTGCTACTATTTTCTAAAATTCTTTGTTATTTCTTTCAATAACCGCTGATCTTAATTTTTCCCATAGAAGAAAGGAGTTTTTGTTTTTTTCCTCTTCTAGAACTTTCTTATAAATCTCCCTTTCTTCCCCTAAGTTCTGATAGTCCATTTTGTTTTTATTTGTATTCTTCCTATGTTGTCTTAATATTTTAGAAAAACTAACTTTTGCTGTTTTACATCTTTGATTAAACCATGATTTGAGCGTTCTTTTTTAATTACATTATTTTTCCTGCAAAAGGCACTCAGTTTTATTCGAATATTTTCCCAAATGTCATAAATATCAGGGTTAGCCTTATCTTGGGAGGAGATTGCTATCATATCTTCAGAACAGCATATTTCCTGCAATTGATTTTGATAAATTGGATTCCATCTGATTCTTTTTTCATTAATTATTTCCACATACTCAACAGTGTTCCCCACATCTTGAGTTGTTCCTGTAAGGTTATTATCTATAGTGAGGGACAAAGGAAGATGAGAAGATTCTGATCGCTCAGTAATTTCCAATTGATGAGTTATTTTTATTCCCTCCAGGTTTGCCCATATCAAATCAGGAATAGAGGATCCCAAAGGGCCTCTGAAGGTTAATTTTCCTGTGCTGTCCCCATCCATTCTTCCATTTAAAATACAAAAATTCCTACTGGCAAGTGCTGTAAATAATTCTCTACACATATGATTAAATCTTTTTTCCAATGTAGATCTTAATGAGGTCATTCTAGGGTTAATTACTTCCAGAGCATCTGTTAAAGTTGAATATAGACTCTCTGAGATTCCTCCCTTTATTCTAGCATTAAAATCCCCCAGAATAAAAATAGGCCAGTTTGCTTCTGTTTCACTAATAGCATTTAATTGTAATTTAAGATTCAGAATATAGGGATCCTCTATTTCCATAGAGCAGGGCTCTGGGGGAAAATAAACATTGCACAGTATCATTTTCTGCAAAACCTTAGAAAGTTCAAGGGCCAAAATATTATAGGTCTTAGGCAGTAGTTCTCTTATCTTCAGAGTTAAATCTTTACTAATAATATTAAGCACCCCTTATATCTACCAAATTTCTTATCTCTAATTGCTGGAAAACTATAAGGTGCATAACCAGGAAGTCTAGGGGTTACCTCTTTCATACACCAAGTCTCTTGTAGAGCAATTATATCAAATGTTTCCAAGAAGCTAACTACCTCAGGATCCATAATTTTCAGATGAAGACCTTCAATATTCCATGACAGAATAGTTAATTTTCCCTCTTTATTACTATTCCCCCAAACAAATGGATCCGATTCTGAGTGTCATTCTGAATCCAGATTTATTAAAGTTTCAAAGCCATTTAAGTCCCACCAGTTCTCAAGGTCTATAAGGGATAATCTATATCCTTTTCATCTTTCCTAATATGTTCCTCCCCCATTTCTCTTCCCATTTCATGTGGGTAGATAATATATATATACCCAATTTGTCTAAACTTTCCGCCAAATCCAAAAATATTTTGGCCATTTCTGGGTTTTTGAAAGTACAGTCAATTTGACTAGAACTGAATACATTTTTATAAATTTTAATATGATCTACCATATTCCTAGATATTTTAGATCCAGAAATTCTTGAGAGAAAGGAGAGCAATTCCTCTCTAATACTAAAATCAGAATCCTGTCTGACTGTCTCCCATCCAAAAATAACCACTGTTCTACACAGTCAACTCTCATTTTGTTTTTTCCCATATCTATCAATTATTTCAGTTATCTTTGCTATATCTCTTACATCATTCCTTTCCTTTCTTGTCCTTTTGGGACTTATTCTCATGGAAACCATTTCAATAGGGTTACAGAAATTTTTAGCTACCCTAGATACACTGTTATCAGATTTATTTTCTAAACTGGTACTTTTAGGGACTAAGAGAGGTAACTTAATTGTGATTCCTTTTCCCTCTAGAGACATTTTTTTATCCAAAATTAATTTGGCCATTTTCTCAGTTTCACAATATAACAAAACTGTATCATAGAAAGCCATATTTGGTGGTCTCATAATAAATATCTCTTCCTTCACTAATGATGGTGTAATCTCCAGTATATCTAGCACTCTCTCCTTTAGATCTTCTCTAGTCTCTGTTATAGGTCTTAAAATTCCAGCCATTTCAATCAAGTATTCCATTTCCCCTTCTATTAGCTTGATCTGGGATTTTATTGCCTGAGGTAGATCAGTCTTGTTATCTTTGGTCATACTGCTAACTGATGCTGACATTATAAAGCTAGACACATCCTCATAAGTAAGATTAATCTATTCCTTTGTTTCTGCTTTATTTGTTTTTTCCTTAAATTCTATTGGCTCTGCTCCAATATTTCCACTATCTTTTTTATACACTGATAATGTTTTCCCTTTTACTTCCTTGCTATTATGTTCTGTAATCTTAGTTTTCTTTTTAGTTGTTCTTTTCCCTTGCTTGCTTTTTCCATTTTTAAGTACTGTAGAAATTACTTTTTTCCTTTGTCTGTTGTTTTGTCTATTGTTTTGATTTGACAAAAACAGAAACTATTTTTGTTTAAATCAAGAGGTGATGGCAATGAGGCTTGAACCCCCCTGTTCTCCGTTTTTTTAATTTTAGGTGACAAATTCTTTTCACTTGTAATCTCCTCTTGTATTCTATTGTCTTTATTAAGATTTTGAATAAGTACCCGATTATAAAATATATCTGCCCTAATATTAGTCAGTTCTTCTTTCAAAACTAAGATATTCTCCAGTACAGTAATATATGCATATCTGTTTTTGATTGTTTCCAACATTTGTTTTGATAATGAAGAGCTGACCATACAATTTCTCCTATTGTAAGTACGTTCTTCTTCACGATCAATGAATCCAATCTGAGGGGTATCCCACATTTCTGAAATATTTATTTCAGAACAGTGCCTTTCCATGAGAATATCCCCATTTTGTTTAACCATTTTTTAAGACCTTCTATAGTTGTACTTAGTTCTTGAATAATCCTCTTTAATTCCCTGTTACCTTTATTCCCTTTATGTGATACATCCAAATTGGAAGGATGCAAAGATGATCCTTCAGACCTCAAGTCAGTATTATTTTTAGTTCTTGAGGTAAGATAACTTTCCATATTAGAGGGACTGAGGGATCCATCAGTAGATAGGGCTATAATTGAATGGTTGGAACTGTTATTACTATTACTTTCTCCACTTTCTTTCTGAAAAAGATTTCCCATTCATAATTATTATAGAGTTAAAAAGGGTTCATTTTGGATACCTGGTTAGGTGCCCTTAGGTGAAAGATATATTGCATCCCCCCAAAGAGAATATTATCTGAGCCTGTACATTTGGGTATGCTAGCATAGGGTTCACAGTTTGAATCCTTCCAGAACTCGAGGCTAAAGGTGATTCAGATGTAAAGCAGACAGGAGGGTTACCCTGTCTGTTACCTGTTCACACTATTGCACTCTGAGGTTGGCACTGTGGGAGTAGAGGGCCTGACCTGTGGAGTGTGTTTGTGACAGGTTTATTAACTGAAGAAAAATAATGAAATGTTTCTTAATCTTGTATTAAGTTTTTTTTTTATAAATTATGCACTGTTCTAGCAGTGGTGGATTATTCAAATTTAAAATTACTTTTATAAATAGGTCTGGAAACTGTTGGGCAGAAATAAACTATCTCTACTGACAGGGACTGATTTCATTTTGTACTGCAGTTGAAAAAAATAAAATTTCAATAGTTTCCATGCAGTTGTAAAAAATAGCATTTCAATTGTTTACATGTATGGGCTAGTAGAATCAGCTCTTGGCTAGTGAATGTTTTTTCACCTTTTTAGATATGTTTTGGTGGCACAATATTCACCAGGTGTATACACTCATATAAGGCACCTTATGATAGATTTACAGTCATTTTTTTTATCTGTCTTATGTTTATTTGTTACAAATATGCAGGGGTGTCAGTTACCCATGATAAAGCAACAGTTGAGGGGATGAAATGTTGGGTGATTAGACCCCTGTGGTTCATGCATTGTGAGTGTTTTATCTTAATAAAGCCTTTTTTGATATCTGAACCTTGGTCAGAGCGTGACTATTGAATCAGCAATGCTGCTTTGAGACCCTTTTTTTTTCTCAAAACTTCAGGGAGTTCAGATCCCTTGCCGTGGGCATCAGTGATGGCTCAGGTCACTGCCTCATTGCTGGAGTATGAGGCAAGGGTATCCATCCAGTTATCACTGGCTTAAAACACTGGGTTCCAGGGGAGCTGGGTGCACTGGAAGGGTGGGCACACAAGGTGCCTTGCCAAGTGGCTGGCTGCAGGACTCAAGCCAGGGGTGACATGGCTTTCCATTGCAGAAATCTCATCTGGGGTTTGGGTGCATGCCATCCTCAACTCTTGAAGGAGGCAGAGGGTCTCAAGTGAAGCAAGGTGGGGCCCTGGCCAGCATGTCATTCTGCATTTTCTCTTGAGGTAGAGGACACCGGGCATTGCACATGTACTGTATATGAGATTGGTCCTTAGGAGTCAGTTTATGATGACACCTGGGAGGGTGGAGGAATCCTGGGTGTCACCCCCAAGAAGTGCACATCAATGGCTTTCAGGCCTGAAGGGATTCTCTGAAGATGGGGTGCAGATGTACAAGAGGGGCAATTGAGGAAAGGAGCCTGACCATTTGTTCATGACAGAGCAAGGACGAAGGAGACTCACTGCTGTTATTTCTTTTTTTCTTTTCTAATTTATCTTTTTGCCATCCCAGCCATCAGGATATCTGCCCCGGTCATGGTGCCCACAGACTTCCACCTTCCCATACTGTCAGCACTCCCCCCGTCACCCCTGGCTTGCCCCCCAGAGGGTGGGGTCGTGGCACTGCCTGGCTTAGTGCCTCAAAACTGGTCCTGGCCTGGGGAGTTTGGCTGGGAGGCTAATCAAAGCCCAGGGCTGGGCTTCACAAAGATGGCTGGGAGCTGAGTTTTTTTCCCCCTGTAAGCAGGGGCAGGTGTGTGCAATGACGGCAAGCATCTGCCCTGCCCCTGAATTCTTATGGGGCTGGTGCTATTGTGATATGCCTTGCTTCCACTGGTGTCGCTCTGTGCACTGAGCCCACACCACCTTCCCCCCCGAGAAGGAGAGCTGTCCAAGGGATGCTTGATCCTTCTCCCCCTGGCCAGCCCTCCGACTACCCAGGTCCATTCCTGAACCTGGGTCGCTGGTGTCGCAAGCAGAAATCCAACCACTGTGCCAGTGGGCCGGCCCCCGCTGCTGTGGTTTCTGAGGTGCATGTAAAAAAACATAATTTTGGGAAAAGGTTAGTTCCCCCTGTAAGGGATTGGGCAGACTGTGACATCCTGCCAGTGGACAAGATCTTGGAGATGGATCTGCAGAGTCCAGTGTCCTACTCTAGAGGATCTGGCTCTGATGAGTGGTGGTCTTGGGCACCAAGGCATAGTGAAGGAATGCCAATCTGGTGGTTGAAACAGGATCAATAGTAACTCTGGACATTAGGGCGCCATGGCGGTGTGCTGCTCAGCCCCATGTATGACGAGTGTTTTCTGACTTGTGCCTGAACTGTAGCTTTCAAAATACTACAGAATGTGCTCCAGGGATGAAGGAGGACTCCGGTTTGGCTAATGAGAGCCGTATTTGAACCAGGGACTGGAGAGTCTGTTTCTGTGAGTGGACCAGGACCACAACGGGTCAAGGACCCTAAGACAGGCACTGAATGCAGTCTCATGAATTACCATAATGTAAAGTATGCAAGATGATGAAATACAGGGCCTTTGGGACCTATTTGTGTGATCATGAAAGAACTTGACCATAGATACACCAGTAAAAACCACAGCTGAATTGCAGCTCTGTGTGTTGTGTGATCATTTTGACCTTTACTATCCAGAGTTCTGTCTGAGGGAAATGAATGAATGAATGAATGAATGAATGAATGACTGTGGCAGTTCATTTATTTAGCTTTTGTTTACCGGGTAAGTGCACTACGCAGAAAACCTGCCTATTTTCAGGCACAACCCAGGAGAGTACAATAACAGGTAGTAGAACAGGTAACACTACAATACAAATAATATACAAGAGCTATAATACAATACAGATAATGTATGTGAGCTACAGGTATTCAGAGTAATCGAAGACTCTAAAGAGATCAATAGGCACTTGATGCAGGGGGCCTGACCACTCCACCGCATGAGGTTGAACGTATGGAT
Source organism: Neoceratodus forsteri (assembly GCA_016271365.2). Lineage (NCBI taxonomy): Eukaryota > Metazoa > Chordata > Ceratodontiformes > Ceratodontidae > Neoceratodus > Neoceratodus forsteri. The sequence continues at coordinate 298,536,779 of CM057458.1, read as the reverse complement.
ATTCTACCTGCATCAGAGGCTGTATGTACCTCCTCAGATCTATTTCAGCTGCCTAAATGTTCTTTTCCCACTGCTAGTTGGTCTCCTGATGCAGTTTTGGACTTTGTGCTATCCAACACAAAACGTTTGCTCCTATCCATGCTTACAGAAGATGGAATGATAAAGTTGCTGAATACCTTTGGCCGACAGCTAGTGCTGGCTAGTGAAGTGAGTGCCTGTACTCCAGTGATGCCCATTACGGTGCCTTCTGATGCTCCTGTTATTGACCTTTTTTCTGTAGCCATTTGGAGTCAATCAATCAATCAATCAAAATCTTTATTTATCCAGGTGAACATCACTGAGCAGGGCTCATTTGCAAGATGAACCTGGTTAGAATAAGGTCAAGGTACATACAAAATTAAAAAAGGAAATTATGCATATGTTTATGTAACCCCACCCCCCTGCCTTTTTGCAAATGACAGGTGGTATGCTGTTTGAATTTGACAGTAGTACCAGGTGGGGACTGGGTTTGGGGAGGAATAGGTTACTCGGCACAAGGGCTAGGTCTGGCTACTCTGCACAGGGGCACCCAAGTAATTTCGAACATAGGAAGCAATAACTGTAATGTCCAATACCAGGAATGGGATTCTAAAGTGTGGCTTTATTCACATCCAAGCAGAACAAACAAAGCATAGACGGACCCCCATGGGGCCACACTTCTGGTAATGCAGATTAAAAAGAATCAGAACACTTCCTCAACACTTCAGCCCTTAGGCTCTGACCCCACCAGGCACACAGCCCGTACTTGCATGCTGCTTTGAGTACACAGCCCGAACTTGTACACTATTCTGGGATTTCCCTGGCTCGGCTCCCCTGCTGGCCACTCGAACACCTTCCATTTGTCATGGAAACATTTTCTGGTGGCTCCCTAAACCACCTAAGAGCCTTTGACTCCATAAGGGAAACTTCCTTTTAATCTCACGTCTGGGTACTTTCCTCAGGCACTGGCCAAGTACCTGAGAGAAAGTAAAAGTGCCACAGAGCAAATCCGTAGAGGTGAATTTGGTTACTACTGATGGGGGTCTCCCACCTCTCGCTTCCACAATTCATACCCAGCCATTTCTCTGGACATTAAACATCTCTTTCTGTAAAGCTTAGCAATGTAGATTAAAGGGTAAATGCATGTCACATTTCCGCTACATGTCTTGGCTTTCCCATTGTGCTGGACTTGAACATACTTTTACTTGGCTTAGTCCATTACTCTAGGCCTCCCACTGATTAAGCAGTCCAATCCCTACTTTACAACAGTTTGGGTGAAAACATAGGCCCTATGTCAGAGCAGACTCACCCTTTGGTTGCAGGTGCCGCACAGGCGATTCCTCACAGGAATTTCTTTCCCACAGCTTCTGGTGCGGCAGCATAACTTAGAATAAGGCAGCTTCTTCCCTAGCCGGAACCAGGAGGGTTGCCCCTGGAATGACAGACAAACCTTTCCACCCCATCCCCCTCAGGGATGGGGCACCGGGACCAGTAATAGCGGTCTCCACCACTTCACAAACAGCTTACTGTGTTCCTCTTTTCATGGAAACACACACCTCCCCTACAGTAGCTCTATATCAGAGCTTTAGGCTCAGAGAGGCTGTCCACAGTCTGCTGTGCTGCTTCTCTCTTCAAGACTGCACACAGACAACTGTCTTCAAAACTCCCCAACATTCTATCCTAACTCCCAACTGCAGATTCCAGTGTGGCTCATGTAGCTGCGAGAGTTCTATGGTGATGTCATCCATCAGTCTCAGCTGAGACTGAGAACAGAGTGAGACAATGTGAAATCCATTTAACTGGAGTTTCACAAGCTGCCTTCTCTGCCTACCACTTGGTCTTACTGGGATTCTAGTAACCCCGGGTAACAGGGGGGTTACACTCACCCTGGGCCAGGAAAATGACTGTCCGCAGTCATTATTTACCTGGCTTAGGCCATCTCACCCTATTTGCTACCTGCAGAGGGGGGTGATCAGGGCCCCTCCTACCATGTGCTAGCACAGGCAGGCAACACTAAGGGCCTAGAGGCCTTTGGCTGACATATCAGCCTCTACTCTACCCACTAACTATGGGTGCCTAGTGGCTCTGGTAGAACTGTCCAGAGCATAGCCCTAATAGATCAGCACTGCAGTCCTACAGCCATTCAGGACCACAGCCTGTCTATCCCCCCTAGCCCTCTAGGGAAAATCTGTCTGCCTCTAACTCACATCCCAAAACAAAACAAACAGGTGACCTCCCCGACCTTGGGCACCATACAACCACACACCATGAGCTGATACCACACCATTCAATTACTCCCTCATTCTCCTACAACCATACCTGTGGAAGAAAAAAGTTACTACACAGTAACAATGACAACAGTACTTTAAATACTACACACTAATGTACTAGTGAGGAACTCCGATGAGCTCCTCCTCCTCTTCTTGTCTTCTTTTCTATCTTCTTCAGGAGCACCTGCAAGAAAAAGAAAGACAACACACACTCCTAATCTGCATACACAGTCTATCTAAACCCCTACCATCAAAACACTGGAGAATCCCAAAAATATTTTTTTTTTTTAGAAAAGGTAGAAAGACAGTATAAACATTAGAAAACAGTAGAAAAACAATGACATTATTTACAATACACATTTGGGGATGGAGTGCCTAAAGTCCCATCTAGTGACCACAGTGCCCGGCTAGTCCATTAAAGAGTCTCTCCCGGGCCGGAGCCCGGTGAAGCACAGTTCTAGCAGGCCAAAGTCCTGAAGGGGAGAGTCTTTGAGGACAGTTCACACATCTGGAGTCTGCTAGTGTAGGGTGTGTACTGCAATGTCATAAGAACAGAAAAGTTTGGATTTACCAGCCACTTTTAGAATGAACAACACACACCGACCTGCTCCTCGGCCAAAGACTCTCCCTGGCAGCACTCTTCCAATGCAGCTGGGCAGACATCTTCCGGGAATGACAGGAGGGCACATCTGGAAACTGCTGGGTTGATGTCATCTCTGGAGATGGAACCTTGGAACAGGAACAAAAAGGAAAATAGCTGGTCTGACGTCATCCGATTACCAGGCGATGAATCAGGATACAGCTGGGCTGGCGTCCTCTCTGGATCTGAAGTCATCTGGTGGGCCAGTCGAAGGATTCTGGAAAGTCAGTACACTGTAGAACTGATGAATGTGGGGCACCTGAGTCCTGGATGTCCATACTGGTGGAACAACAAAGGCACTGCAATGGCTGGAGTGGCAGCAGTGACTACCACTGATCTGCTTTCCATCTGGTAGGGATGGGCACATTTGCAGGGAGGTCTTTGCATTGAGGCCAATAGCACAATAGGTCAGGAGCTTGAATTATTACCCCATCTTGGTGCACATAATTCACACTGTGAAAGGTTTCACGTCCCTCTCCATCCACTATTCGAACAGTGTCCATGAACAGTGTCCTGCTTCTTTTCTACTGGCTGTATTTTTCATGAAACATTCTGTTCCTGACATGCTTGTTTGCACCAGGATGCACACATTTCACTGCTTTGGCCCAAATCCAGGATTTCCTGTTGTTCTCAATCTCCTCCCAGACTCTCCGAGGAAAGGTAGGAAAGGACATCCCATAGATTTAATTCGCCTTCCTGTGAATCAGTCTCTCCTCTTTACTAGCTTTGGTCAACCTGAGACTGCTGGCCTGGCTTGGGGGTGGCCAGTCCTGGTTCTGCCAGCTATGCATTCTCAATGAGACAAAAAATGGATCCCTGACTTCTTCTTCTTGCACAGCCAGGGCAGTGGCATCACCACTCTCTTCCATGCATTCCTCTGAGGCAAGAGCTTGAGGCTGTGTACCCGTTCCTTTTTCACAAGGCCACATAGGTTTCCCTTCTTCTTCTTCCTCACTGAGAATCTGTGCCCAGGAGTGAGCAGTCATCCTCACTCCTGAGACTATCCATTCTTCGCTGGGAGCAGAGGTCGATACCTCCCATTCAAAGGCCTCCCTCATCTCATCTTCTCCTATGAGACTTGGGCTAGGCCCCCCTCTCCAAGAGTCTACTGATGTTCTGTCTGAATTGTCTCTCCGTGATCCAGCATCCAAAACATCAGCATATTGTTCTGTCTGCAAATCTGCACCCTCTAGCTTTGTGCCACACTCCCCCGAGGGGCCTTCTCCAACAGGCTCTGCCTGGTGCTGTGTGCTGCCAACTGCAAATTCTTGAACTTTTGTCCATGTGGGAGCCAAAAACGAATCTTGGGTGCTTTAAACAAGCCGTATTTCTCTAAAAACCCCGAACAGTGAGGTACCATAAAGACGTCCCTTCCAGCATTTAAGCATATTAAACACACTTGCACTGGGTATCCAGGAATCGCCACATGAGAAGGCAGTTGTCCTCCATAGTAACACCTCTCAATGTTCCTTAACTTGTTTACTTCTGCTGCTACCATAGCCCGGGCATGATCTGGGTAGCGGGCTGGTCCTGAGGCCATGACTGCAGGGAAAAACAAACAAATGCTCACTGTTACTGAAAGTCCCACATCACTGAACACTTTCTTTTACTTTTAAAATGGCACCTCTGCTGCTGTGTTTACATTACTACCCCACCCTGTAATGGCAGCGGGCAGCACTCCTGTGCATCAACATTCTGATATTGGGTCAAGCCACTGCGCATCTGATTTACACACTCTACTGATAACTCTGCTCAAAACTGCACAAACTTGCACTGTTCTTTTTCCTAGCACATTTATATGATTTGCCATGGACTTTTCACTTGCTGAAAACATTTCTTTAGCTCACAGTCCCTTAAAGTCTCAGGATTTCAAGCACAAGATTGCCTGTAACTAGTGCTGCATAAATTGATACAACTCACAGTCTCTCTCATGGCTTTGAAACTTTATTCTAATGCTGAACCCATAACTATACTCACAGTCGATGGCTTAACAGACTTGCTCTTGCTGGTAAAACTTGACACAGTCTTTATTTGCAAAGTGACTACACTGCTGCACACAGATTCAGATGGCTTTTGGCATAAATCACTTGTTTGAGCAATTATTACTGTTGGTACTCACTGTTATCAGTAGCTGTTTGCTGCGATGGAAAAACGGCCTGCAGCCAGTCTTGGAGGCCTCAGAAAGGAAGCAGGTTGGCAGTCCTGCCGATCGTCCCTCTTATCACCACACTCACAATCCAGTCAATCGAGATGTGGGTTGAGCCTGAATTTTAGACGGAAAAGTTTGTTTTTTACACTTTTACAGCGCTTTTAGTCACCAGGACGCTCCTCCACTAAGCCAGTACACGCACTCCACTCACACTCCCTCTCGAATGCTAGGCAGTCACTGTAGAGCTGGCTTGGGGGCGGGACTGATTGCAGCCTCACCAATCACACGACGCCATGCAAATGAGCCTCTTTCCCTGGCGAGTGCTCTTCTCACGGCGATTGTCGAGCAGGCAAATTTAAACTGCAAGACCACTTTTTTTTTTCAACCTGACTCCACGGAGGGAGCCCATTTCAACCATTTGTCATGGCCATTAACACAGCAAGTCTCTCAGTTCACTAAAAAGCATTTCCAATGTCCAGGGCACAATTTTCCTGTTGCAACCCCTAGTCTTCCACACTTTTCTTTGTCACAACAGTTTTTAAAAGCTGGCAAAACACTGTGAATTTTTTTGATGCAGGACAAGGGCATACTCTTTTAGGCTTTACTGCTCCTTGGCAAACAGTTGGCATTTTAACAGCAGCATATGGACAACTGCACACAGCAACACACTAGTTAACCTTGCTTCAGCTTTTTGGGCTACCCACTGCCAGATAACCAAAACACTAGCCCCTTGCCCGAGCACCTTTCCTCCCGAATTTAAAATCCCAGTGGTGCCTCCATTTTGTAACCCCCACCCCACCCCGCCTTTTTGCAAATGACAGGTGGTATGCTGTTTGAATCTGACAGCAATACCAGGTGGGGACTGGGTTCAGGGAGGAATAGGTTACTCGGCACAAGGGCTAGGTTTGGCTACTCTGCACAGGGGCACCCAAGTAATTCTGAACATAGGAAGCAATAACTGTAATGTCCAATACCAGGAATGGGATTCTAAAGTGTGGCTTTATTCACATCCAAGCAGAACAAACAAAGCATAGACGGACCCCCATGGGGCTACACTTCTGGTAATGCAGATTAAAAAGAATCAGAACACTTCCTCAACACTTCAGCCCTTTGGCTCTGAACCCACCAGGCACACGGCCCGGACTTGCACGCTGCTTTGGGTACACAGCCCAAACTTGTACACTATTCTGGGATTTCCCTGGCTTGGCTCCCCTGCTGGCCACTCGAACACCTTCCATTTGTCATGGAAACATTTTCAGGTGGCTCCCTAAACCACCTAAGAGCCTTCGACTCCATAAGGGAAACTTCCTTTTAACCCCACGTCTGGGTACTTTCCTCAAGCACTGGCCAAGTACCTGAGAGAAAGTAAAAGTGCCACAGAGCAAATCCATAGAGGTGAATTTGGTTACTACTGATGGGGGGTCTCCCACCTCTCGCTTCCACAATTCATACCCGGCCATTTCTCTGGACATTAAACATCTCTTTCTGTAAAGCTTGGCTATGTAGATTAAAGGGTAAATGCATGTCACATTTCCTCTACATGTCTTGGCTTTCCCATTGTGCTGGACTTGAACATACTTTTACTTGGCTTAGTCCATTACTCTAGGCCTCCCACTGATTAAGCAGTCCAATCCCCACTTTACAACAGTTTGGGTGAAAACATAGGCCCTATGTCAGAGCAGACTCACCCTTTGGTTGCAGGTGCCCCACAGGCGATTCCTCACAGGAATTTCTTTCCCACAGCTTCTGGTGCCCAGCATAACTTAGAATAAGGTAGCTTCTTCCCTAGCCGGAACCAGGAGGGTTGCCCCTGGAATGACAGGCAAACCTTTCCACCCTATCCCCTCAGGGATGGGGCACAGGGACCAGTAACAGCGGTCTCCACCACTTCACAAACAGCTTACTGTGTTCCTCTTTTTGTGGAAACACACACCTCCCCTACAGTAGCTCTATATCAGAGCTTTAGGCTCAGAGAGCCTGCCCACAGACTGCTGTGTTGCTTCTCTCTTCAAGACTGCACACAGACAACTGTCTTCAAAACTCCTCAACATTCTATCCTAACTCCCAACTGCAGATTCCAGTGTGGCTCATGCAGCTGTGAGAGTTCTATAGTGATGCCATCCCTCAGTCTCAGCTGAGACTGAGAACAGAGTGAGACAGTGTGAAATCCATTTAACTGGAGTTTCACAAGCTGCCTTCCCTGCCTACCACTAGGTCTTACTGGGATTCTAGTAACCCCGGGTAACAGGGGGGTTACATTTAAATATAACAAGACTGGATAATGCAAATAGGTAACAAAATTCTACATAGCAGTCAATAACATACATGGTCGTAAGGCATAAAACTTTTACATTGCAACAACATATATACATGACCATGTTGTGGTAACACATAATGAGCACTGGATGAGTGACAGGCTGTCAGAATTAGGGAGAGTGGAGGAATTGGTGACTGGGGTTGTCCTCATAGGATGGGGACAAGGGCAGGTGGGATAGGGCACTAACTAACAGAACCAAACAACATACTTACTATAGTGCTAGGTGGGCAAGGTGGGAATCAGATAGGTAAATCACATAATGAATGATAGACAGTAGTAGAAGGGTGATACACGGCATATGACCTAGTCCACAGGTTAAGGGACAGACAGTGTAGATTATGCAGTGAGTATTGATTCAAGTTAATGGTGTGGAAAGCACTTACATGGTTCCTTAAGGAAATGAGAGTATAGTGTCTTGAATGAAGTAATACTGACAGGTGTACTTAGTTTCAGGTTTCTGCAGGTTGTTCCACAGAGTAGGCAGTAAAAAACTAATAGCCGTTCTACCAAATTGAGAATAAACTTTGGGAACTTTCAATAAGATGGAGGAGTGACTTCTCAGTGCATACTTGCCTATTACGCATAGCGGAAGGCAGTCCCAGATATATTGTGGAAGCTTTTTTGAAATAGCTCTGTAGGTAGCATAAAGTGACATTTTTATCACTCCTGAACTGGAGGGAAGTCCACCCCATGGCTGCATACAAGGCACAGTGATGCTTAGTATAGGGAAGTCCGGTAATATCGCAGGGCTCTATGGTAGAGCGTGTCCAGCTTTGCAAGGTAAGATATTGGGCAGTGGCTATGCAGGAAGTCTGTGTAGTCTATGATCAAGGGGAATGTTGCTTGAACCAGCCTTGTCTTAGCATCACTTGTAAGAGAGTGGCTAATCCTAAAGTAGAGACCAAGTCTCTGTCGAAGTCTTTTTAACAAATCCTCGAGATGTTCAATGAAGGAGAGTTTATAATCAAGCCAGACTCTTAGGTCCTTGAACTTCATGATGAATTCCAGGTTTTCCCCTAGAACTGTAGTGATTTGTGGGGTTGAACCTACCGTGGTTGGGTTAGCTGCATGTACGAAGGGAGAGAGGAGCATTGCTTTAGTTTTCTTTGCATTGAGTAAGAGCTTTTTGTTTAGAAACTGGTTTTGAAGCAGGTTAAATTCAATTTGTAGGTCACTACATGTGGCTTCTGGTGATGGCCGGCTCATGTAAAGTACTGTATCATCCACGAATAGATGGACATTGGCCCTAGTTATATTGTCGTCAATGTTATTGATGTAGATCACAAACAGTATGTGTCCTAAAATAGATCCCTGCGGCACACCTCTTAACAGAGGTTTGAGAGGTGAAAGTTCACCTTCTGCCTTGACTTGCTGGAGACAGTCAGTAAGGTAGTTGGTGTACCACTGAAGGGAAGGTGGGTCCATTCCTATGGATTGCAGTGATGACAGGAGCAGGCTATAGTTGACAATTTCAAATGCCTTACTTAAGTCCAAGAACACAGCTCAGATAACATTTCTGTTGTCCAGTTCTCTCTGCCAATCGTTGGTCACTTTTGCAAGGGCCATGATAGTGCTGTGGTTAGCTCTGAATCCAGATTTGGCAGGATTTAAAATATTTGTTGATTCTAAGTACAATCTCAGTTGAGTACTTACAGTTTTTTTCAGTGGTTTTGGAAGGACATGGAGAAGGGAGATCGGCCTGTAATAATTGAGATCACAGGGTTTCCCTGATTTAAACAGGGGTATAACAGAAGCTGTTTTCCAGATGGATGGAATAATTCCTTGGGATAGAGAAAAGTTAAATAGACATGTTCTAGGAACAGCTAGCATGTGGTAAGCAATCTTTAGGAAGTATGCGTCTAGGGAGTCAGCACCCGCACTTTTCTTTACATTCAGTTGGCATAGGAGGTCTTCAACCTGTTTTAAGGTGGCCGGTTGTAGGGAGAATATTGAGTTTATAAGACAGGCTTCAGTATATTGAGTGCCTAGTTGGGAGCGTAGCAAGTTCTCTGGAGAGTTATCGAAGGCTAAGTCTGCAGTTGTAAAATGGTAATTGAAGGAGTCCAAGATCTCCAATTTGTTGCTAGTTGTATTATTGCCAGAAGTGATCTTGGGCAGGAGAGAGACTCCAGGTGTATAGCCAGAGAGGTCCTTGATGGTGTTCCAGAATTTGTCTGGGTTCTTGGTGGTGGAGTCGAATTCGGAGCGATAGTGAACAGCTTTTGCATCTCTAATCTTCCTGGTACATAGAATTCTAGCGCTTCTAAATTCATACCAGTTTGACGGGGTCTTAGATCTCCATGCTTTTTTCCAAAGCTTGTCTCTTTCTAGCAGTGCGGATTTAAGTTCAGTGTAGAACCATCGGCAAGTTTTATTTTTTACCCGTACTTTTACCAAGGGGGCATATTTATTTAAAGCCCCTGAGATTATGTCATTCAGGATGTCATAAGCTGATTGAACTGTACTTGCCAGGTAGAAATCTTGCCAACGTATGGAATATTTTAGTTAATCCAGACAGGCAAATGGGTCAAAGTTCCGCCTTGTTTTTTTTTCAGAGAACTTTGAGGAGGGTAAAGGTTTATTGACTGATCTTGCACCAGCGATGAAGCAGTGATCGCTGACGTCACTTAAAAAGGTACCAGCATGGGAGTGCTTCTCCCTTGGCTCCCTTTCATGTTGCAACACAGCAAGGTGCTGTGGTTTGGACTGCTTTGCAGCAGGATAATGCAGCTCCTCTAGTTTCAACTGTGGACAATGACGCTGTGGTGTGTCCTCTAGTTCCTGCAGCTACGATATGCGAACCTACCACTACAGGTGGTGTCTGCTTGCCTCTTGTTTCTTCTGTGGGTTTTTTGGTACCTCAGGTTGCACCCATGACTTTGCCTGCTGGCAGTATTAGCAGCGCAGGCTTCAGTGACTTTGCTGACCAGCAAGTGCAGTCCTTTGAGGTCCTGCAGGCACAAACTTTGACTGCTAGTGCTCCTACTGATGTGACTTGCTCGGGCACCCCCTTGACTGCTCATTCTGGTGACTCCCAGCTTACTGCTCAGCGACCTTCCTCTACTACCCTTGACCTTTCATCTACAAAGGTTCCATGTGCTCAATCTCCTGTTCTATCTGCTGCACCACCTTCCTCACCAGCTATGCCTGCTGCCTCTCAGGCTGTCCCACAAGTTTTTTTTTCGCTGGGATGCTTACAACACCTGACTTCAAATCTCCTCTTCCCTCAGGGCTACAGGACAAGATAGGGCATCACTGGACCAAGTAGGGGAGGATGCCCAGTGTGTGACTGCTCTCTGCAGATGGTCTGTTCCTGGCAAACACCAGTCTTCCACACTACCTAGCACATTGCAGCAGCAGATGCCACAGGGACTCCATCCCAGTCTGGTTCCTCGAAAATTTTCCTTTTCAGCTGACCTCCAAACTTCTGAATACATGGCACCCTGGTCGGCTGATGCTGCCCTTCTGGTGGCTGGATTGTGAAAGTCCGAGGATGGTGCCTCTTGGGAACCCATTTCTAGTGTTCGTTCCAACTTCTTAGCCTTCTGACACTTCTGTTGCTCCCACAGTTTCTCAAGATCTTGGTAGCCAGTTTACTTTCCCGGTTCTGGACCCCCCCCCCTTGTGGGGGTCATTGCCCCTTGCACATCCACCTGGAGAAGTAGTGGCCCCACCTGTTTCTCCTCCTGTGTCTGACCCATGTCCCTCAGGTTCCTTCAAGATGTTGGACTTATTTTCTTTGGCCAGGGAACCTATCCAGAGATGTAACATGGTGCATATTTGATACAGAGGAGGCTTGGATTACCCTTTGGACAGGAAATATGTTATACGGAAACTGTTGAAAGACTCTGTGGGTTTTCTTGATGCTGATTGGTACGCTGTGATACATATTTCCAGAGAGGAGACATTCGATGTTAGCTTTTGCACTACTGCTTCTTTGGACTGCTTTTGGTTTAAGTTTGAGAAACTGAAGTTTACTTCAGTGTGGACCCCTTTTTTGGCTATCCCCCTGTCCAAACCTACGATCAAAACCATCACTTTATTGTTTTGCAATGAATATGTTAATATTACTGATGTACTTTACTGGTTACATAAACACTGTGAAGTATTAGACACCCCTACTCACATTATTGATAGTGAGCAGGTTTGGACAGGGGGCTGGAAAATCAAAGGTGCCGTTTCGTCAGAATGCTCTGGGTATAATTCATCTTCCAGGTAATTTCTACATTGCTAGAAATAAAGGTATCTGTTTCTATCCTGGTCAGCTTCGGACTTGTCATAAGTTTGGGTCTTGAACCCACCTCAGTTCTGTCTGTGATGCTGCTTGATGTAATGGCTGTTTGGAGTATGGTCACATTATTGCAACTTGCCCTCACCCCAACAGAAGCAATCTTTGTGAAGAGCAGGGTCATTCCTTTTCCCAATGTCCCTGGGCTTCCCACAACTGCTCTGATGGTCATAACCAAGATGCCTTAATTGCTAAAGAACAACACTTGATGGATCAGTCTGAGGATACCACAGGCCCATCCTTTGCAGCTCTAGAGCTGTCAGTTTCTGAGAATGATCCAGTTCCCTCTATGAGTCCTCCTCCTCCTCCTCCTCCTCAAGTGGCAGATTTAGAGGAGCCATTCCAGGAACCCCAGGACTGGTTGATGTATGGTACTGATCTCCCCCCTCCAGAGGTAATGCACTCAGATCCTATACAGGTGTCACCTTCCCCCCTCTTCTGCCCCTATGGAGGTGGATGAATTTCATCCTCCATCTATTCAAAAGCGAGGTTGCAGGCATGGTGGTAGAGATGCAGCCTGTGCAGAAGTCAGACATCACCCTCTGTAATGCTTATACAGCCTTGGCATCTTCCTCTAACTGGGGAGACATGCAGGATGAAGAAGGGGGCTCTGATGCTTCCTTCCTCTCCTCTGGGGTGGATGACACCCCCCCCCAGATGACACCACACCTAAAAAGGTTAGGGGCAGGACAAGGTCCTAAACATTTAAAGCGGGAATGGGGACTTCTTAATTTTTCCAATCTTTGCTCCAGGGGCATGTTTTTCTGCTGACACTTAATGTCAACAGCATAAAGTCCCATCGGAAATGGTTAACTACCTTTTCCCTACTTGCTTCCCTCCCAGGGGATATTTGGTTTCTGCAGGATACTCATCTGAAGACGCAGTATGAATTAATGGCTTTTCATGATTTGTGGACACATGGTCCTTCATATTGGTCTCATGGCCTGGATGCCTGAGACCGGGTTGGTATTCTTTTCTGAAGCCATGATTTCCACCTTCATAGAGTGTTGGATATTTCCCCTGGCAGGGCCTTGCTCCTGGATATGCATGTGGGCCCCCACATTTTTAGGGTTATAAATGTATATGCTCCTCAACAGAAAGCAGCCAGAGTTCAATTCTTTTTCTTCCTTACAGACATATCTGTGTACCACCCTCCCTGTCATACTGGGTGGGGATTTTAATTGTGGCCTGAATTTATCTGATGGAGGGGGTGCAACCTCCAAGGTGTATTGTGGCTCTAATTTTCTGTCATGTATGATTATCACAGCCCAATTCCAAGATAGCCAGTTGACCTTCTCGGGCCCCCCCACACACATTTATGAAAGGACCCCTTTAAACCCGTAAAGATTTTTTATTCCATTCTCCTTCTATCTGGATTCTTAACTCTAAAGTGTTCCCAGTGCAATCTTCTGACAACCTGACTGTATCTGGACACTGTGATCTGTTCTCTTCCTCACCCCCTCCATGGCAAATGTGGAGACTGAACACTTCCTCCCTGTCCTCTGATGCTGTCCAGAAGGCCTGGATGCAGACCTTCCTGGACAGATGGATGGTGGTGGGAGCATACAAAGACTTTGGTGACTAGTGAGAGGATTCTAAACGGCTGTTCCATTCTTTTTTTCAAAGAAGGGCTACAGTCCTTACACAGTCCCACTATTTTACATATCTTACCCTCCATGCTTGGCTATATCGCCTTATCTCCTGTATGCATTCTACACAGGCTGATTTGACACAGGACATTCTTAAAGTGAAATCTGAGATGCTCACTTATCAATATGACATAGAAAAGTCCTTAGCTTCGGAAAGTAAATTTGGTATCCAGGGGTGTGCTCAGTCCCTTGACCCCTTTAAGGCTTGTGACTCCTGTATCCACAGTTGCCATATGTGGTCTTTGAAGTCCTCTCCACAAGATCCCCGTAATACCACTCCTCAGGATATGTTGCGTGTAACATACTCTTACATAGCTGGTACCTTTGGCACCCCATCCTTGATTATGCCTCTCCCTGAACCTCTACCTTTCCCATCCCCTCCTGCTCTTCTGGATGATGCATAGATACATAGACAGTGTCAGCAGATAAGGGCCTACTAGCCAAGGGGGGAGGCACTGGAAAGGAGCAGGAAAATCCTAGCCCCCCCCAAACAATCACGGTAGTAAGTGTGGCAAACACCAACATGGAGGTGTCGATAGGGAGAAGGGCAGGGGTAAATGGAGAAAGTGACAAAGGCAAGAAGGACAGGGATGGGGCAAAAGGGGGTAAGGCCATCAGGAAATGGAGGATAATGAGTACCAATGCCCGTAGTCTGGGCAACAAGCTCCCTGAGCTGGTGGCCTTAATAGAAGGGATGCCTGGATATCGAGTAGTCACAGAAACATGGTACACAGAGAACCATGACTGGGATGTTAACATACCAGGGTACATAACTTACAGGAGAGACAGGCAGGGAGAAGAGGGGAGGAGTAGCTCTCATGTAAAGGAAGGGATAAAAGCAACTGAACAAAAGAGTAAACAGGGGGAGAGGAGGCACTGTGGGTCACCTTGAGACTGGAAAGGGCACCACAATCCGCACAGGGTTAGGTACAGACCCCATGTCAGGGGGAAGGAATGGACAAGGATATGATGGAAGGCATTCTTAGAATGGCAGAGAAAGGGGAGATACTGTTGATGGGAGACCTGAATATGCCAGATGTTAACTGGAGCACATTTGCTGCAGCCACATCCAAGAGCAGGGCCATTCTTGACGCCCTACAGGTGGCAGGCATTAGACAGCTAGTTTCGGAACCCATTCGTGAGGGAGCAATCTTAGACCTCATACTCTCAAATGGGGGCAGTGAGAGGATCTCAGATCTAGAAGTGGGTTGCCATCTGGGGACAAGTGACCATCAAACAGTGTGGTTCACGTTAAACTCAGCTACAGAGTCAAGCCATACAAAAGTGAGGGTACTGGACTTTAGGAGGGCTGACTTTGGCAAGATGGGAGAGTGCCTCAGAAAAGCACTAGCAAACAGGCTAGAAGGAGGTGTGGAGCAACAATGGGGAATTATCAAACTGCCATCACAGAGGCAACAAGCCTTTGTGTGAAGCAAATAAACAAATCAAAATCTGAAGAAAAGCCACATGGTTCTCAAGAGAGGTGGCTGTGAAAGTCAGGAAGAAAAGATAGCATTCTGGAAGTATAAGTAACACAGAAGGAGCAGGACAGACAGCTGTACCAGTTAAGACAGAAAGAAGCAGGGAGGGAAGTCAGAATAGCAAAGGCCCAAACTGAGGAAAAGATAGCCAACTCAGTTAAGAAGGGGATAAAACCTTTTATAGGTACATCAGCAGCGAGGAAAGACAAAGGGAGGGATAGTGAGGCTGAAAAGAATGAACGTGGGTGGGCAGAGGGGACAGTGAAAGCAGGAATACTGAACGAATATTTCTGCTCAGTATTCTACAAAAGAGGAGGGGGAAGTGCCTAATCCAATTAACAGAAGCACTCTTGATAGGGGGGTCGATCCCAGTCCTTTCACAGAAGAAAGGGTTCTGCAAGAACTCCTAAAACTGAAGGTGGACAAAGCAATGGGTCCTGATGGAATTCACCCCAGAATTCTAAAAGAATTAAGGAAGGAACTAGTGAAACCACTGGCTACTCTTTTTAATAAATCATGGGAGGATGGTATGGTACCCGAGGACTGGAGGAAGGCGGATGTGATTCCCCTTCACAGAAGTGGGACCAAGACAGAGGCAGGAAACTACAGACCTGTCAGTCTGACCTCTGTGGTAGGGAAAGTGATGGAGTCACTTCTGAAGGAAAGAATAGTTGAGTACCTAGAGGTCAGTGGAGCACAGGATCCAAGGCAGCATGGGTTCAGCGGAAGGTCATGTCAGACCAATCTAATAGATTTCTTTGACTGGGTGACCAAAGTAGTAGACCGGGAGGGGCTGTGGACATGGCCTACCTAGACTTTAGCAAGGCATTTGACACAGTCCCACACAAAAGATTATTAGTCAAATTAACCAGCCTGGGAGTGGGTCCCAGGGTGGTAGCCTGGGTAAAACATTGGCTGGACAACAGGACACAGAAGGTAATTGTAAATGGAGTCCACTCTGAAGAAAGGGCGGTTACCAGTGGGGTACCGCAGGGTTCAGTATTGGATCCAGTCCTTTTAATGTCTTCATCAGTGACATTGCAGAGGGACTGGAAGGAAAAGTATGCCTTTTGCAGATGACACAAAGATCTTTTAGTTTAGTTTAGTTTATTAGTCTAGAATTAATACCTTTGAGCCAGGGCTCTTTACAAAGGTTCCACGTCACAAAGAACATTTAACAAAGCACGATACACATTACAGGTAAAACCAGACAGGAAAGTTACATCATAAATTTGCTATTAACAGTTTAAGGCAGTAACGTTTTTAAGTTTCATAGAAAAACAAGCTATAACAGGTTCAAGCGAGTAGACAATTTCGAGGTTAAGGAAACTTCCAGGGAGAGGGTGATCATTAGGAGCCAAAAGGAGGCTAGAGAGGAGGGAAAGGTGGTGAGCAGGAGAGTAAGTGAGAGGGGACAGGAAAAAAGGGGGGGAGTGAGTTTGGGTGGGAGACAGGAAGTAGTAGAGGTACCAGAGGGTTCATTAGTCAGGGAGAAAGAGGCCTCAGATGTGAGGATGGATATGAGGAGTAGTAGTCTTTATCTAGCGCAATCACAGTTGCTAGTGGTGGTGAGGTGGGCATAGAGCATGGATTTGAAAGCTTCAAGCGAGGTTGAGGATAGAGTAGGTGGACTAAACGCATTGAACCATGTCGGGGCCCTGTATGCGAAAGATCTTTGTCCCTGTGCAGTCCGGCATCTCGGAACCAGGAAAGGTTGGCGCTCAGATCTGGTGGAGGGTCGTGAGCCAGGATTCAGTCGGAGTAGGTTTTGAATACATAATGGAGTCAGTCCCAAGATAGATTTTTTGCCATTGTGTGAGATAAATAAGACGATTTGATAGGTTCAACCAGCCTGATTCATAGTACAGATCACATGTGTGAGTCAGTCTTTGAGCCCCCGTGAGGAGCCGGCAGGCCTTTTTTAGAGTGATTGAGATACGCCTTAGAGCAGTGGAGGTAGCTGAGCCATAAATAATAAGGCCGTAGTCAATGATTGAGATTATAGAACTCTGTATAGCTATTCTCAATGCCGCTTGATTTAGAAATTGACAGTTACGGAATAGTATTCCACATGCTGGTTCACTGTTTTCACAGTGTTGTCAATGTGGGTTGCAAAGGTGAGCCCTTGGTCAAAAGTGATGCCAAGGTATTTGAAAGTATTTACTTGGTCCAGTGTAATTCCCGCAGAGGTTTGTATGGTGAGTGGAGTATGCCTATTTTTGTTTTGGTGATTGGAGAAGAGCATGGCTTTTGTTTTATTGTGGTTTAGCACAAGTTTACTATCCAGGAACCACCTTTCAACACTAGAGAAAGCAAGTTGCAGGCTTTTTCATAGGGAGTTTGGATCCTTGTGGGAAGAGATAATTACAGCATCATCAGCATATAAGATTATTTTCTCCTGGCAGATATCTGGGAGGGAGTTAAGGAACAGGCTAAAGAGGAGCGGTCCAAGAATTGATCCCTGTGGTACACCCGAGAGAACTGGTTTGAAGTCGGAGAGTTCATTAGAGATTTTTACAGCCTGTGACCGATTGGACAGGTAACTTTTACCCAAGCACAAGGACCTTCGCCAGGCCTAGGCTAGAAAGTAGGGAGGTAAGTAGGCCATGATGGACTGTGTCAAAAGCTTTTGTAAGATCGAGAAAAGACTGCACCTGTTTGGCACCCTTTGTCCAGGGCTGAGTGGACTTCTCCAGAGAAATCAAGTAAGGCTGTTGTTGCACTATGTCCTTTCCTAAAGCCGTGCTGTTGATTACAGAGTAGATTGTATTTGTCCAGGTAATCAGAGAGTTGGTCTGCCACTATTCGCTCAAGTGCTTTGAGAGGGGGGAGTATTGATATTGGTCGATAGTTTCCTGTTGAGGTTTTGTCCCCCTTTGTGCACTGGTGAACTATGGCAGATTTCCATTTGTTGGGAAATTGACTTGGCAAAGTGACAGATTAAGAATTTTTGCAAGGGGGTGAATTACTTCATCCAGGGTGAGAGACAGGATTTTAGATCTAGCGTGTCACTACTTGTTCTGGATTTGGAGCAGGCCTTCTATGTACTTGTGTGCTTGCAGCACTTTGATTTTCTTGAAGTAAAATTGTGGTTTGTCACAGGGGTGTTTTGTGATACTAGGCTAGGCACAGGTAAGTCCGAGAAGAAATCTGGGGAGGACCCCACTAAGGTCTGTGAATGTCTTATTAAGCGATCTGCAATAGACTTTGGGTCAAGAGTGGTGGATCCATCAACTTTCATAATGGTAGGTGACGATTTTGATTGTTTACCCATTATGTTCGGATGTTGTCCCAAAAGCTCTTCCATCACCCCAGGTGGATTCAAGGGTATTTTGAAATAGGCACTCTTCATTTGCCTAATTTGTGAGGTACATCTATTTCATGCCTGCTTGTATTTTAGGGTATCATGAGGTGAGCCTGGTGTCTCTGGCAACTGCCCAGAGGTGGTCCCAACCTTGAGCCGGCAAGTAGTTTGGCAGTAATCCATGGATTTGATAGCTTTGATTTTATGTTTTTTACTGGGGCGATAAGTCGATGCAGAGTTGAAAGATTTAATGAAGTATTCTAAAGTGTATTAATATCAGTTGATTCAAGGATTGGCGCCCAGTCCTGTTGTAGGAGATGGGTTTTCAACTTGATAAGATTCCTATAAGGCAATACTCTGCTTGTTATAACTTTGGGGGTGGCTTGAGAAATTTATTAGACCAGGTACAGGACACTGGGGAGTGGTCACTGAGGGAGTCAGGGAGGACTTTAATGTTTTTTATCCGTCAGGTGATTTGTGAGAACCCAGTCAATAAGGGTGCTTGTATCAGTTTGTAATTTTTCCGGGTGGGGAGGTTACCATCTGAGTCAGGTTTGCTGCTAGGATGTCATCTTTAAGAGCCAGTGTCAGAGGCGAGCCAGTTTATGTTGAAATCCCCGAGGAGGAGGAGCTCATTTTCAGAGGGCTGCAGACTAACAAAATCAAGTACAGACTTAATACTGGCACGGTGGTCTTTGGAGGATATAGACTGTGGCCACTGTGAGAACTTTGTTTTGTGCACCAAGAAGCAGTTTGATAGGAGGAGTTGCATCTGCGTATTTGTGGGGTGAAGCTGCCGGTTGACAGGAGAGGTTGTCTCCTTATGTAGATAGCACAGCCCCCACCTTTCTTGCTTGCCCGGTCGAGTCTGAAAAGATTGTAGCCTTCTAAGCAGACCGCATGATCCGGTGCTGGGAGATAGCCAGGTTTCCACAATGGCTAGTATATCAGGGTTTTTTGTCCAGTGAGAGTTTGAAGAGATGCCAATTTGGGAAGGAGGCTGCAGATATTTAGAGTGATAATGGAGACCACTGCTCAACTTTTCCCTGTTTTTTGTCGGCTTCAGTGCAACAGGACCAGGGTTTGGGTATCCCACCAGATATTAAAAGTAGGAGGAGCAGGAGTTTCAGCGATGCCATTCGTAGTTCATAATAGGTTGGAGTGAGTTTCTGCTTGTACTTTTTAAGATGCTTGTATTGTCTTCTGGAGTCCCAGTAGAGGGTGATTTTAGTGAGTTATAATGATGTGGCAGTTTCCAATTAGGAAATATGGTTTTTGCACCCAGGTATTAACTGGGTGATGTTTGTTAAGACTTCCAGAGTAAAGCCATGGTACAGTGTTTCGGGTAGTAGTATAGAAAGGTGAGAGTAGGTGGAGGTAGGGTGGCGGGGGATTGGCATAAAGGGAAAAGGAGGGTGAGGGTGAGCAGGAACAGGTGGTGGGGACTAAGCCAAAGCATTTTTTAGCGAGGCAGGAGAGAGCCGAGAAGTAGTGTGGGCTAGGCAGTCGGGGGGGGGGGATGGCGAGCAATAGGAGGGTGGTGGGGTACGGATTTTAGTGGGCTAAGGTGGATAGCTAAGCACTATGGTGAACTACAGAGAAAAATGAAAAAAAAAGACTGGGAGGGTTTGGTGCCAGAGGGTTTAAGAGAAGTACTATAGTACTGTTGAGATCCAGGATCAAATAATATGTTAAAGTTCCTGAAAGGTGATAAACTGTATCTGCAACAGGGTTGATACACAAGGAGGCGTGGAAAGGATGAAAAGGGACTTGGCAAGGTTGGAGGAATGGTCAGACGTATGGCAGCTAGGATTCAATGCAAAAAAGTGCAAAATAATGCACCTGGGAAACAAGAACCCAGGGGAAGAATACACAATGGGTGGGGAGGTAGTAATAACAACAAAACAGGAAAGAGACCTGGGGGTAATCATATCAGATGACCTTAAGGTTAGCAAGCAATGTGAGAAGGCAGTAGAGAGGCTGGGGTATACTGGGATGTATAGGGAGAGGCATCAGCAGCAGAAAACAGGAAGTTGTTATCCCTCTGTACAGACAGTTGGTGAGACCCCATCTGGAATACTGTGTCCAGTTCTGGAGACCCCATCTCCGCAAGGACATAGACAGGATAGAGGCAGTCCAGAGGAGGGCAACTAAAATGGTGTAGGGTCTGCAAGAGAAGTCGATGAGGAGAGACTAAAGGAGCTTAATATGTATACCCTTGAGGAAAGAAGGAGAGGGGGACATGATAGAAACTTCAAGTACCTCAAGGGAATCAAAAAGTCCAAGAGGGTAGCATCTTTCAGGAAAAGAGACTTGCAAAGAACAAGGGACACAATTTAAAGATAGAAGGAGGGCGGTTCAGGGGCAATGTGAGGAAGTATTATTTCACAGAGAGGGTAGTGGATGCATGGAACAGCCTTCCTGAGGAAGTTGTGGGGTCTAAAACTGTGGGAGAATTCAAGAATGCATGGGACAGACATAAGGCAATTCTTGTGGGGGGCAGGAAGATATAGGCTGTTGGTTAACTAGGATCCACGGCCTATCCTGTAGGTAGGGAAATGGGCAGATTAGATGGGCCTAGTGGTCCTTATCTGCCGTCAAAGTCTATGTTTCTATGTTTCTATGTTACGGCCCATCCAGTCTGCCCATTTGAGCTTGTAAATTTACTTTATATTTTCCTAGAAGTCTGTTGATGTACTCGTCGCTTTCCAGGCACTGATCCAGCTGCAGGAGGTGACCACTCCTATAATTGGCTTACGTTACACTTTTGGCCCGGGGACGGATGGACCCCTCCAGAGTTCTATAAACCTTTTTGCATTACTTAGATCCTACCCTAGTCATTCTGTTCAGTTGGATTTTGCATCATGGTACACTACCCCCGACCTTTTCCTGATCTCTTTTAATTTTTATTTACAAAAAAGGGGACCGCACTATTCTTTCCAGTTGGCACCCTTTGTGCCTTTTGAAGATGGATTATAAGATCTTGGCCTGCATTTTAGCAGCCCGACTCACACAGACTACCCCTCTTTTTTTGACCCCCCCACACACAGGGTTGTGTCATTCCTACCCATTGTTTAACTGACCACCTGATTCTTCTCAGGGAACTCTTTGAGCGTGGCCATCGTGGCCTCTGCACTGTAGTAATCCTTTCTCTGGACCAGGAATGTGCATTTGACCAAGTGGCTCATGATTATCTGTTTGCTGTGCTTGTTAAATACAGTCTTCCCCAGATGTTTATAGAATGGATCCAGATCCTTAATAGAACTGCAACACTTACCCCATTAATAAACTCCTACATGGGTGACCCTTCCCCGTTGCACCGTGGAGTGCGCCAAGAATGTCCTTTAAGCCCCTTGTTATATGTGTTTTCTATTGACCCCATGTTTCATCTCCTTTCTCACTTCCCGGATATTCATGATGTTACTATGTCACCTGAGCTCCCGGATTTCCGTGTTCTGGCCTATGCAGATGATGTCTGCATTATGTTGCCTGATAGTACTCTTCTTCCCCAGGCCCTTACTTCTCTTTCTCTTTACACTAAGTAATCTGGCTCTGCCATCAATTATTCCAAAACTGTGATTATCCCCCTGCTCCCACTGCCTCCAAGAAGCTCACAGTCCTATTAGAATATCCCTGTGAGCATGGGCCCTGTGAAAATATTGGGGATCTACTATAATCATCCTAACCCGTGCATTTTTAATTGGGAAACATGTTTGTCCACTGCTACTCGACACTTGTTGGTTTGAAAACATAGAACTCTGGCCAAGTTTAGACGTGTTTACCTTATTAAAACACTGTTGCTCCCTTGTTTCACCTATCTCAGCTCGGTATTCCCTCCCATACCCATCTATGGAGACCAGAATTTACAGTAATTTTTTTCAGGGACTTTGGAGCTCACGCCTCAACCCTCTTAAGATGGATGTCACTTACTGTGAGCGTAGTGCAGAAGGTCTATGCATGGTGAACCCCATAGCTTTTTATTACAGTATATTTTTTTTAGTTAATTTCTCCCCCCTTTGTTAACCTGGTGTGTCGGTCTGACATCCCCTACTGTGGGACTGGATTGTACCACTTCTAGCCTTTCCCTTGGTTGTACACATTCGTTCCTTGGGATGACAATATTTGTCAGTACAGTTCGCTCCGCTTATAACGGGCACCTCAGTGCTACCATGAATTGCCCGTTATACGGAATGGTTGATTTTTCCGAGAAACTAAAAAAAAAAGAAGCATGTTTTTGCTGCAAAACAGTAATGACATTTATTTGATACATTGCTTACACCACAAAGTGAACTTATAAAATGCACAGTACGTTACCACCACACACCGCCACCAGCAATTACAGCCTTTCTCTGATGAAGTCCTCTATTGTTTATTGACTACAAAAAAATCCGAGATATTCTTCTGAAGCACCCGCTTTTGGTGGTAAGGGGCCCAGACTTTCTCCGCTAAACTTAGAGCATTCCAGTTAGGCTGTAGATCTGGGTGCTGCTTCATAGCTCTTTGTAGAGTCAGCAATGCTGATTTGATGTCACTCACCGAGACCTTCTCTTCTGGTGTCTCCTCGTCATCCTCTTCTTCCGGGTCCTGTGTATCAACAACACACATTGATTTGACAACCAGCATGATGTCGTCCACTGTTGGCTTCTCCTCACTCTCTCCAAGGTGACACACCTGGTCAAATTCCTCTGCAGTCATGCCCTCTGGCACTGGAATAAGTTCATCCTCTGAATTTCCATCGGCAGTGTCAATCGTAGAACCATCCTCTGGGTCTGGGTGTGTAAATCCAGCTTTTTGAAAGCAACGCTGTATAGTCAGAGACATCACAGCATCCCATGCTGTCTTGAGTATCCTGACTGCATTGAGCAGGTTTATTTTTTGTATACACTGGGCAGCTGTAACTTGGGCTTCAGGGTCATTAGCTGTTTGGTCGATGTCATCCAAAAGCCGTTGTCGCGTTGCACGAACATAATGCTGCTTAAGGCTGTAAATGATGCCTTGGTTGAGCGGCTGTATGATGCTGGTTGTGTTAGGTGGTAGGAACACCAGTGCAATGTTCCGTAGTCCTGGAACATCAGAATGGCCAGAGAAATTATCTAGAATAACCAATAATTTTCTCCGTCTCAGTGCGCACTCCCACAACCTAAACCACTCAGTAAAAAACCCAGTATAGGCAGTATAGCAGAGGCAGTATAGCGCAGTGGTCTAAGGCTCTGAGTTGCAAATTTAGAGACATCCAGCAGACCAGACCTGGGTTTGAATCCCACAGCTTCCACTTGCATACTGTGTGACCCTGAGCAAGTCACTTAACCTCCTTGTGCTCCCAGGTCGCTCCTGTAAAAAAGCTTTCAGCTTAGTGTGCTATACCTGGTTAAACAACTAAAATAAAAATTAAAAAAAATGTCAGCAGTCATCCATGCTGACTTATTTGCCCTGTAGGTGACAGGGAGATGGTTAACCCCATGGAAGCAATGGGGTACAGCAGATTTTCAGACAACCAGTAGAGGAGATTTTTCGGTACCAGATATGTTACAGCATGCAAGCACACTCAGTCTCTCTTTGGCTTTCTTATGACCCAGCAGAGTCTCAAATTTGAAAGCCATGGTCTCAGTCCCGACACACCGATGAAAAAGGGCAGTCTCGTCACAGTTAAAAATGTCATCAGGGGAAACCGATGAGATTAGCCCTGGCAAAACCTCAGAGATCCAATGCTGTGCACTAGACGAGTCAGCATTCTGTTTCTCTCCATGCGCCCTATGAAACTCAATGTTATTTCTCACTTTCCATCTCTGCAGCCAACCATTGGATGCATTAAAATCAGGGTGCCCCAAAGCTAGTGCCAGCTGTTTAGCTTTGTGTGCGAGCAGAGGGCCATTGATTAGTGCGTCCCTGCGACGGGCATGCGAAAACCATCAGAGGAGTGCCTTCTCAACTTCTGCATCTTTTCCATCCCTTTTTCACTTATGCTCAGGATTAGCATTAAGATGCCAGTCCTGCAAGATTTTATCTTTTTGATGCAAGAGGTCTGCAGCTGTAGATTTTGGGAGAGAGAAATGCTGGGAGAGCTCTCCCTGACTCAGCTTAGGAAAGACTTCAATTTGTTTTAAAACATCCACCTTCTGACTGACTGTCATCGCTTTCCTCTTTGAAGTCATTTTGCAAATGATTTGTGAAACAGGGATCAAGAACACAGACAAGCACTCACACTGAAAATGATCAGTGAATGAGCAGAGAGATCAAGCAGCTTTATGCATTGTCATTTGACGCTGTGCGAATGTGCTTTTGGCTTGATCGACTAATTGTGGCAATTAAGGGTACAGTAATTGAAAATGACACTGTCGTCTAGCAGATAATGGTACAGTTAATGGTGCAATTACTAGATCGATGCGCCCGAAATATACGGCGCACAACAGACGTCGTAAGCGTTGCTGATAACACTAGTGTCAATGGACATGGCATTTGGCAAGCTGATTCTTGCCCGCTATAACCGCAGACGAAATAAGTGGAGCGGACTGTACTTCCTAGTTATGTTTTTTTCTATTAAAAAATTGTACTCTTGGCACTTGTCATTTGATGACTGTGCTCTCCTCCCTCGGAAAGGGCTATATGCGGAAGTTTTGGCTCTTAATTTTGATTCTCCTTTGGAGGTAAAATTCTGCCCCCCACTGCAACTCCAGTTTGCCTTGACTCAATTGCGGACTACCTCCATCCCTCTTTACATGTGGGACATTGTGTGGCTTTGCTTCCATGGGAAGTTGGCTATCTGGGATTACTTGAAACATAAGTCTCGCCAAGAATGACTGTCCTTGTTCCTCCTGTCCTCAGATCCTTGAAACACTCACTCATTTTCTTTTTGAATGTCCCTCCAGTGTTGAATTTTGGCAACAAGTTAGCAACATGTGGTTTCCTTCCTTTTCTGCTGTGACATTTGAGATTGTTGTATTGAATCTTTTTCCTCCAATTTGGAGCTGTTATTCCACTACCATTCTGCAAGTTGCTTTGCAGCTTGCACATATTATCTGTGGCAGGCCAGATGTGCCTTTACTGTATGGCAGCTGGATATCCCTCCAGCTGTGGTGGATCGTATGACCTCCGGAGCTCTCCACTGTATTTATAAGGCAGACAAGACTCGCCTCTCTCCAGCAGCCTTTACACAGCTCTGGTCAGGATTCCATGGAGTGTATGGTGGGATCTAATTAGGCTGTGTTTGAGAGTTCCTTTCTGACAGTGTATGCTTTGTCCATGTCTTCGCAGGACTGCCTTTTTCCCTCAGCAATTTTGAACATCACGGATAGCACTGGAAATCTGGAAAAAAAAAAAAACACTTTTTTTTGTTTTTGCATGATTTTGTTTTCCTATTCTCAAATGTACTTTTTGGTTTCCTTTTTACCTTTTTGTGTGGTTTTCCCTGCTCCCTTTGTATTTATTATGTACAGCATATGTGTGATTTGTTACTTGCATTTTTATCTCTGTACTTAACAGTGCCAATGCCTCCTGGCTGCAGCCCCTCCCTCCCTCCTCTTCCCCCTCCCTCCCTTTGTCCCACCACTTCTGCCTTCCTTTCCACCTGTCCTCCTCCACCTGCTTCCCTTTTCACCCTTCCTCTTCCACTCCCCTACCCTTCTGATGTCTATTTCCTTGTCCTCCCCATCTATCTCTTCCTCTTTTAACCCCCACCTCTATAATGCCCCTGCTAGCAATAGTTACTGTATAGAACTATGTATTGTAAACTATTTGTCACAAACTGTGATTATGTACTGTCTTGTTGTAATCCTTGACGTGGAACCTTTGTAAAAGAGCCCTGGCTCAAAGGTATTTGTAATCCTAGACCTGAATAAATAAAAATTAAAAAATAAAATAGTAACTGTGAGTGTATGATTTTCATTGTTTACCAGTTGATTTTTTCCTACTGCTGTCTTTTTCCTTCTCTTTTTTCTCCTTTGCATTCCCAGTTCCTTACTGTATCCTTCTTAGTTGATGCAGTAGCTTTCTTACACCAGATGTTTTCTCTTTCCTTTTATTGTTTGCCCCAGTATCTTTGTACCCAACAGTATTTATTTAACTGTGCATGCGATTGTACAATGTATACTGCTTTATGATTTTACCAATAAAATTCCCCTACTCTTATCGAGAAGTGGCATGGGATCTTTAACGTCCACCTGAACAACCACCAGAACAGGCAACCAGGACCACGGTTTAACATCTCATCCAAAAGTCGTCACCTGAGATACTGGATGCCACACCTCACGCCACACCAGCAACCTGGGTTCGGGAATGAACCTGGGTCATCAGGGGTTGGCAGGGAAGGGAGAGGATTGAGTGTCCAGAGGACAGCTCTCCTCTTCCAGGAAGGAGGGGAGTCTGTGCTTGGTGCTTGACTGGCCTCTAGCGGAAGCTAGTGGCAAGGCAAGGGCAGAGCCGATGTTGAGGGAAGGGGGAGTGGCGATGCCGGCAATGATGCCTTGGCATAGGGGTGCATGCCAGTCCTCCACAAGAAAATGGCAAAATGTCTGCTTATGTCAGGAAGAAGGAGCGCCCAGAGTGTGCCTCCTATGTGCCCTCACCTGCCTGACTACCTCCAGTCCAATGAAACTTTCAGTATCCGGGTGCTTGCCCATCCCACCTCGGCCCTGCTCAGCGGGGGGCAGCCACAGCTCTATGGGGACAGAGAGGTAAGTCAGGGTGGGGTGAGTGAGGCAGGAGGATGACTCCTTGGTGGTCCCGAAGGGTCAGGGTCTGCAGGATGTAGGGGGATAGAAAGAAATTTCAAAAATAAAAAGACATCACCTCAGGAGGGCAGCACCCCCCTCTTGATGCACTACAGTGTCAGTATTGGGATTTATCCCACGTTCCTGGTGTGGGGCTAGAACCCACCACCTTCTGATTTTATGGCCTCAGAGTTGAGTGTGCTGCCTGCTGAGCCACTGACACTGTTAATTCCTTGATGTGCTCCATCTGGTCAACCCTCTACAATCTAGATTTAGGCGCCACAGCAGCACTATATCTGCTTTGTCTAAAGTAACAAATGACTGATTGGAGACCTTAGGCAACTAACAAATTACAGGGACTGTATTCTTGGATCCTAGTAAGGCATTTAATACAGTTGAAAATGCCTGCTCCTGGATAAGCTTACCGAACATGGTATCGGAAGTTGAGCATTAAACTGGTTCTCCAGATATCTATCAGATAGGCAACAGCAAATCAAAGCTAATGGGATCTTCTTTTCCCTACTTCCCTTAGTTAGAGGAGTTCCACAGGGCTCCATTCTGGTCCCCCTGCTCTTTTCATTGTATGTCAACAACCTAAAAATGAATATCATTAATTCCAAAATCCATCTGTTTGCAGATGATACCGTACTCTACATCTGCAAACCGTCTTTCGAACAAGTTTGCTCTGAGATTCAGACCAACTTTAACCAACTTCAGTGCAACTTAATCCACTCCAAACTGCTACTAAATGCAAAGAAAACCAAGGTAATGCTTTTCCATAACCCCAACTTATTCAGCTCTCGGACCAGCCCTTGCATCCCCCTCACCCATTACCACCCTTTTGGGGCGACATGCTTGAAGTAGTTGATAGATTTAAGTACCCTGGTGTTGTGCTAGATTCTCATCTCTTTCTCCTTCCATCTTGAGGCCCTAGCCAAAAAAATGAAACAAAGATTAGGCATCTTCTTTATAAACAAAACCCACTTTTCCCACCACACCTGTAGACTGAGATTAGTGCAGGCCACCTTCTTGCCCCTCCTTGATTATGTGGATATTATCTATAAGAACTGCACAACCTCCTTCCTGCACAGCCTGGATGTTGTTTACAACCTTGCCTATCTGCTTCATCACCAACATGCCAGCCAGAACACACCACTGCACCCTTTATAAAGAGGTTGGTTGGACCTGCCTGGCCACGAGGAGACTGGTGCATACCTACTTATGGGTATACAAGACCCTATTAAATAAACTTCCTACTTATATCACCACACTTCTATGACTTTTGGACAGCCCATATGATCTAAGGAAGAAGGATTACATGTCTTTGGAAGTACCCAGATTCCACACACACTATGGCAAAGCAGTCAGCAGGTATTTGCTCCCCACGACAAGGAATAAGCTCCAAGCTACCCTTAAGCATAATTCACTAATTCCCTTAAAAGCTTTCAAATCCCAAATTGCCAAAATAACTGCTGAGTCCTGTCACTGCCATTAACTGCCTTCTAATACCCCTGATCATCTCTCTTCCCTACCATTTCTTCTCGATGCTGGTTCCCAAAAAAAGATTGGCCTCTTGCTTTGTGGTGCTGTTTTCATTGTTGTATACAAATATATGTGACTGTATATACTTGTAAATATGCTGTAAATATACTTTTCGTGTTACATATCATTGCTGTATCCAATGTTGTGTATCAATGTACTACGTATTGTAGCAATGTACTTTGACTAAGGGACTTCCTTGCAAATGAGCCTGCTCAGTGGAACCTTTCCTTTCAATAAACTTGGACTTAATAAAGAGAAACAGCTATACAACCTTATTTCTAAGACTGGATATAGGCATTGCTTTTTCCAGCCTCACAAACTAATAACCCTAGTAACTTTTCAACCAATTTTAACGGTTAAACATTTGTTATCCATGCTATAGTATATTAGCAATTTGATACTCACAGCTGCATATTGAGCACTGTGTGCTTAAAGTGTGCTACTGTCAGTCAGGCAAGGGCAATGATCAGTGCTGTGTGCCTTGGAGTCTAGTGCGTTCCACTTGCCATGAGGGAGCAGACATTTTGTTCTGCTCGGATCCCCTCGCAGGCTGAAGAGAGCCCATCAAGAGTAAATTTCCAAACCACTTTATTATTTAACCATAGAATTTAAGGGCTGCTCCACGACATCATTAACCTTCCAGGTGACATTTAATAAGTGTATTTTCCAAGAACCCAACATAACAGTGCACATATCCCCAGTTAATAAACACACATCATAACATTTAAGCAGCTGCCAAAACAGTGAAAAGAACAAATGTCCAAACACATTAGCTACTCAGTGCTCCCCCTCAGAGGCTTCAGTATGATCTTGGCATGCAGAGTCAAGTTTTATAGTTACAAGGTGCTTACCTACCTCTGAAGGGTTAGTATAAAGGTAGGTTTTTCTAGCATAAGAGATGCGCAGTTGGGTGGGAAATTGCAGTATGAGCTGTACTCCTAGGATGCTGAGCACCGCCCAGATTGCATTGAAATGTTTTCTGTGCTACCTGGTGGCAAAACGTAAAGCTGGAAAGAAGTATAGAGGAGTACCATCCATGGCACAAATTTATTCCTTCTTTTTTGCCTCCTTCAGAACCCGATCTCTAATATGTAGTCCCACTGTCATTATAAGGATGGTCCACAGTTGATCTTGTATGTTGGGCTTTTGTCTTGGTATACTCTAACCCTCTGTTTGAAGTCCCAAATATTGTAAAATCACATCCTGAGTGAATGCAAACAGATTACCTCCCTCAGAGCCTTCCTTGACACCCCTTCATCTAATATTCCCAACACTAACTCTGTTTCTCGAGGTGTTTGAGTCTGAGGGGCAGGACTTTGTTTTCTTCAAGTAATTCCTGTAACAGCTGTTGCTGAGTTAGATGCTGTCTCCATTGCCTTTTGTGCCTTAGCCGATTCAAGAATCTATTTGTGAGACTGTCCATATTCCTGACAAAGTCACTAAAGGCTTCTGCACCACCACTGGCCTCATGAGATGGGCTGCCTGTCCCTATGGTCTCTGTTGGCTTTTCCGCTTCTGCTTTTTCACTGTCTTGTGAAGTGGCCTACCTGGACTTAACCATCTTTAATCTTGTCTAATGTGGTATCGCTTGACATGGTTTACTGAGTGCTTCTCAATGCAACTAAAATTTAAGAGATAGCTTGGCTAAAAATTGGCAAAAGCAACCTGCTCCATTGGCTACTGGCCACTCCCCTTCATCTTCATCACTTTTGAGCATAGCCTTGATAACTGTGCCCCTCCTGCTCGTTTATACAATACATTGTAGTTGTATTGTCTGTCCTTATCTGGACGGTCTCATTTCAGGCCAGAGTCTGAAAAACTGGAGCGATAAGAGCACAGCTTTTAGTTCTAAAAGATTTAAGTACTCTAATCTTTCTTGTGCATGCCATACTCCTTTC
Organism: Neoceratodus forsteri; assembly: GCA_016271365.2. Classification (NCBI taxonomy): domain Eukaryota; kingdom Metazoa; phylum Chordata; order Ceratodontiformes; family Ceratodontidae; genus Neoceratodus; species Neoceratodus forsteri. Next base: position 298,506,518 of record CM057458.1, on the reverse strand, counting down.
ACGGACTTGTATTCTAGATGGCCCTCATTCCAGTAGGGATGTATATGTTGTGTGGGTCATTGTGGTCAGTAGCTGTAGAAATGGAACCCTCTTTCTGAGGCTGTCAATCTCGTTCTACCACTGTAGTAGTCTCACAAGCTCCTGTCACAGGAATTTGTTTGAGTGATAATGCAGAATTCTAACTCCAGTATTTCTTCAGATAATACTGGAGGTCCCTCACTTAACGTAATGCCCAAGGGGTCATTGATATTGTAGAAGAGATGTTTCCCAGGAGCCTGAGAAGATCCTGTGCTGTCCATGGACAGTTTGCTTGAAATGACTCTTCAAGCTGTGCCAAAGCATGGGCCCTCTGCAATGTAGGAGGGCAATTTCTTCTTTCGTATTCTGTAATGCACCAATGATCTTCAACACTAATGAGGGCTCCAGCTGAGACTTTTCTAAATTTAGGATGAACTTCAAGCTTTGCATAGTGAACATAACTTCTTGAATGACCAGCTGTGATTTTTCTTTTGTTTTCCCACAGATAACAGATGGTCCTTGGAAAACAGGAGTTGCTGGAAGGTTTGATACTTTTTATTGGACCAACATATGTCTTGCACAAAGATGGTATAGTACACAAGCTTTCAGGGCCTTACAGGTCCCTTCTTCACGTGAATAGTTATTAGCAATCACCTGAAGAAGGGCCCTGTGAAGCCCCAAAAGTTTGTGTACTATACCATCTTTGTGCAAGATATATGATGGTCCAATAAAAGGCATCAAACCTTCCAGTGACTCCTCAATAAAATATCTCCGATTCCAGGACAAGGAAAAAATGCTCAGGGTGGCCAAGGCACATGGTCCCATCAAAATGGATGATAGAACTGTCATGGTGTTCCAGGATTACAGCAGGGAATTGTATATCCATTGCCAGCAGTCTGCAGCTGTCAAATCTAAGCTCTACATTACGGGCTGGGATTTTACCCATCTTTACCTCTCAAAGCTCTGGATAACAAGATAAGATCACCCACCACACCTATTCCTCTCAATTTTGGTATTGGGCTCATGGCATAATAGAGCAAGTTCTTGGCCTTAAGCTCCCACAGTCTCCTCTCAAACTATTGTCAAGGGCAAAGGCAACACGTAATTGGATTGAAAGTGCATCCCTGCTGTGGTCCACTGCCCTGATAAATGCCAGAAAAACCATAGCCCAGCAGGGGATGTCTGATTCATCACCTACAGTGGCACAGTGGGCATGTAACATGGGCAGCAGTCTGAGGTTAGAGAAGGCACAACTCTCCGCCAATGACCATAAAGAGCTTTTTCAAAAAATGTGGGATCTGCTGCTGGCCACCATTGAAACAGGCGTTTGCCCTTGCTGAATCATCACGCTTCTGCTTACCCACGTTAAGGTCAAGTACTTTTAACTCAGCTGTTTTCATAGCTTTATTACCATCATATATAACAATGCCTCAGGAATTGGAGTAGCTAATGCCATTGTGCAGGCGTATAAACACATGGCTCTGTAGAGAATTTGTTATCGGATATTTGGCTCATTGGACAAGCTGCTATTGTCTTAATTTTATTTTCTTTGGCTGCGCCGATTGTCTACTTCATGCCTGTATTCTTTTTATTTAATCTTTCCCTACAGTTAGAAATGTGGGCTTTATAACTACTCTTTTCTCAATGGTATGGTTATGTTTCAAATGCTTATACATGATGCTTTGCCTGTACTCACTGTACAATTTACTTACCTTGCTTAACAAAATATGTTTACAAAAAAAAGATGTGAATGGTCTGATTTTTTCCCAGTTTGGAAATTTTTGAAACTGAAGGTTCGTGTTTTCTTTTTTTTTTTTTTTTTTTTTTGCTCTGACTCCCCAGCCTGCCTTACTTTGGCTGTCTCCCACTTCCAGCCCCATCACCCAGCTTCTCCTGGACTTCCCTCCCAGCTCATTGTTCCTCCCTGGCTTACCCTCCAAGGCCAGGTCGATTGGGTGGGCTGAAGGTCACTGTCTGGTCCAGAGTCGGGGTGCCAAGGTTGGTGGTGTAGGGCCTGCAGAATAGGAGCAGTATCATTCTGCTGACAGGTTGGTCTTCCCTTCTTTTTCTCTCTGACCTCAAGACACTGACCAGTCAAGAGCTGCATGACACACGCACCAGAGGTGCGCCATGCATCTAGCTCCACCCACGTCTCCCCTCCCTAATATTGAGCTCCTGCCTACACCACCACCTGTGGTCATACAGGTGGCGGTCGCAAGGCAGCAGCTGAAACCCTCCTCCCACAGAGAAGGAGAGTGTCCTCTGGGACGCTTGATCCTCCTCTTCCTTGGCTGGCCCCTGACAAGTTGAGTTTGTTCCCGAACTCAGGTTGCCCTCTCTTATTGGAATCTTTACCTGGAGGTTGTGTGCCAAAATCTGTTTTTCCTTCTTCACATGCAGCCACCTGAATTAAACCTTCAAGATGTGGATGCAAGTACCCACACTCTGAAACTTCTTCTTTTTTTTTTTTACTTGTATTTTACTGCACAATATTACAAGCCACCACATCTGAAATACAATGCATAGCATGCAATACCTCATACAATGATGGAATTTGATATACTCCAGATATTGTTACTGCAAGTGAGGGGGAAATAATTTTATGTAAGACCCCTCTCATCCATGAGAGGCTTATGCTCCCTCTAGGGACCCCCCTTCCTTCTTAGTTGCTCCCAGGGCTTAGGGATTTTAGTGCTCAGGGGTGCAATTTCTGTTAGCAACCGCTTGGTGGCAGCAGAGAGCAGGCAGGATTCTGGAAGCGTATAAGGTAGGAGCAGGAAGTGTTCTAGGCTGGTGTAGGGGATGGTCAGGAGACCAGTGGGCACTGCAGGGCAGTGTCTCCTGTTTAGGCAGGCCAGCTTTTTCAGTGGTGGTGCGCCTGGGTTTCTGGGGAGCATCCGTGGGAGGGCTCCAAGACTAAGGTAGCTGTGGCCATTAATTGGGGTCCCAGGCTCTGGGAGGTGGAAGGGAATAGTGTAGGTGCAGGATGGGTAGGCTTCAGTGTCTGGGTCAGGCCCTGAGAAGTTGGTAATGGGTTTGGGTTGTCAGGGCTGCAGTAGGCTGTGGCAGGACCACTGCAACTCAGGTGGCAAGGCAGCCCAGGCACGCCAGTGAGGGGGTCTAGGGGAACCTTTACCCTGTCTAAAGAGCCTGTTTGGAGGGACAGGTCTTGGGGCTGCTGGTCTTTAGCTGAGTGGGCCACAGAGTGCCCTGGAGGTGTCCCCTAGTGCTGGTTGCACATATTAGGCAGCAGTGGGCAATGAGAGGGGCAGCATCAGGCAACAGTTCAGACATGGGGCCCTGAAACACATTTCGATTTTGGATACAGGATTGGAGGTGTAGTGATAGACCTAAGAGATCAGGCATAACAGGAGTGCGACCTGGGTGAGAGAGTACTTGGGGTATGGTGCGGTGGGTTGTGCGGGTGCCGCATCATCCATGTCCCTTGGTGCTGGAGTGAAGGCTGGGGAACGGCGTTGGGAGAAGCTGAATGCTTCCCAGAGAGGATAAAAGTATAATGCCCCATTAGTCCAAGGAGTGAAGTGTTAGGTACTTACCAGTGCCAGTAAAAAGGTTTGGGAGCTTCACAGTCCAGGATGGGAGGTCGCTGGGTTCCTGGGGGTAATTGAGTCTGATGTTTGTGAGCTGTGTAAAGACCTTGTCTGCTTAAAGCCAGTGAAATTTCTGATGTATAAAAGTTTAGTCACATGAAGCTGAGAGTTAAGTTCAAGTCACACATGAATCCCTGCACCCCGTTAAATCATTTGGGGCTCAGGAGAAATAAAGGGATTTGTGTTTTAGAAAAGCATCAGGAGTTGTGTCTTAATCTGTGAATAAGGTTAGATGAACTGTACATCCTTAACAACTTTTAATTCTCCTAATGAGATCATTTTCAGGGGGTCATATTCAATTGCTGCACCTCTGGGCTTCGGAGTCGGGGAAAAGCCATGGTGGCTGAAGACTGAAGACATCCTGAGCCATTTAGATCTTCAGCGGAATTGTTTGGGGTGCCCTCGAAGTTCGTGGTCATTAATTCCTGGAGGTCTGCTCTCCTCCTGAAATCATCTCCACGTAGGCCCTTTTTGTCTTTCCATGTGTTGAACTCGTGGGATCATGTCTGGTAAGATTTCTATGCTGTGCATCCTCTCTCCTGGACCATCGTGATTTTTTTGCCCCTAGACATCGGGGATGGGGTGGGCCACATTTAATTAGTAATTAATGCCTTGGTGTCCCAGATAACCATATACCCTATTTTTCTTTTTCTTGATCCCCTAACCCCTCTCATATCCCTCTCTCTCCACCTAAACTTAAATGCCTGCTATCTGACTCCCCCCCACCTATATACCTGTTAGCATTCAGTGTCTGCTGGTGGTGCCATCACTTGTACATAGTCATTATTGTATATATACATATTTGTAAATAATTACTTTCTTTTTTTATTGCCTAATGTTATGTGACGTAGCATATTTCTCTATGTTCTTAGATCTGATAATTGACATATGTCATCATGTTGCTGCTGTAATCTGTCTCTTCCTGAATTGCTGTAATTGCTTTGTATTTTGTTTTGTTGTTTTCCCTGGGTCAACCCTGAAAAAGGGACTGTAATTGTCTCAGTGCTCTTACCCAGTTACCAAAATTCAAATAAATAATAAATTTCCATAAGCCATTGCTTCCATGAACGAGAACCATAGCACATGTCTGGAAATATATAAGATAAAGCAACCTACCCAATAAATCCGAGTTAAAAGTTCTCTCGAATGAGCAAGCAGTAAGAGGTCTGACTGGGTGTTTATCTTCCTTTTACTTTTACAGCTTCAGAGAAGTAGAAGAAAAACATCTGCTCTCAATTAACTTTAAAACAGACAATGAAACTGTGCACTTAAACTCTAGCATGTTTCTGATAGTAAACAGCACGACACTATACCAAGATACTGATTTTTTTCATGGCAGGCATGGCAAGGGAGTGGGAACTTTTACAAATTTCAAAATCCTGTATTTGTTTCAGGAATGAAAAAAATGAAAAGAAAAATGTGTATCTCAATAGTTTTGCCAGGCAAACATTATTCCTGAAATAAAACACTATATTGTTCCTTACAAATACTGCTGATTTAACCATCAAGGAAGGCAGACCCCTCATCCAGGCACATCATGCCAAGAGAATTTCTATGGGAGCACACAATTAACAAGCATTTGTCAATGCCGAATGTTTGCTTGCTGGCATTGGCATTGGTAGTGTAGAAGTTACAGAGCTGCACAATAGGAATGGCAGTGAAGTATTGAACTGAAGTCAACCCCACCACCATCCTGCAGAGAGTGACAGGCATTGGGGTGTGCCTTTGGGTCGTCAGGCATAACGGCCACGCCATTTCACCACACCCTACCCTGCAGACACTGACAAGTGTCACGGTGTGCCCCAATATTACCATGTGAGAAGATGAGGATAACAGAAAAAGCAAAAGAGAGACTATTCAAAACCATCAGTAATGAAACATATTTAGTCTAATATCTATAAATATCTGCAGTTTAAAACATAAATGAGCATTTTCGCTTAAGGCATACAACTGACTTGATTATTCCAAAGATGAATATTTCTTATTGTCTTATTGTCTCTATCAATTTCTAATACCTTAAGCAGGTCCCACCTAAAAAATCACTGATGTAACATGATTCCTAGGCACAGATTGTTTAATTTCTTTGTATGCAAAACGCTTCAAAGAAGGATAACTACATCATCATAGAAGTGTTCAGTTCAAGTTCCCAGACGAGCTTCTTGTTCAAACTCGTGTAGCACTACAGGAAGTGTGTCCAGAACTTCTGCATTAACATTTAGTTCCACTCCCATAGATTGCTCAGAAGTTGTTGCTACAGGGGCACATAATTCAGTAACCATCTCAATGACTTCTGGTGCTTCACAACTGCATGATGAGGAATCATTCGAATGGGTAGAGCTTTCCCTACTGCGACTGTGTTTTTTATTGCTTTTGCTGGAGGCAGAAAGTTTTGAATAATTTTGTGAATGCCTTTGGAATGGTCTTAATTTTCTTTGCACCCCTGGAGACCAGTTTCCATGCCAGTCATGTCTTTGCCTGGAGGTAGATGGGACCAGATGAGCAGATGAACTAATTGGTTGCTTGCGAGTTTGTTTCTCAGAAGTAGTGCTTTGTAACGCCATGGATTGAGCTCTTTGTGATGCAGTACTTCGCACATGTTGGTTAGCACGATCTCCATCCAAGGCATCACAAGCTGTTTTTGAACCTAACTGCTTGGGCTGAGGTTTTGAAATATGCCTTGGCTGATTCTTATGGCTTTCCAACCCTAACTGTAAATATTCCCAGACATCAGCAACTGTTGGACATGAAATTGTGCTGCCATTATATTCCCTTATAATTAAAGTAGCAGGATATCTAAAGTGATATTGTACACCAGCTTTTGACAGTTCTTGTTTAACCTCATAAAATTCACGCTGCTTGTCCATGAGAGCCCCTGAATAGTCTTGAAAAAATAGTATTTTTTCCCCATTAAAAAATAAAGATTTCCTTTCTCTTGCCAGCTTCAGAACTTGCTCTTTAACTGAAAACCTTAGGAAATGTGCTATTATTGGACGCGGTCTATTTCCTGCTTGAGGCTTAGGACCTAGTGACCAGTGTGCTCTCTCTATCTCTAGAGGGTATGGCCACTGGTAATGTAACAGCTCAGGAATAAATCTTTGAAGGAAACCAGGCACACTATCCCCTTCCCAACCCTCAGGTATACCAAGTATCCGTATGTTATTTCTGCGACCCCTATTCTCAATATCATCTATTTTGCTGGTTAAGAATTCAATCTGTTTTGCTTGGGTCCCAGATAATTCTTTAAGTTGTGCTACCTCATTCTTTAAAAAATAAAACTGCCTATCAGCGTTTGTCAGTTTATCAGTTACAGCATCTGTGTCTGACCTGAGTGTGGAGGTACAGATTTTAATGCCTTCCATACTTGCTTTTAAATCTGCCATCAGTTGTTTTAGCTGGTTGATGTCTTCTTTGCTGGCATGGTTATTATTACTGCCGTTGGACCCACTTGTCACTAGCTTGGCCTCCGCGAGTGTTTTCGCTGTCACCGTTAGAGTTTTTTTTCCCGTAGCCCCGATTGACATCTCGGAGGATATTTTGCTGAATTTTAAAAGAAAATCTGATAGTCAACTCTCAATTTTAAAATAATGATACACCTCGATACTTCTGACAACTAATAGAGGGGATTTAAACACCCGATATCACCGCAAGGTTGTTAAATTAATGTTTTTTTTTTTGTTGTTGTTTTTTTTTGGGGGGGGGGAACTGAACTGAGAGGGATTCACTGATATATGCCTATTTCTCATACATTAGATTATTAACTAATTGTGCTGTTCCCCTTCTTCCTTTTTCCGGGAGAGGGTCCCTCTTTTTCTTCCTCCTGCTATAGTTTTTTACCAAAAAACATGCCTGGTGATGAAGAACTCTTGACACTGGGATGGCCTCTCTACTTATTGTTACTTGAATGCTTGCTTATGAGGGCAGTAATCCTTAAGGTGTTATTTATAAAATGGACTTGTTTTGTGGATGCAGAATGTCAGGACAACTATTTTTGAGTGAGGGGAGCCTGGCTATCATAGTTGATCCGGTTGACATTATACAAAAGATTCTATGTGCATATATGGATAATATGACAGGGTGACCTGGGGAGTCAGGTGTTCCTTTTGTCAGAACCCAGATGAGAGCACTAACTGAAACATTAATATTTTCATATGGGAGAAGTACTAATTCAGCTTGGGGAGCCAGGCTTAGTTGGTAGATCCCAATAAAAGATGTTGTTGATGAGCAGTCCATGGATGTAATTAACTGCCTTGGCATATTTGGGTTACAATTTCAAGTGGGTTGATGCATCCTAAGTTAATTGTCACTTGTCATTGATGGCTAAGGAGCTAGGGAGAGAGGAGATTAGTGGGGGTTACAGGCATGATGGAATAAAATGCGTAGGATCTGACGGTATCTGGAAATCCTCTCAGGACCATAGGATATACAGTGTCCCCCCCCCCCTTTTTTGTATTTGTTATTGGAGATAGGATATTGCCTCTAGGTTGGGTTGTCTTTTATTAATTTTTTTTTTGTTTGTTTCTTGCTTATTATGGTTTCAGACTGGGATCTCTCATTCTCTGATTCTTTAGTACCACTATACCTTTGGTTAACTTGACACTTTGGATCAACAATCTGGTGTATTTAAAGCACTGAAGTAGATTATCATTCTACTTTTTATTACTTTTTCTACTTTGTTTAACAACCCCCCTCCTTTTTTTTCTTTTCTCTCTCTCCCCTTATCTCTGCTTTGAGACATTTAACAGTTTTGTTATCATACTACACGATTATAGTGATTATTAACTGTTTGAATATTCTAGTATCTTGTCAATTAACCACATACAGGTTATTAGATATTACTGCAGGTATATTATCTGACACTATTGTTTCCCTCCTAACCATTTAATTTACTGTGAGTTAAGTGTGAGGGTACTTTTCATATTAAGTTAAGTGTTAGATTCTGATACACCATGACTTCTAATAATATTTGCTTTGCTTCCTGGAATGTCAAGGGTTTGGGGTCTCCTATTAAGAGAAAGAAAATCCTAAACTATCTTCAGAAAGAGAAAGTGGATATAGCTCTCCTTCAGGAGACACATCTTCTACCGGAAGAGGCAGCTAAACTAGTCAGGGCATGGGTGGGGCAAACAGAGTATAGTTGTTTCTCCTCAAAAAAAGAGGGGTAACTCCATATTGATTCGAAAGGGTGTTTTCTTCTTCAAGACTAACCACATAGCTGATCCAGAAGGGCATTTTCAGCTCCTGGAAGGTATTTTAAATGGGAAGAAGATAGTTATTTGTAATTGATATGCCGCGAATAGAGACCAGAGCAGTTTTTTTAATGAAATTGCTATTCAATTAAGCTTCTATAATGATTTTGAGATTATATGGGGGGGATATTTTAATGAAGTACTTGACCCGTTCCTTGACAGATCTAATGCAAGAATAAATCAGCCAATGCCAAGTCCTAGAAGAGCCCTAGTTAGTTTAAAAGAAGACCTGTGGTTGATAGATACCTAGAGACACTCCACCCGGATGGGAAGGACTATTCCTTCTACTCACATAGACACTCCTCATACAGTAGGACAGACTACTTGTTAGTGTCCAAAGGGTTACATACAGCTTTGTCCTCAGCAGATATTAAAAGTGGTGTGATTTCAGATCATGGCATGGTGACAATGCAGCTTTTTGTGGACAGAGATCTTAGCTCTGATAGGCACTGGAGGTTTAACATCTCTCTTCTGCAGGATAAAGTCTTTAGGGAATTTCTTGAAGGGGTTGTAACTGAATATTTTGAGAATAATGATGATGGGCGTGTTTCTTATGCTACTCTATGGGATGCCTTTAAGGCGTATCTCAGGGGGAGAATAATATCTTTTGCATGTCACAAAAAAAAGAATGCACTTAAAGATTTGGAAACAAAAGAGAAGAAACTTAGAGAGTTAGAAAAGGAGTTTAAATTAGGAAGGGACAGAACACAAGTAGAGCTCCATGAAATTATGGGGCTTAAGTTTGAAATTAACAAGATATATTCTGCCAAGGCTGAATTTGCTTTGGCAATTATTAAACAAAAAATTTGGGACTCAGGTGAGAAGTGTGGTAAACTACTGGCCTATAGGCTTAAAAGAAGACTCAATCAGAATTTAATTGCAGGAATAAGAGATAAACAAGGTTGTGTTAAAGTGGAGAATAAAGATATGAATACAGTATTCATGGAGTTCTATCAAGAATTATACACTAGATCTGCTACCGTAGGGAGTGACCAGCTGTCTGAATTTCTGGGCGCCACAAATTTATCACCCATAGATGAGGAGGATAGAGAAGCTTTAGACAGACAAGTCTCAGTGGAAGAAATTTCCCAGGTTATTAAAGATCTGCCTAATAATAAGGCCCCGGGACCAGATGGACTACCAGGGGAACTTTACAAGGCAATGGGTCCCCTAATTCCTAAGTATTTGTGTAAAGTGTTTACTGAGGCATTCAAACAAAAATCACTGCCAGATTCTCTCTCCAGAGCCTTTATCACATTGATTCCTCAAAAAGAGAGGGACCCTTTGACCTGTGAAAGTTACAGACCAATAACATTGCTGAATGGAGACTACAAGATTTTAGCAAAGACCTTATCCCTTAGAATTCGTAACATAATAACCAAAATGATAGGTGGAGAACAGGGGGATTTTGTCCCTGATAGGTCTGGTATGGAGAATGTTCGGCGTCTCCTTAATGTGATATTTTCAGCTAAGACTGCCAAAAAAACCCTAACAGTACTATCTATAGATTTTTTTAAAGCCTTTGATACCCTAGAGGGGGAATACTTATTTAAAGTACTCCAGGCATTTAAGGGGGGAAACAGTTTAATTCAATGGGTTAGGACTCGTTATAGTTCTCCCAGGGTGGAAGTAATTACAAATGGCAAAATCTCACCCTCTTTCAGGTTGTATAGAGGAATGAGACAGGGATGTCCACTTTCCCCATATCTGTTTATTTTGGCTTTAGAACCACTTATTAAACTTATACAGTCAAATTCAGATATTCAGGGTTTCAAAACAGGTCTAGTAACTAATAAAACTTTTGCACATGCAGATGATCTACTATTTACTTTAACACATGTGGGTAGCTCTATTAGAGAACTCAAAATTGTACTAAATCACTTCTCAGGCTGCTCAGATCTTTCAGTTAATTGGGAAAAAACACAGGCGTTACAGGTTTCAGATGGGGGTGGACTGGAAAAGAAAGATAATAGTATAGAAAGGAAGTGTTGGAAGATGGATTATCTAATATACTTAGGACTGAGAATCCCATGTAATATTCACACTATTATAGATATTAATCTTAACCCTTTACTGAAGGAAATTAAAGATGATCTGGAGAAATGGGCCAAGTTATCTTTATCCCTGGGAGGGAAAATTAATTCTATCAAAATGATGATGGCCCCCAAACTCTTTTATTTATTCCAGAATATACCATTAGAATTGGGAGCATCTAAATTTAAGAAAATAACATCTATGATTAAAAGTTTTCTGTGGGGTTCCAAACCACCCAGACTATCCTTCTCAAAACTCAGATCTCATTGGTCCCAAGGTGGCTTTGGACTTCCTAGATGGGAAACATTCCAGCTAGCCTTCCTTTTTAAACAAGCTTTATTTTACCTTTTACCTCCATCTACAAATTTCCCTCTTTGGTTTGAGGTAGAGCATCAGTTATGTAAACCAGGGAAACCAGCTGATCTTTTATTCAAAACAAATCCAGGTTTTTACACCTCTAACCCATGTATTCTCAGCTCAATAAAGGCAATCAAATCACTACAAGCCAACTTATCCTTATCACTAGACAGACTACCTCCACATTTGGAAGGTTTATGGTCTAACCCCAATATACAGATGGGAGGCAAAGTATTGCAAAATAAAGAGTGGCTCAGTCGGGGCATTTCCAATGTAGGTGACTTAATTGATCACAGTTATAGAGTACTAAAATCATTCCAAGAAATTAGTCAAGAGTTTAATCTCCCTACGTTTCATTTTGTGACCTTTCTGCAAATTAGGAAAACACTGTCTGACACTGTTTTAGGCCCCAATATGGTGCTACCTAGTGGTGAACAGGATTGGTCCCTTATATGTGGAACAGCTAGCTCTAGGGGTAGGGTATCTAAACTATACAAATTAATTTGTGGTAACATTGATAGTTCCGTTCTCAGTGAAACTGCTAAATCTAAATGGGAATCCATTATTGGCTTGAGTATCTCTTCAGAGGATTGGGATTCTGCCTGGAGAAATGCGCATCAAGCTCTCAAAGATGTACAGGGGAGAACTATACAATACAAAATTCTACATCAATACTACTACTCTACAAACAGGCTAGAGAAAAGGGTTTTTGCCTTGGGGGCATATGCTAGAAGTGTAATGAACCTCAAGCGGATATCTTATACATGCTATGGAGTTGTCCTCAAGTATTTCAGCTTTGGGAACAGATTCACAAGATTTGTGAGAGGGTTACTGGAAGTAAGATCATGTTGTCTCCTTTAACTTTTGTATTGGGACTCTCCTCTCAATTATTTCCACTTCGAAAAAGCAGATTAACTGGATCTTATTAGCTGCCTTGGCCTTTAAGAGTCTTTTACTTTCTAAGTGGAAAGAACAGGATGTACCTTCCCTGTCAGAATGGTATAATAATATGCCAATCCTAGCACAAAATGAGAGAATTTGTCACATTCTACTTAATCAGCTAGACCATTTTTTAGAAACATGGGCCCCTTTTTTAGAACTAATGGTGTAACTTTTGTATGTTTCCGCTTTCTGGTTTACAAGTTTTATATGATCAAATGCTGTATGTAATGGCTCTGTCTTTTGATTTCAATCCTTAAGTGTTGTACTTGGGATATGATTGTGTAAGTTATGGTTTATGAATTTTTTAGTAGTCTGTTAATGTCCCTTTGCTCATATTGATGCCATGAACTGTAATGATTCATATATTGTAAAAAAAAAATTTTGTATTGTTTTTTCCTTTTTCCTTTTAAAAATTAATAAAATATGAATACAAAAAAAAAAGTGTCACGGTGTGCCTTGGGGTCTTTGGCCCTTATGCGCACCCCATTCCATCAGGAATATGATGAGATGGGTGCGGTATAGGAGAATGGGGTGAACTTTGGGGCCGAAGAGTCCAAAGCATACCTCGATGCCTCTCATTGGCTGCAGGGTCTGGAATGGTATGAGCATTACAGGCAAGAATCCCAAGTCACACCACTGATGCCTGTCATTCTCTACAGGGTGGGGCGTTATGGTTGGAAACCCTAACACCTCAGGCACTCTTGGTATTTTCTACCCAAATTTTCAACATGGTTTTTGTGACCGCCGCCATGAACAGTGGCAATATCAGTTTATTAGCCGAAGCTGCTTATGCACAGCGATTACGGCATTTAGCACCACAGGTGCAAAAACACATTCGAACAGGATGTGAAAAAATGACAGCTGTACTGTTCATGGGGAGGTAAAATAGCAATGTTGCAAATCTGCAGTAAAATATTAAAAACTGGTGAAGTCTGAAGCGTGCATAGAAACTGTGCAACGCACACCCGTAATGTAATTAGTTTGGGGATTTTTTTTACAGCAGATTGTCAACACAGGCATTTTGGGACCTCCGATCATGAACAGTGTCACTGTGATTTTCTTTACCTGTCCCGAACAATGATTTCCCACAGCGACCACGCATCTCTGCGCTGAATGTGTGAAAACATCATTTCGGCCATGTTGTGAAAAATGACAGCTGTACTGTTCATAAGGAAGTGTGGAAAAATGCCACTAGTGAAAATCTGGACTGAAAATATTACAAAGTCATGAACTTACGAGGGTGCATGGAAACTGCGCAATGCTCACTCTTAACACAGTCATTTTATGGACTTTTGTCACCAAATTTTCAACATAGCCATTTTAAGACCTCTGCTCATGAACAGTGTAACTGTGATTTACTTAATCTGTCCCAAACATTGCTTTCACACACCGACTGACTGCACCATTGTGCGCTACATGTGCGGAAACACATTTTGGGCGACATGTGAAAAATGGCAGCTGTACTGTTCATAAGGAAGTGTAATAAAATGGCAATGTTGAAAATCTGGAGTGAAAATATTGAAAATTCGCAAACTTACGAACGTGCGTAGGAACTGCGCAACGCACGCTCGTAAAACAGTCATTTATAGGAATTTTTTCACCAAATTTTCAACATAGCCATTTTAAGACCTCTGCTCATGAACAGTGTCACTGTGATTTTCTTAATGTGTCCCATACATTGATTTCGCACACAGACTGTGCTATTGTGTACTACATGGTCGGAAACACGTTTTGGACAAGATGTGAAAAATGACACTGCACTGCTCATAAGGAAGTGTAATAAAATGGCAATGTTGAAAATCTGGATTGAAAATATTGAAAATTCGCAAACTTACGAGTATGCGTAGGAACTGCACAACGCACGCTCGTAAAACAGTCATTTTTAGGAATTTTTCCACCAAATTTTCAACATAGGCTCTTTGAGAGCCCACCTTATGAACAATGGCAGTGTCATTTCATTACTTGGTCCCAAAAGGTGATTTTGCACAGTGACTGCGAAATCACCCTTCGGGCACGATTAACGCCGTGACAGTGAGAGCATTCATGATAAAGGGTCCCAAAAACCCTATCTTGAAAATTTGGTGCAAAAATTCCAAAAAATGCCTGAGATATGCAGCAAAGTTGAAAAAACCCTATCTATCCCATTATACAGCTTACCGGCATTTCCTCAGTTTGTGGTCGGCTTTGAAGAGTGCAGATGTGTTCCCGGTCCACCGAAGATCGTCGCGCTGGAGTCCGGAGGTAAGTATGGGTGGGAGGTGTGGGGAGGCAGGGTGTGCAGTGGGTGGGCGCGGGTGGAGGCAGAGACAGCGAGGGACCATTTCTGCTTCAGGGTTTTTTTTAAACAAAGGAGGAGATGACGTGGACGCTTGCCACGCTGGGGTGGGCTCCCAGCATGGCACAAGGATGGCTGTTTGTGGGCATGGAGCCACGAGAGTTGGGCACCCCGTCGGTGACGCCTCTGTTGCCACGCTGGGGTGGGCTCCCAGCTGGCACCCTGTACTTTTGGGGAGGGGGACAGTGGAGCCGACGGGGGATTGGTCACCCCGCTGGCTATAGATGAGCCACACTGGGTGGGCACCCAGTGTGCATGTAAGAGCTCTGTTTGGGGGCGAGCATGGCCGATGGGGGGATTGGGCACCCTCGTCTCTGCCATACAGAAGCGAAAGTATGCAGTATGCATGCGGTGTGTGCGGTGTGTAGGAGGAGCGCCGCATGAGCAGGCAATATCTTATTGCTGCTCACTGAAGTGTAGCTCCCCCTTTCAACTGTACGCCACTGCATTTTGGACTGCTGTCATAGACAGCTCCAGCAGGCATTGGAGAACTGCGGCCATGCCTGCAAACACACTGACTGAATTGGAAGAGGGCTGTCACACCTCTGAAAACTCAGATGATGGCACTATGTTTCTTGCATATGCATGCAAGCAAACATAAAAATTGGTCTGGGGATAGTTGGTCCATCAGCACCATGGTCGAACCACTGCTCTTATGCCAATGACCCTTGCCTGACTATGAGCATGGGTCATTGAAGACCAGCCAGGGGAGGCAAAGGAAGGGGAGGATTGAGCATCCTAGAACAGCTCTCCTTCCTTGGGTTGGGGGGACTCTGTGCCTCACTGTGAGACTTCCACTGAACAGAGGCCAGGTGGTACTGCAAGTGAGGGCACCAGAAGGAAAGGGTTGCCAACCAACGCTGGCATGCGTGTGCATATGCGTCATTGTATGCCAACCCCGCTGGGAGGAAAAACCATAAGAAAATGCCCTGATCCAATCCAGCATCCATGCAGCACTTCGCAACGACACAACAGGACACCCACCATCATGTTTATTCCTAGGAAGTGGCAGATAACCGGTAAGGCCATAAGAAGGCTGGTGATGGGGCTGGAGGGGTGCCGCAGAGACCAGGGAATGGAGGACCAGAAACACATAATGATGCAGCCCCCTCAGGAGCTAAGTAATATCCCTTTAAGAATGTCTACTGACCTCTGGGGTGTGCCAGTTTTCTATCCCCTTGGAGGACTGGGTCAGCTGGTCTGACTTGGGCATTCCAAAAGGGGAGGAGTCAGTGTGCTTTGCCGAAGAACAGAGACTTATGAGTCAGAGTTGGTGGGAGAGGTACTACTGGCACACTGTGCCAGTTCCCACTGCACTGAAAATTCCTTTATAGAGCCTGGTGTCAATAGACAAGTGCCTGGTCATGGCAGTAGCCATCTTCTATAGCCTTTGTAAGGGCGGTGCCACTCTACAGCAGGAGAAAAACCCATCTGAAGAGAAGATAGAGATCTGTCTGTGAGGAAGTTGATGCTAGGGAGCTCTGTGGGCAAAGGATCTGAGGTGAGGCTTAATCGATATTAAATGTGAAGTGACTGATTTGGCATTCAGCAGTGCCCACCTTCCCCAAGAGAGGGACAGTGACTAGCAAGCATCAGATTCCGGTCAAAGAACAGGAATTTTACCTCAGGGTGGGTCCTGAGGGCCAGTGTGCCCCTTCAGCAAAGTCTGAGTAGTTGCCACCAAAAGTGATGCCCAGGTAGGCAAAGCACCATTGCTCAAAGGAAGGAGAAATGTAATAAATTGGTAAAGAATAAACTTTGTAGGATGACAAAGTGTGTTCCTGAAATTCACCACAGAGTTGTTTTGGTGCTGCAGTGTGCCAACCAGCGCAACTGTAAAGTTGCCAGGTGGCTAGTGTATGTAAAAAATGGCCTAGGACAGGGGTGCAAAACATGCAGCCCAGGGGCCACAAATGGCCCCCACAGCAGCTGTCTGTGGCCCCTGAGGACCTAGCAGCTTCCACTTGTAGTCTTTATTTATTTTTGTTGTTGTTGTTTTCAGTTTCAGTAACATGTTGATAAATAGATAAATATAAACAGATAGATAAATGCATGTTTTGATTTGTTTTATGTGTACATTTTATGATGTCTTGATGGATATTTGTCACCTTGGGCCATTTTACAGTGGCCCTTAGCCTAGACTCAAGTCTTCAGTCTGGCCCTCCCTTAAAAAAAGTTGTGCACCACTGGCCTAGGAGATGCCTGTGTTGTCCCTACCTATGCTTCAGGGGTGGAGGACTCTGTGATTTCTAGTGCCACCATTGAGGCCAGTTCTGCATCAAATAAAGTACCCCACCAGGGTTGAATCCAACCCAGAATAGAGTGTGAAATGGTCACCCTGTGGTGATATGTAATAGACTGTGCCAGCTGGAAAAAGTGCCATACTTATGTGAGCTCAAGTGAAGAAATAAAGGATCCTATTTTGTTATACTACCCCTTTTTGGGGAAACAGTTGTGTTTATTCCTCCAAGTTCTGCTAACCCCTTTTACTCCACAGCCTTGCCAACCCTGCTGTGTGTCAGTGGTGCCACAGAGGTCACCTCAGGCTCAGGAGGTCAAGTAGGTGGTTATGAAGAAGAATAATAATCAGCATTTATATAGCGCTTTTCATACACAGTGTATCCCAAAGTGCTTTACAAGCAATGCTAGACTGGTAGTGAAGTGACTGAACGTGTAGTGGCAGCTATATCCCACATCAACACCCACACATAGCCTGGACAATCTGTGGTGCCAGAATGGTTTGAAAAGTGGTAGGGCCAAGGGCATAAGGGGTAAATTTTCCCCTATTAAATATATTACCACGATAGCAAAAAGTGATAGGGACAGTTATGAAAGTGGTAGGGCCATGGCCCTAGTGGCCTCCCCCCCCGTTCCGGCACCTATGTGGACAACTGCATGAACTGGTTATGGCAGCTTCTTGTGTAGGGCTCCTCTCAGGTGACTGATTCCACCTGTGTACCACTAGACAGTAGGGAGGGTGACCTTACAATGAAAACAAGGAAAGAAAATAACTAGTGTGGGGAAACCCTAAACTACACTTTTACAGGCTTCTTCATTCCAAAACACATGCCTCCTCCCCGGTATCAATGGGCATGACAGCCCTGCCCTCGTCCAGCTATGAAGTGTCCTCATCCTCTAATGGGGTGTACTTTGAGTCAACATCTAATTACAATTTTTCAGTATCCTTTAGTATTTTGAAAAACTGAAACATCTGTTTAATGTTCTGAATAGGGGGTAACCCCTCCTCTGGGCTTGCCATATCACCCTGTCTCCCGTCTGTAATTTATTTTTTTCAATTGTTTAAGCAGGAGTGGAACACTAAGCTGACAGCTTGTTTACAGGTGAGACCTGGGAGCAGAAGGAAGTTAAGTGACTTGCTCAGGGTCACACAGTATGCAAGTGGGGCCTGTGGGATTCAAACCCAGGTCTCCAGATTTGCAGCTCAGAGCCTTAAACCACTGCGCTATACTGCCTCCCGTGTTGGGGGCATCTAAATATTTCTCTGTATGGCTTCTTTTCCCTATAGACATTTTCTGCTGAGAATCAGCCTGCTTCTTGTGCTTTTGTCTCCACCAGCTACCCTGGAGTTGTGTGCCTGTTGGTATCAGTGGGTGTGGAGACATTTGTTGTAGCACTGACATCAGAGTGGTCACTACTGTGATCTCTGTGCAGTTTGGCCACTTTACTACCATCAGAGTTGCTCCCCACTTTCTGAGGGCTCTCTGTGTTTGGCGATATTGCTGCAAACAGGGAGGATCCCACATTTTAACGGGTCTCTGGGCAGCTTTCCACTAGGTCTGTTACTGTTGTTCACCCATTCCATTGGTTTCTCAGGGGATAATTTTCTTTTCTAAATGGATGATTTCTCTAGTGGAGTTGAGGTAGATACAGGAGCAGACAGTCACTTTCTCTTAACAGTGTTCACAGTTTTTCCATTTGAGATGAGTCCAATCAAATAATATAGGGTCAGATTTAGTAAACCGATTAATGCAAGCCTGACACTTCTTCTAAACTTGGCTCTGCCCTCTGTTCTGTTTCTTTTTTTTGTATTTTCCTTTTTTAATCCTTTTTACCTTGACTTCCTGGTCTGCCTCACATGTCCTGGCATCCTGTTCCTCCGGCCACTGTCCAGTCCTCTCCAGGCCCAATGGAGCCCCCACTGCCCATTACCCCCATGGTGGGGTGGTGGAGAATTCCCCTCACTCTCCGACCGAGACAGGATCTAGCAATGCAGTGATGCCCCCTGGCCAGGCATCCCATAGACTGCCATCAAGCCACCACAACTGTTCCACCATGTTTCCCTTTTTCTGTGGCAGTGTGAGTGGGGCATGCAATGACGCCAAGGGGGGCATGCATGTGTCCGCACGCGCTCCCTCCCGGCACCGTGCCCCAGCTCACCCCTCTGAGCTCAGTGCCAGTGCACCTTCTCCCAGCCTCCACTAGGGGCCACAAGTACACCAGCAACTGAAGACCCCCATCCCTGGAGAGAGAGAGCAGTCCCACGGACACTCAATCCCTCTCCACCCCTGCCGACCCCTGGCAACCCGAGTCTATTCCCGAACCCAGGTCGCCGGCATGGAGCAAGGTGTGGCGTCCAGTGCCTCAACCCTTAGTGCCACCGGGCTGGCATTTTTTTTGTATTTTTTATGGCAAAAGGAGGGGATTTAAAACAAAATTAGTTTTCTTATAAAAAAGTGCTTTTCCAATCAAAAATGTGACTTCAGTAAGAATTGTGGTTTTGTAAAAATTTTCTCACTTTGGAAAAAATGCAAATGTGTAATAGTGCTTTTCTTGTTCCTAGTACTGATGGGTATCAAGTATAATAAAAACAATTACTTTTACTTTCCAAAACTGTGTTCAAAATGCTAAAAACTGTAAAATAATAAAACTTTAAGGTAAAAGATACAGTTTTCATTCACCAACATCCAGGAGCGTTCCTTGGCAGTCAGTCTCTTCAGCAAAGAAATGGACTTGAGGATGTGGCAGCAAGGTGCGTGTGATCACCAGGAAGAGTGCTTGACTAGATTTAAAGTTCTCTTCTGTCTCTGGGGCAACCACTCTGCGTGAGAATGCTGCCCTTTGGAGATCCATGATTTCATTCCTGTGTTAGAATAAGGAGGCTACACGCATGTCTCAGTTTCTAGTCACTGAACTGTATAGTAAAATTAACTAAAAACAGAGGACTTTCAGTGATTTCATTAGACTGATGAACCACTAAGTGTAGAGCTCTGCCAACTGTGCAAGTTAAACTTCTCAAACCGGGCATTTAAACTTCTTAATTTCACCTCAAACGGCTGCTGTTGGTGACAGAGGAGACAGGAGAACCTGTTCCAAGGTGCAGCAACTGGCAATGAAAA
The DNA here is from genome assembly GCA_016271365.2 of Neoceratodus forsteri. Taxonomy (NCBI): domain Eukaryota; kingdom Metazoa; phylum Chordata; order Ceratodontiformes; family Ceratodontidae; genus Neoceratodus; species Neoceratodus forsteri. Next base: position 298,486,618 of record CM057458.1, on the reverse strand, counting down.
CAGATGCCAGAGGATCCAGCCCCAATGACAGCATACACAGCAGAAGTCCCTCTCCAGTGAGCACAAAAGGCTCAGATGGGGACACAGATGTTGAAACAGAGAGATTCTCCAGATCTTGCTTTGAGATGCTGCTGACCGAAATAAAACGTTTTAGAAGTGAGAACCAGAAGACATTTGGACACCTCGATAACAAGCTACACATTGTGGAAAAGGGTCTCTGGGAAGCGGAGGACAGAGTAAGTCATGTCAAAGATGACACCTTGTAGCTCCACGCTGCAATGCAGTTCCTGATAAACTAAAACACAGAGCTTCAGGAACAATGTCAAGGTTTTAGGGCACAATTAGGTAGAGATAATCTTAGACTGTATGATTTCCCTGAACACTCTGAGACTAGCTGCATGACTGAATTTTTAGAGGACCTCTTAAGAGATGTTTTGGCCCTCCCTGCCACATTATATTTTTGTTTGGAGAGAGTGCATAGAGCCCTATCTCCAAAACCCACTGGTGCCACTGTATGCCCATGCTCTGTAGTTGTGAAGTTCTCAAGCTACAAGGACAAAGGAGAAATACTGAAAATAGCTTGGGACAGATGTGAAGTAACCTATAATTCCAGTAAACTATTTTTTGATCAGGATTATCCCCCAGTCATTTTGAAAAAACGTAGTGCATACGTGGTGATAATAGAAACAATGAAAGCCCATCAAGTAAGGTTTCAAACTCTTTACCCAGTAAAGTTATGAGTGTAACCCCCCCGTTACCTGGGGTTACTAGAATCCCAGTAAGACCTAGTGGTAGGCAGGGAAGGCAGCTTGTGAAACTCCAGTTAAATGGATTTCACACTGTCTCACTTTGTTCTCGTCTCAGCTGAGACTGAGGGATGACATCATGATAGAACTTTCGCAGCTGCATAAGCCACACTGGAATGTTGCAGTTGGAGGTTAGTGTAGAACGTTGGGGATTTTGAATTCAGTCTGTGTGCAGTCTGAGTGAGAGACAGTAGTACAGCTGAGTGTGTACTGGCTCTCAGAGCTTTAAGCTCTGTTTTAGAACTACTTTAGGTGTGTGTTTCCACCTGAAGAGGAACACGGGAACTGGTAATTGAAGTGGTGGAGACCGCTTTCAATGGTTCAAGATCCCCATCCCTGAGGGGATGGGGGGAAGGCTTTTGCCTATTTTCCATGGGCAACCCTCCTGTGTCCGGCTAAGGGAAAGAAGCTGCCTATTCAAGTTGTGCTGAAGCACCAGAAGCTCTGAGAGAGAAATTCCTTGTGAAGAAAGTGCCTGTGGGGCACCTGCAACCAAAGGGTGAGTTTGCTCTGAAAAAGGGCCAAGTGTTTTTTCACCTGAACAGTTGGAAAGTGGGGATTGGACTGCTTAACTCAGTGGGGGGTCTAGAGAAATGGACATTGCCACTTAAAAGTATGTTCAAGTCCATCACAAATGAGAAGCAAGACAAGTAGATGGAATGTGATATACATTTAGCAATAATCTACATTGCGAAGCTTTACAGGATGAGGTGTTCACTGTCTAGAGAAATGGCTGGGTATGAATTGTGGGAGCGAGAGGTGGGAGACCCCCCATCAGTAGTAACCAAATTCACCTCTACGGATTTGCTCTGAGACACCTTTTACTTTTTCTCAGGTACTTGGCCAGTGCCTGAGGAAAGTACCCAGACATGGGATTGAAAGGAAGAATTTCCTATGGAGCCGTGGTGCTCTTAGATGGTTTAGGAAGCCACCAAAAAATGTTTCCATGAACTATGGAATATGTCCGAGTGGCCGGCAAGGGTGCCGAGCCAGGGAAAACCCAGGACAGTGTACAAGTTCGGGGTGTGTAACCCAAAGCAGAGTGCAAGTCCGGGCTGTGTGCCCAGTGGGTTCAGAGCCTGAGGGTTAAAGTGTTGAGAAAGTGTTCTTATTTCTTTTAATCTGCATTACCAGGAGTGTAGCCCCATGGGGGTCCATCTATGCTTTGTTTATTCTGTTTGGATGTGAATAAAAAAACGCACTTTAGAATCCCACTTCTGGTATTGGACATTACAGTTATTGCTTCCTGTGTTCGGAATTACTTGGGTGCCCCTGTGCAGAGTAGCCAAACCTAGCCTTTGTGCCGAGTGACCTATTCCTCCCCGAACCCAGCCCACCTGGTATTGCTGTTAGATTCAAAAGGCATACCACCTGGGTTACATGAGTCTTCTGGGAATTGGGGACTATATTTTACACCTCTCCCAAGGGAGCAATGGAAGCACTGGGGATAAAGACTGGTCGATACAACTTAAAGAGAGAGACAGAACAACTCACAGCATCCTTCCACTCAGGGCAGATGCAAAGGCTCTAGGTTAACAGTAAGAATGCAACACCTACTACAACGCAGGACATCAAAGCTATGCTACAATCATTTCGGAAGGGTCACCTGAGAAGGGACAGATCGACCTACTGTAGTCTCCCATATGAATGACATTGGTAAGACTGTAGCTTTTCATTATTCTAAGCAATCTGTCTGCACAAATGCAGACAGCATTCTTTTGCAATTTGATTGTCTCCACTATACTTATCAGCAGAACTGTGACTTTTAAATCTACATTATTGATACTTAACTGTTGATATATTTTACAAAAACATTTGTCAGTTAAAGTTTACAGTTTCATGGGTGGGAACCAGGTTCTTTTTATCTCTTAATCAATCAGTCAATCAATTAATCAAATTCTTTATTTATCCAGGCTAACACCATTGAGCAAGCTAATTTACAAGGTGGACCTGCATTACACAAGTCAAATAACAATACATTTATATACAGACAAATAGACAGTAGATGCAAGAGTACAACAGTACAGGTAGGCCTGCAATAGACAGGATAAGTAAAAATACATTTGGGTTCAGGTAAAAGACTGTCGGTAAGGGTATACATAACAATAGGGTAGCAAGTCAGTAAAAAATTTATACCAGATACAACAACATACATGGTTTAGTATTCCTGTAAGGTAAAGGCATTATAGTCCAGCGAAGAGATTAGTTGAAGTGGATGCCACAAGCGAAGAGACATACATAGTCAGTTTAAAAAGACCCAGCTGTATCAAGGGGGAGACATGTGTCGAGAGAAGTGGGCAGCCAGTTGGGGGGAGGGGGTCTGGAACTAGGATAATACTAGGAGCGAAGGAATGAGATGCTGTGGGTATACAAGGAATAGGTGGCTGAGGGAGGGTGAGATTTAGGGGCAGTAGATAAGTAGGTGGCTCAGGGACAAGTTATGCACTGATACAAGAAGGAAGGAGGATGGGAAAAGCAGGGAGGATGTGGAAGGTGGGTGTAAGTAAGCTAGGATCACTGGAAGCAGTTGCAGGCTTCTGTAATGTATTTTGAGTATAAGGTCTTAAACACAGTGGGACTAATAGGAGTCCCCAGTTTCAGTGATTTCTGTAGCACATTCCAGAACTAGGATCATTGGAAGCAGTTGCAGGCTTCTGTAATGTATTTTGAGTACACAGTAACACTAACAGGAGTCCTCAGTTTCAGTGATTTCTGTAGCACATTCCAGAGTGACAGTAGAACGAATCCTATGGCAGCTCTCCCAAAATACGTTAGGGCTTTGGGCACTTTCAGAGAAATCAGTGAACAGCTTCTTAGGGCATAGGTTCCAGGCATATTGAGAGTCAGGCAATCAACAATGTACTGCGGAAGTTTGCCAGTGATAGCTCTGTATGTCCAGAGAGCTGTATTTTTATTTCGTCTGTAGTGTAGGGAGGTCCAACCTACGGCCGCATAAAAAGAGCAGTGATGGGTGGAGAAGGGGAGACCAGTGATGAAGCGCAGGGCTCTGTGGTAAAGTATGTCCAATTTACCAAGGTATGAAGTAGCACATTGTGTGTATATAAAGTCGGCGTAATCAATTAGGGAAAGGAACGTAGACTGAACTAGCTGTCTCTTGGCCCTTGTAGTTAGTAGGCGGTTTAACCTGAAGAAGAAACCTAGTCTCTGCCTCAGTTTTTTTAACAAATCCTCCAGGTGGTCTGCAAAGGAGAGTTTGAAGTCTAGCCAGACCCCCAGGAATTTGAATTTCGGCACAAATTTCAGGGTTTCTCCTAGGAGGGTGGTGATGGGGGTAGAGCAGGGTAGGCTGCAGGGTTAATAGGTGAAAATAGCATCGCCTTTGTCTTTTTGGCGTTAAGTAGCAATTTCTTACTAAGGAGCTGGTATTGAAGTATGTTGAAGTCAGCTTGCAGGTCGCTACAGGCCGTTTCAGGAGTTGTACGGCTTAGGTAGATCACTGTATCATCTGCAAACAGATGAATTTTCGCCTCATTGATGCCTGAGTCTATACTGTTGATGTAGATGGCAAATAGGAGTGGCCCTAGGATGGATCCCTGCGGGATGCCTCTTTTTAACAGATTTGAGGGGGAGAGTTCACCTTCAGCCTTGACCTGTTGGTGCCTATCAGAAAGGTAGTTGTGGAACCAACACAAGCAGGTAGAATCTAGACCAATAGCTTTTAATGAAGAAAGAAGGAGGCTGTGGTCGACAGTGTCGAAGGCCTTACTTAGGTATAGAAAAATGGCTCAGACAAATTTTTTGTTCTCTAGCTTGTGCTGCCAGTCATTTGTCACCTTGGCCAGGGCCGTGATTGTACTATGTTCAGTTCTGAAACCAGATTGCATTGGGTTTAGCAGGTTGGTATCATCTATGAAAGATTTCAGCTGGGCAGTCATGATTTTTTCCAGAAGTTTTGATAGTACCAGGAGAAGGGAGATGGGCCTGTAGTTGTTTAGATCACAGGGGTCTCCGAGTTTAAACAACGGAATAATGTGCGGTCTTCCACAGTTTGGGGAGGGTCTCTTGAGAAAGGGACAAATTAAATAGCTGCATAATAGGTACGGCCAAGACATGATAGGCAATCTTTAGGTAGTATGGATTGAAGGTGTCAGCACCAACACTTTTTCTGGTGTCCAACTGGAGGAGGAGATCTTCGACCTCTTTTAGTGAGGCAGGAGCGAATGAAAAGACTGCATCTGAGGGACTAGATTCTGAAGGTTGCGTAGTAACCTGAGAGCATAGGTTGCATGCAGGTGAGTTATAAAAAGCTAGCCCTGCAGTAGCAAAGTGATTGTTGAAGGCTTGTAGTATCTCTTTATTGTTGTTGATAGTTACATTGTCAGAAATAATTTTTGAGGGGAGAGTGTTTCCTGTGGTATTACCAGAAAGTTATTTTATTGTGGACCAGAACTTGGTAGGGTAGTTGGAGGCAGTGTCGAGTTCAGAGCGATAGAAGTTGGACTTGGTTTCCTGAATTAACTTTGTACAGTGGTTTCTGGCTGTTCTGAAAAGATGCCAGTCTTCGGCTTTGTGGGATTTACGTGCTAGCTTCCAGAGCTTGTCTCTTTTTAATAGTGCTGCCTTGATGTCTGCCGTAAACCAACGGCACTTTCTAGCCTTTATGCGGGTTTTGACTAAGGTTGCGTGGGTGTTAAGAGCGCTGGATACAATTTCGTGGAAAATGGCATATGCTGTTTCTACTGATTTGGCTAAATAAAAGGTCTGCCAAAGCAGGGAGGCTTTCAGGTCATTGATATATGCAAGCGGGTCAAAATTCCGTTTTGATCTTTTGTAGAGAACTTTGCTGAGGCTGTTGGTTTTAGGGACTGCTCTTATACCAGCAATAAAGCAATGGTCACTAACATCGGCAGAAAAGATCCCAGCATGGGAGAAGAAATGGGGTTTGCTTACTAGAAGTACATCTAATAGTGTACTTTTCGTAGGGTTTTTCTTATTGATACGAGTAGGTTCATTAATAAGTAGAGCGAGCACATGCGAGTCACAGAAGGATTTAAGTGGAAGAGATGCGTTTGACAGCCAGTCGTAGTTAAGGTCCCCTAATATAATTGTTTCCATTGTGTTGGTACTCATAGTAGATGTTAGGTGGGACAGGAGCTGTGACCCCGAGGATGGGGGCCTATAACATTCTATGACATGGACGGCCATTGATGTAGATATTTCAGTTTTTAAAGACAGGCATTCAAAGGTGTTGGCAATTGATGTAGTGTCGAGTGTAGCGACCATAAACGTGTCCTTAACATAGATGGCTACACCACCACCTCTGGTTAGTCTGTCGGCTCTGAATAACAGATAGTTGAGGATAGTGACCTCTTTGTCTGGCGTGGATGGACGAAGCCAGAATTCAGATATGACAAGTATATCCTGCTCCGTGTGGATAGCCCAAGCCTGTACTGAGGTGAGTTTCTTTAAGAGGCTACACACATTAACATGCATAAAGCTGATACTTTATATTCTGTGACTTCAGACGGTGAAGGAATTGCTTGTATAGGACCAGGGTTAAGTTTAACATTACCTGAGCATAGCAAGAAGAGAAGTACAACTTTCCTCAGGGCAACAAGTGGTAATTTGGAAGAACTAAACCTCCTTTGGCTAGTGGAAGTATTGGCATAGGAATGCAAGGGCCTATTCGTTGTTCTGTTCAGTCCTAGTGATACACAGGCTAAGACCCTAGCCATATGACACCAGTAGATGCAGGTACTGGACCGAGTAGGTAACATTCCTTGGGTAGGTAACAAGATGCTGGTGGCTGTCTGAGAGGGAGACTCAGCTGACAGTGGGTACGACAACTTGGGGGCATAGCACGAGTTGTATAGGGACTCCATGAGTAGACATTCTTGTGGTAGGGGATACGAGTCCTCTTTGGGGTAAATTCCATCTGGCGTGCACCCTAATAAGGGTAGGGTACATAAGGTGGTAAATAGGTAGAGCCAGATTGCAAGTTCCATGGTTAAAGTCTGGGGGTCAGAAAGAGAAACAGTTGTAAGGGCTTAATCTGGGCAAGTTATCACCAGGGTAAGGCTCACGCGCCCGGGTCTGAAAAGAAATATAGGTGCTGATACCACTTGAAGGGAGCAAGGAGATGTTTCTATGGCACAGCGACTAGAGATAGTTACGAGAAGTCGTAAACCTGATCTAAGAAGTATCACCAGCTAAGGCTACACACCACAGGGTCAGCAAAGGGATGTAGGCACTGAAACCACTTGTAGGGAGCAAGGAGAATTTACTATGACACAGTGACTAGGGACAGTAATAAAAAGTCACAAATCTGATCTGTGACAAGTGGTAGGGGAGACTGCAGTGGGTTAGTTAGGATGGGACACTTGAACCTGAAGCGGCAGCCCAAAATTTATATGTCTGTGGGCGTCCTAGGGAGGCGGGAAGGATAGATTTGAAAGCCAATGGCAGGGGAGAGCGGGGCAAGGAGGTCTATATAATAATGGTCAGGGAGGGGGATGGGTGTGTGGGCATAAAATTTGTGGCTTTGCCATACCTCTCTGGGTCTGGAGTCCGAGCAAGTGGTCTTGGGTGGACGGATTTAGAAGCGCGGGACTCACCGGTGGCCGCGGTTCTTGTGGCAGATGAGCTGGGAGCCCTGGAAGGTTCTCGGCTGAAGGGGAAGAGAAAGCGAAGCCAATTAGTACTGGTCCCAGACAATGGTCATGCTACCCAGTGACAAAACTAATTTACAAATGAAAGGGGTCGATTTCCTTGGCACCCTGAAGTCTGGGCGGCAGTTAAAGAGGCAAAGGAAAGGGCTGTTTCACTTAATCAATCTAGCAAGAGCAGTTTGCAAGTATTACAGCTTTTTCTAGGCAGTTTAGAGGCAGTTTCTAACAAAATAGGCATACATTAGCAAGCATAAAAAAAAAAACAGTGCCTTTTTAGCTCAGGAGACAGAGGAAAGAGAAGAAGGGGTGAAGGACCAATCGGAGACCGGACCCTGTCACAGGAAACACAGCTGGTCTTGGTGGGTGTGTGGATGGGGTACTCTTCGGGGGGTGGTCCTGAGGCCTAGTCCTCTGTGGCTGTGGGTGACCTCAGTGGCTGGAGAGGTCTCAGGACCTTTACCATGGGATGCTCTACCTACCCTCTCATGCCACCCTGAGGCTCGCAGCATTTGACTTTTCTCTGTAGGTGAATCAGGGTCAGGTATTTTCTGTGTCCAGACCAGTATTTCCTATTTGTTGCCATGTTAGAGTGGGATTTTTCAGGTTCGCCCATCCAAGGTGCTTTGTGGCTAGACTGGGCTGCTTAAGAGATCCAGCATTGATTCAGCAGGAAGGGGCAGCCTCACTATTTTGTAGAGTTAACGAATTTCTTTCTACCTGGTTCCTTTAGCTGTGTTTAAGGTTGCACTTTATTGCCACTAATAATCCTTACTTGTATTCTGGTTAAGAGTTCCATCCATAGTGAGATGCCCTTGATTTTGTTAGGCATTCATTCACTCTGCACGGGTTGGTGGCACACCTTCCCTTACTCACATCATCCCACAACCCAGGAGCCTAGCATTCTTTTTATTTATTTATTTATTTATATTTTTTGCTGCCCATGCACCGGGGGCAGGAACTCCGGCTCAAACAACCTGCCAGTAAACCTGAGCACCGCCAACCAACCCTTAGAGCCCCTCGTGGCTTGCCCCCATGGCAGGGCTGGGAAGGGAGCTTCCCCCCCTTCCCGGAGCACAATCCAAATCCGGGGAAGCGGTGGACCAGCGGGATGGGGGTGAGGCTTCATGAAGCTTCCAGACACCATTTTCTGGTTTCTGGTGACCCTCTTCCTTCACGACACATGACCACGCACATGTGGGGGTATGCACATGCAGCAATTGCCAGCTACCTGCCCTCCCAGTCTGCGCCACCCCCCAGCCACCACCAGAGGGTGTCCGACAGGTAGGATGACAATCCCTCCCTCCCTGAGAGAGGAGAGGAGAGAAGAGCAGTCCTCTGGACAATCAATCCTCTCTCATCCCTGATGTCTCCCGATGTCTGGAGCTTGTTCCAAAACCCAGGTCACTGGCGGGGCATGAGGTGTGGCGTCCAGCACCTCAACCTCCAGTGCCACCAGGCTGGCCTGGAACCTAGCATTCTGATTACTGACTGGCTCTCTCATGGTCATCCTACCCCAACTTCTCTTTTGCCTGAAGTCCAGCATTGCTGGTGATGTCGGAGGCCTACGTATGAACATACGAACATAAGAATGTGCCAGCAGAAACTGACCACCCGGTCTATCTAAGTCTGCTCAAGTGTGCAGCCAACACCCCTAGTTTGCAGCTGCCCCACCCCCCTCCCCTTTGTCATCCCACTGCCACTCCCCTCTTCCCCCACCCTCACTCTTCCCTATGCCCTGTCTCATGCCCTTTTGAAGCTGTTCACAGATTTACATGATACCACCCATTCTGGTGGCGTGTTCAATTTTGCTACCACCCTCTCTGTGAAATAGTATCTCCTCATTTCCTTCCTAAATCTTCTCCCTCTATTCTTAGCCTGTGCCACCTGGTGACCCTCCCCCTCCTTAACTTAAAGACCCCATCTGCCCCATCCTTATTAATTTCTCTCAGATATTTGAATGTTTCTATCATGTCTCCCCGTCCCTTCTATCCTCCAGAGTGTACATATTCAGGTCTCCCAGCCTGCTGCCATAGTCTCTCCCCTCCATTCCACATATCAACTTTGTTGTCCTCCTCTGCACCCCCTCCAGTAGCCTGATATCACGCTTTAGGTATGGCCTCCAAAACTGCACACAATACTCTTAAGTGTGGCCTTACCAGCGACCTGTAGAGGGGCAAGATCACCTCTCTTCGCCTGGACAAAATTTCCCTTGCTATGCACCCCAGCATTTTGTTCGCTTTTGCAGCCGCCCTCCTGCACTGGGCAGTGTTGTTCATGCTCCCTGTTATCATTACCCCTAGGTCTTTCTCCTCCTCAGTGATCCCCAGCTTAAGCTCCCCCAGCCAGTACTTTCTCCTTGGATTCTTCACTCCAAAGTGCATAATCTTACACTTCTTTGCATTGAAACCCAGTTGCCACCTCTCTGACCACTCCTCTAGCTTGCATAGGTCTCCCTGCAGCTGCTTCCATCCCTCCTCTCCATCCACCACTGCTCCGATTTTGGTGTCATCAGCGAACAGACTTACCTTGCTCACCACCCCGTGTGCAATGTCTGATATGAAGAGCCAAACACATGGCCCTCAACCACAGAGCTCTGTGGCACCCTCACTGCCACCGCCTTGGAGTTGAGAGTTCCCTCTCACTCACCACCCGTTGCAGCCTGCCACTCAGCCAGCTTGTAATCCAGTTCATCATTTTTGCCCTACTCCTACACCAGTTAGCTTCTCCCCAAGCTGCCCATGAGGCACCGAATTGAAGGCCTTGCTGAAGTCCAAGTAAAGAACATCCACCGCATGACCCTTATCCAGCTCACCTGTCACCCAGTCATAATATTGTATGAGGTTGATTTGACAAGACTTCCCTGAAACAAACCCATGATGCCTCACATCCTGGAGGCCATTGTCCTCCAGGTATGACACCAGTCTTTCTTTTAGTTTCGTTTCCATGAGTTTGCACACTATGGAGGTGAGACTTACCAGATGATAATTACCAGGTTCATCCCTTGGCCCGCTTTTGTGTAATGGTACTACATGTGCCATCCTCCAGTCCAGTGGCACACATCCCGACTCCAGTGAGGTGCTGTACAGATCCGCCAGCGGCTCCGCCAACACCTCCGCCATCTCCCTCAGTACCCTGGGTGGATACCATCCAGCCTTGGTGCCTTGTCTACCTTCAGTGCCCTCAGTCCCTCTAGGACTCTACTTGCCTCAATTCTTCCATCTGTCACCTCTTCTCCCCCTATCCCCACCCTCCTCGCCCATGCTGGTAGCGGTCCCCCCTTTTCTTCCGTGAACACTGAGCAAAAGTATTTATTCAGTGCTTCTGCCTGCTTCTCCCCCTTTTTCGTCCACTCACCACCCCTTTTTATCCTCTATACCACTATAGGAGACCATTATGGTTTTCCAAAGAGGTAGCAAAGAAAGTGAAAGCCAAAAAGATTGCATTCAGGCAATACAAAAAGACACAGGCAGAAGGGGATAGGGAGAAGTACCAGGAGAAGCAAAGGGAGGCAGGGAGGTCAGTAAGGGAAGCCAAAGCTCAGACAGAAGAACACATTGCAAAATCAGTGGGTAGAGGGGACAAAACTTTTTACAGGTACATAAGTGAAAAAAGAAAGACAAAGGGAGGGATAGTGAGACTGAAGGGGGAGGATGGGAGCCGCGTGGAGGATGACAACAGTAAAGCTGACATATTGAACAGGTATTTCTGCTCAGTCTTTACTGAGGAAGAGGAGGGTAATGGGTCTGAAGGGAGTACAAGGGGTGAGAATGGTGCAGAAATGGACACAAGTCCCTTTACACGAGAAAGGGTCCTGAAGGAACTGGAAGTAATAAGAGTTGATAAAGCAATGGGGCCAGACGGGGTGCACCCCAGGGTCCTTAAAGAACTAAGAGAGGTGGTGGCTGAACCTCTGGCTATCCTGTTTAGCCGATCACTGGAAACAGGGGAGGTACCCAAAGACTGGAGGACAGCAGATGTAGTCCCCTTATACAAAAGTGGGAACAAAGAGGAAGCAGGGAACTACAGACCAGTCAGCCTCACCTCGGTAGTGGGGAAGATCATGGAAGCACTACTGAAGGAGAGATTGGTGGAACATCTGGTTATCAATGGACTACAGGACCCAAGACAGCATGGTTTCACCAGGGGGAGGTCATGTCAGACCAACCTCGTTGAATTTTTTGACTGGGTGACTAGGGAGGTGGATCAGGGGAGGGCAGTGGACATGGCCTATCTGGACTTCAGCAAGGCCTTTGACACTGTGCCACATAGAAAACTATTACACAAACTGGGGAATATGGGTGTGGGCAGGACAGTAGTGTGGTGGTAGGTAACTGGTTGGGTGGCAGGACACAGAGGGAAGAGTGACCAGGGGTACCACAGGATCAGTGCTGGGACGGTCCTATTCAACATCTTCATCAGTGACATGCAGGATCTAGAAGGCAGAATTTCACTGTTCGCTGATGACACAAAGCTCTGTAACAGAGTAGGCACACCAGAGGTGTAGACAGAATGAGAAGCGACCTGCAGAAACTTGAAGAATGGTCAGGGTTTGGCAGTTGAAATTCAATGCAAAGAAGTGCAAGATAATGCATATGGGGCACAAAACCCTGGCACAATATATCAGTTGGGGGTGAGAATATAGCATGCACCAAGCAGGAAAGGGATCTTGGGGTTGTCATCTGATGACCTCAGGTAGGGAAACAGTGTGACAAGGCAGCAGGTAAAGCAAATAGGATGCTGGGATGTATAGGCAGGGGCATCACCAGCAGGAAAAGGGAGGTCATAATTCCGCTTATACAAGACACTAGTGAGACCTCACCTGGAGTACAGGGTACAGTTCTGGAGACCATACCTAGGTAAGGACATAGACAGGGTAGAGAAGGTTCAGAGGAGGGCAACAAAGATGGTGCATGGATTGCATCACAAGTCCTATGAAGACAGGTTGAAGGAACTGAACATGTACTCCCTGGAGGAGAGGAGGAGAGGGATATGATAGAGACATACAAGTATCTTACAGGGAGGAACAGGGTGCAGGAAAACACTATTTTTAAGCGAAAAGATGTTCCAGGACTAGAGGGCATGGGATGAAGTTGAGGAGGATGAGTCAGAGGAAACATGAAAGAATTTCTTCACAGAACGGGTGGTGGACAAGTGGAACACCCTGCCAGAGGAAGTGGTGGGGGCTGAAACAATCACGGGATTTAAGAATGCATGGGATAGACATAAAGGAATTCTAGAGGTCAGGGGTAAGGGGCAACAGACTTCTAGGAAAACAAACTGAACTTACAAGCTCAAATGGGCAGACTGGGTGGGCCATAGGCCCTTATCTGCCGACACTGTCTATGTATGTATCTATGTATCTATTGTATCCTTGCACTTCCTTTTTCTCCCCGATGTATCTGAAAAAGTCTTTCTCCCCCCCATTAATTCCCTGTGCTAATCTCAGCTCCCTCTGGGCCTTGGCTTCTCTCACTTTTCTAGTCACCTCCCTGGACCATCTTGCATGTTCCTCCCTGTCCACTTCCTTCCCTGTTCTCCTAAACCTCTGGTGTGCCACTCGTTTTGCCCTCACCATCTCCACAACCTCGCTGTTCAACCAGCATGGTTTTCTTGCTCTGCTTCTCTTACTCTGTGCCTTGGTGCAGGCTTCTGTTGCCTCTGTAACCCCCAGTTTAATAATATCCCATTTCTGCTCCACGTCCGTCTCTTGTCTTATGCCCTCCAGTTTCCCTTTCAGTACTTCCTGCATCCTCCCAAAGGCATGAGTCACTTTCCCTCCTTTTGGGTGAAAGAAACTCACTAGCCCATCGCCCCCAGCACCCTAAAGGATCTCCAGTTTGATCCTCCCACCTTGGAAGCCTAAACAGCTCACTTGTTTCACGTTTTCTCTTGTTGTATGTAATGTATTGCCTTTGTTCTTGCTCTTGTTACTTGTCTGTTCTAACTGCTTATTGGAAATGGATACACATCTTATTGGTTATCACAGCATTTGTGTGTTGCTGGGGTGGTGGATGGCCATGGCTGATTATGCCCCTATTCTTGGGGGGGAGGGGCTTCTCTCTGGACTCCCCCACTTCCCCATAGTAGTGGCTTGGGTCCCAGGACAGGTTTTGCATTGGCCTTTCAATTCTTATTTTGCTATTATTGGGAGACACATCAACCACCAAGCTATTCCCCTATTGATTTTTATTTACGGCTTCTAGTACTAAACTAACAGTTTATTCACACAACATCAATGGCCTTAATAATCCTATTAAAATATTGACTGTTTTGGCATTGATTCAAAAACTGAGACCCACTTTCATCTTCCTACAGGAAACACATCTGAGCAAAGAAGAGAATTTGAAGCTGGAAAAATTCTGTTACAAGAGATGGCCTCAACATTCCAGAAAGGAAAGAGGAGGGAGGGGCACAACCATCTTGGCATCCAAGCACACACCATTTCAGTCTGCCAAGCATTATAAAGACCACCAAGGCACAATGGCATTGTTGACGGGTAGCTATTTGGGAGTTACTATCGTTCTGGTGAGTTTTATACCTCCCACCAGGTGCAGACTCAGCAACTGTCCGCATTCTTTTCTGGAGAATGACTGAATTGTAAGAGGGGGTGTTTGGTCATGGGGGGGGGAGATTATAACATGATATTTGACAGCAGGGACACTACCGACCCAAGAAACCCTAGGGAACTGGCAGAACAGAAGGTGGAAAAAGTGTTTTTTAAAGAAGTGGGCTGGGTAGATGCATGGCAGAATTCACATCCCAAAAGCAGAAGTTATTCTCACTACTCAGCCCCCACCAAATTTATACCTCTATAGGTTTGTGCCACGTATCTAAAGCACATCAGCACTTATTGACAGATTGTGAAATTCTATTAAGTTTGCTCTCAGATCATGCTCCCCTTACCCTAAAGCTAGATTGGGGCCCCTCACACGGGGAAACTCTTAAGCGGATTAACAACTCTCCGTTCAGCCACCCAACTTTTAAGGATCTGGTGCAGGAGAGAATTATAGATTTTAGAGGAGAATAGGCAGGGTGGAGTGTCAGAGAGCATCTTAGGAGACACTGTTAAAACTGTACTTAGAGGGAGACATTATAAAGTTTGTCTCTTACCACAGGAAATTACAAGTCATTCTCCTTGAACCGCTCCAGCGTTCCAGTGACAACATGAATAGGGGACCATGCCATTGCTCCATTATTGCTGGCAACCAGACAGAGGATCCAAGAGATCCTGGATGCCAAAACAGAGCTAGCTCTGCAATACCTTAGGTAATGAATTTCTGAAGGGGGATCTAGAGCAGCCTGTACTCTGGCTTAGTGAATTAGACACAGGGGGCGGGGCAAATGCAAAGACTATACAACAAAATATAGATTAAAGAAAACCCCTGCAAACTGGACAATGTACAAGGTAAGAGTAAAGAAATGTAAAATACTGATAACAAAATGTTAACAAAGAGCAAGAACTGAGGCTAGCTACAAAAACTAGCGATAATAAAAAATCATTTTCCAACTACTTAAGTAGTCAAAGAGGGGGGCAACAAAAATTGGGCCACTATCTAGAGGAGACAGACAAACAGAAAATGAGCAGGATATAGCTGAAACATTCAACGAGTATTTTGTAAGTATTTTCCAACCAAAATTAGACTGTAGATCTCTTTTCGGAGAAATTAGACAAAAAAGCAGTTCCTCTAAGCCTCACAGTGAAGCATTTTTTCTTTGCAGCCGGAGGCTAAGTTGGTTTGTCCTCTGAGCTGGCCCTCCCCCTTCCCCCCACCGCTTGCTGTTTATGTGTGTGTCTGCTGGACTTCAGTGTTTGTTTTCTTGCTTCTGGTTTGTATTCCTCCAGCTGTGTGCTTCTCTGTGTGTTTTGTTTCTTTTTTTGGGCCTTTTCCTGTTCTGTTTTGCTGTGTTTTGGTTTAGTCTTTTTGGGGACTTTTATTTTCTAAACTCCTAGCATACTGCTACTACAGAGCTCATGCTGCTGGCCTTCATTTGCAACTCTCAAATTACTTGCACTGCTACTGCAAACCTACTCAGAGCTCATGCTGCTGCTTTCAGTTACCTACAGTTGTAGCCCCAGCTATTTACTTTAATTAGTGTTGTACCCAGTGCCTGTGTTTTAACACTGTGCTCACCACGCTCAAACTACTGCAATGCAACTGCATTCATTACCTGTGCTTCTCATTTTACTTGCAGCTTCCCTGCACTGCCTGGCTACATCTGCCTTCAAGCATTGTCTCCTGTTTTATTGCACTTATAACTCTGAGGCCAGCCAATTGGCTCCTGCTGAGGCTGTTAATATAGCTTGATTTTAAAATAAAAATCTGTCTTTGCCACTGAAAATTCTCAGAGTCTGTCACCTAGATTTGGCTTTGTACTGTCTGGCTGGCTTGCTCCCAATTCAGTCGTTTCATTGTTATACAAGTTTGCTATGATGATTTACCTATCATGACTACTGCTTACTGACCTACATGCAGGTCTTCACTTGCTTACACAGTTGTTACTCCTTGCTTACGCAAACCATTGCTTCATGCCTACTGCCATTCCCTTGGCTCAGCCGGGGATTCTGCTCCACTCAATCTGCATTCGACCTTGCAAGGTTTCAGCACTCACTGCTCATTACGATTTCAGCATGCCGTGCTCATTCAGCTCACCAGCTTTTCAGCTCCCTCAATTTCTGGGGCATGCCAGCCATTCTATTTGGCACAGGGTTCCTGCAGCCGATGGTCTCACTCTGCCTTAGTCCGCATCATCGAGCGTGTCCAACTTGGGGTGGGATCCTTCTCACCTGGCCCATAGCTGGGAATGTCCTCACCCTGGGTTTGGCTTTAGCTGCCTGCTATGCGACAGCAGCTCCTGGTGTAGAATTTAACACTAGCAGTGAAGGGCGGTTGCAATGATCTCCTTTGGCTCTAGTGTTCCACTATAATAGTTGGCCATTGACTTTAGTGGTTTCCCTTGCAAGGCACCTTCACCGTATTCTCCCCATGACTGCCTCTGGTTCACCTGGTTTCATTTAGGGTGGACAGGCCAGGTGAGTGCCTCAGCAGTTGTTGCTCTTCTCCTGTGCCTTGGATGCACGTGTTGTTGCAGAGTTTTCTCGCAACCTTCCACAACGTTCCCGCTAGAGGGTTTGAGTGAGAACCTCCCTCCAAATTGGAATATTTTCCACTCCCTTTAATTGGGTTTCCAAATTGCAGCTGCAGAGCTGTCACTAAATAAAATTTCCCAAGCCTGGAGGGAAGGCGACCTAGGCCTTGGATCCCCAGAGATTTCCTCCTCATAGGGTTTTTTTTCTCTCGTCCGTTGCCTCAGGTCATAACTCTTAGTTAGCATAGTTGTTTTCCCTAGTCTCTTTAGGCAGGTTCTGTTGTTGGATGGAGGTGGAGGATGTCCTGCCATTTCCACTCTTCTTAGGGGATCCCCTTCTCTCAATGCAAGCCATCAGTATCATGCTACGCTAACCTGGGCTGTTAATACAACAACTGAGCATATCATTGCATTATCAAACTGCCTATGCTTCTCTACTACTACGTTACGGTAACTGCTTCCACGTCTGTTACTGCTTGCATTATGCTTTGTGTTGCCTCCTTTTTGGGGATGATACTACTTTTTGGGGGGATTCTTAAGGTACCTTTAGCCACAGGAACCATCCCGTTGCACCTCTAGGGGTGGAATGCTCTCTGAGGGTTCCTTGCCTTCATACCCCTACATGGTGGTAATTCCTTTGGAATAGAGAGTGCAAATGCCAAAACTAAACTAACACAGTTGCACAAGCATAACACTATACTGACTGCGTAGGTCAGTGAAATGAAAGCCTTGCCTGTAGTTCAGTGACGAAGCAGCCAGCCACTCCCACTTCCTGAGCTATATAAGCAGTTACTCTAAGCCTCACAGTGAAGCATTTTTTCTTTGCCCCACCATCCTCCCCTTCTCCTCCAACAGCAGCGCTCTCTCCTTAGGGGGGATTCCTAAGGTACCTTTAGCCATGGGAACCGTCCTGTTGCACCTCTAGGGGTGGAACCCTCTCCGATGGTTCCTTGCCTTCATATCCCTACAGGGTGGTAATTCCTTTGGAATAGAGAGTGCGAACACCAAAACTAAACTAACACAGTTGCACAAGCATAACACACACTGACTGTGTAGGCCAGTGAACTGAAAAATGTCTCATAAACCATTCGGCACGCAAACATCTAGTGCAGAAACTGAATGATGCAGGACTCCCCCCAATTGAAATAATGCAAGTAACTGGGCATAAGAGCATAGTCAGCATTAACGACTACTGCAGACTTAATGATGATCAACAGAAAAAAATCTCCACAATACTGCACAACAGACTTGACCAAGTCGGGACATCTTACCAGCAACCTGGCATCCTTAAACAACTACTCCAGCAGGCCCAGAAGCAGCCTAGAGACCTACTTCACTAATCCGGTCTTTAATGCACACAATATCACCATACAAATAAATCACGGTAAGTGGCATCACCCCCCCCCCATAGCAAACTGATTCCCATGCTTGCAATGTAATTCACAAACTTACTTCCACCCCACCAATGAACCAAAGACTCAAAAGAAAAGAATATATGTTCTTGAAGATTCCAGCAGTGACACAGATTGAAACACCATGGTAAAGAAATCCCCAGTACACATAAAAAAAAATTAGCCATAGAAGTACTACCCCCTCCCCATCTGAAACCAGATTCTCATTCTGTTTTTTTTCCTTCTGCACAGGTCAACACAACATGAACCAGCATGATGAAATGCAGAGTTTGAACATCAGCCACAACAAAAGCCCAAGGGGAAAAAAATGAAAAAGAAAGCACCCTTCGAATAAAAGGAAACCCAAGCAAAAAAAAATTAAAAATAACTTTTTAAACCACACAGTTAAATAAACTATTGTTAAATGCTTCAGTTTTTGTGTAAACATATTAAACTAGATACATAAAACAGTTTAATTAATAGCATCATAGTTCTTCTAATAAAAAAAAAAAAAAAGACTGCAAACTACTGAGTTGAGCAAAACCTTCAAAATATTTTGTACCTGTGTTAGTGGTCAGTTGTACAGTTAACGAGTTAAACAGCCTCCTTTACTAACAACCTTCCTTAACCAAATGTTTTTCAAGGTCTCTTACCTTGCAGATGTTTCAAGAACGAGTAATCCAAAAAATAAAGATTGTTCTTTTCTTCAGAAGTCCTTGCATTTCTTTAAAACATCAATCACCAAATGGCACTGTCATAAAGCACAACCTTCCCACCCCAAATACATCCAAACACGCCCGATTGTAAAATAAAATGAAACTTGCAAAAAATAAATAAATAAAAGACCTGAAATCCGGACACTTAACCAAAAGCACAATCCGAAAGAGGTCCAGATTCAGCAGTACAAATCCCATGAAGAAGAGGACTCCACCCGAAAAAATACTCCAACAGTAGTCCAAATGCACCAAACGACTCCAATGCTAGAATGAAGACGCTGCTCCTGCATGTCGCATCCACAGACTACACCCCGAACACCTCACACCCCAAATGGTGAAAATCCATGATGTCCCGCTGCTCCACTGACATCCATAAAGGCCCGAAGATTGATGGCGTCATACGAAATCTCCAAAGCATGCGCAGGCACACTCGACAAAGCCCTACGGCCGACAACTGCACTAACTGCTCAAACTCCAAATTTATAGACCGCCCTATAGCGAATAAGACAATCACCAATGAACAGTACAAAACAAACAGTGCAACCAACAAATCACAAGCCAAATCGTTCTAGCCAATCACAGCACATACCCACATGGGTCACTGCCAAACTATCCAATAGCATACATCTTCCCATGGAACAGTACCCAATCGGAAAACACTAATGCAATTATATGGGCAAAATAGATAAAATGGCACGCTACCCAAAAAAATAAATACATTACACCGTTCCCTACATTTTAAAACTATACTAACGACCACAAACAATCCCCATTGCATAAACTGAATATCCACGGGTCTGTCTGAGATATCTGTGATATCTTTCCTCATGCTCTGTGAATTATGATATCACTCATAGCTTCGCCACTCATGATGTCATAATTCACAGAGCACTCAGAAAGATATCACAGATTTCTCAGATGTACCCGTGGAATATCCCTATATATATATATATATATATATATATATATATATATATATACACAGTGTATTCCGCTTGGTGCACAACTCTGGATCACCCGAATTTGTGTACACAGCCGAAAATGTACTAAACCGAAAATCAAAGAAAAATCGAACAAGTAAACACTGCGTTGAATGCAGTTGCATGAAAAACAATTTTATTACACTGTATGGTACCATATTTAATAACAGTAGGATAAATAATAGCATTATTTAAAATGTTATAAGCATAAAACTCATTAAGAGCATTTAAGATGTAAAAGCATTAAATTTCATAGGTTACTTCACCACTCAGGCAGGACATCCCTTATCCAGCTGTCAGATGCATCAAAATCACTTTCTGCTCGCTCACCATGAACTCTTTTATACCCGATGGCATTTTGTGCTTTCCACTGGGATAGTCAGCCTGCAGGTGGGTCAAAATGAATGTCCATCTCTGTTGCCAAAGACTTTGCCTTCTGAAGCAGAATGTGCCCAGAGAGAGGAACACCATGATCGTGAGCTGCAGTGAACCACCGCAAAAGCGTATCTTCAACATAGACATCCTTTCCTTCCCGCTTGCGCTTTCTATCCTTATTTACTCCCACACTCCATTCCTGTAGGATATCCTCTTTTTTGTTTAAAATCCTCCCCACACATGATACATCCACACCAAAGTCTGCTGCAAGCTGCTTCCATGTAACTCCTGGGACAAGAGCCTGATCCAGCAATTTTACTTTAGCTTCAAGGTTCAGAACATGCTGTTTCAGTTTATCCATGCTGACTGAGTGGACAGGTATCAGGTAGGGAGTTACAGTTAGAGTTTTAAACATGCTGTGAGGTGCTAGATGTAACCGGGAGCAATTAATGATGTGACAGTTGAGGGTTTGTTAGTTGGGACAGCATAGGTGAATGGAGCGCTAAGGAAATCATGCTTTAATTACCTCATTTCACACCTCTCAGCAGCATTTAATCAGCTAAATTCGTGAACACAACCAAAATTGCTTGTGCACACAAACGAATCATTTAACATAGAGAAGTATAGTGAATGAATTGGGACCAGTTGATTTTGTGCACACAACCGGGAAGTGCACACATCTGAAATGCACACAAGTGGAATGCACTGTATATATAGGGGATATGACATGGCCTCACTGAAGATATCATATTTATCTTCACGAGAGGCCAATGATATCATGATATCTCACGAGTGGCGAAGCCACGAGTGAGATATCATGATGTCATTGGCCTCGAGTGAAGATAAATATGATATCTCCAGTCAGGCCATGTCATGTTCTGTTTATATAATGTACGTTTTGGGCTGCACTCAACAAAAGCTCCAGATGTCCACTTAATACAATCCCCTACATAGAGGTGATGGCTGTATCAACACAAAACTGCAGTATCTCTACCAACACAACAGATGCCATATGTTGTTGAAAAACTATATATGTGGTTGATCCTGCTACTTTAAAATTATTTAAAAAAATTGTTTGGTGTTAAGTTTATGTAGTCGCCTACCCCAACAACTCTCCATACCCCCTGCTCCAAAACAGCAGATTACATATATTATGAAAACAAATCTGCTGTTGCCACTTTAAAATTATTTTCATACATATCTGGTTGGATCCTGCCTGCATCTTTAAATAATTACTATTGAAAACAAAAGTTTATTGTTATTCTGTACTTTTTATCCACCTGTATATCAGCGTATGGCTGCCATGCTCTCGAAATGTGATGGTGACTGAAGCGCTAGGCAGACAAAGTGAAGTATTATATGATATTTTTTTATTAGTGAGCAAAATTAAATGCTTTCCTTTTTCTGAATGCTGCCTGTGAGCTATAAAGTACGACAGTATTGGAGAGTTTAGTGAGACGGCAAGTTACAACACCAGACAGAAACGCTACGTGTTGCTGTATAGCAATGTATGCTTCGCGCTTGTCTGGTGTTGTAGTTGCCCTACTCGCTTCTTCCTCAATACTGTCAGCAGCTTCTTTTCACAAAATACAGGCAGCATTCAGAAAAGGAAGCATTTTGTAAGTTTTACAGCACAGGCTCCCTAATGAAAAATATCATACAGTGCTTCACTTTTGAATCTGCCTAGCGCTCAGTCACGCTACATTTTAGGGCATAGCGCTCGGCCACGCTACAATACAGTTACAGGTGGATAAAAGAAAGTTGCAGGATCAACCAGATAAACTTTGTTTTTCAATAATTCATTTGTGAGAAGATGCAAACAGGATCACAGAGATGTCTGTGTTGTGGGGTGGAGCAAGCTCATAAAGGGACACAGCAAAGATAGCTGGATGATGGAAAGTGAAACACTTTCACTTTCATTACGATGATGTATAGGATTGTGAAGATATCAGTGATATCTCCATGACCTGGCAGAGATATTAGTTTTTATCCTGCTATTTATCCCAAAACATACATTGTATAAATATATATTTATATATATATATATATATATATATATATATATATATATATGTGGTGTGTGTGTGTATATATATATATACACACAAAACAAATAGTCTAGGTCATTCAATGGGAAGAGCAGTAATCACAGTGTACAAGTGACACTTTAACAGAGCCACAGAGACAGATAATTCCTGAGCAGATAAACAAGCAAATCGCATGCATCTCAGTGTGAAAAGGACAGTAGGAGGCATCATTAGAGCCTGCAAGAGGGGCCCCATGGCTAGGTGAGTCCAATTTAGAGACCATGTTAAGGTGGCTTGGGACACCCGGACGCGGAGGTCTTGGAATTGAATTAGCTACTATATCTGCTGACACTGTTGGACTTGTGGTTCTCCTTGCCCTGGGAGTTTTTCTCTGGCTGTCTTGGGTTCATAAATATTTATCCTGAGGAGGTTCTATCGTGTTCTGCAGGGGTGCAGGTGGTCATATGGGAGGAGCCCCCCAATGCTACCCACCGAAAGAGAACTTACTTGACTCTGCAGTGACTGGCTTTAGCTCTGCTTGCACAGTGGATTTTTGCTATTTTCTACATTGAAACTGGCTAGCTGCTTTTTTTTTTTATCATATCGTATTTTTCTCTCTCCTCCTGCGGCGTGGGCATGGCAGATCGTCTGGCCACTGGCACATGCACCCCTGGACCCAGTCTGGCCAGCAACATGCTCTCCTCCACAGGCTGGCACACTCAATATCCCTCCCCTTGGGGATCCAGAACAAATACCTGGGGCGTGCCTCTCGGGTCCGGGGGCGCAGCACATGGCCATCAACCGCCATGACTGCCCCTCTGTTTTCCACCTTAGTGTTTCTCCCTGGAGCCGGTGTGCAGTGATGTGCAGTGAACTTGCATGCCGATGTCTGCCATGCTCCAACCCTCTTCTGCGTGCTGCAGCTTGCAGTGCACCCGACAGCAGCCAGATGCCGCTGCAGAGAGATGCGATCCCTATGCCACTCCAAAGAGAGGAGAGCTGTCTTGGGATGCTCGATCTTCTCCATTCCTCTGCTGACCCCTGATGACCCAAGTCCATTCCAGATCCCAGGTTGCCGACATGTCACAAGGTGTGGCATCCAGTGTCTCAACCCTCAGTGCCACCGGGCCAATAACTGGCTAGCTGCTTGAACAAAGGTACCTGGTCCTCTATGTTTACATTTCTGCATCCTTCACTGCTGGGCTGAGTGAACAGGTCACATGATCTGGGTAGCCAGATCAGTCTGAGCCCAGGAACATGCTTCATTTACCAGAACTTTTACTTGGTCAGTCAGGCCAGCATTTTCCTGAGGAGGTCGCTGCTGCTTTCTGCAGGTGTCACAGAGGTTTGAGACAAGAGCCTTCCCATGCTACACTTTGGGAGAAGACATGGATTGCGAGAGTCTGGGATGCCTCCCCCCCCAACAACCACTAATATCAGGACAGCTTGTGACTTTGAACTTTGGCACCTCCTGCCACACAGCCAAACAGGCTGTGGGAGGCCTTAAACTCCCTGTCCTTTTTGACATAACTGTCCTCCAATTACAACTTACTCAACTGTGCCTGTACTTGTAATAGTAGTTGTCAGCTGTAAGTACAAGTACTGTTTTTGTATCACTAACTGCGTTACAGTATGTAACCCCCCTACAAATGGGGGTACCCAAAAAGTCGTCCTTGAGCTTGCCTAAATGCTCACTGCCAGGCTGGTGTTCTGCGTCTTAGTAGATGAAATGTATTGCCAGAGAGTGCCTGTATAGCCTTTGTGTACTGTCTCTTTAAGAGCTGCCTGGATTGCAGTCTTAATTAATCTAAAAGGGAGCTCTGTCAGAAGTTGCGTTTGTTTGCTGATCATTTGTTAGAGTAGTAATAATATTGCAGTTTGTTCTAACCTGCCTTCTTTGCAGCAAGGACTGTTCTGTTTATCTTCACCAACTTGGCCTGGGATTGTCAGAACGGGCCAATCAGTACTGTTGGGACTCTAAAATGGAGTCTGCCTACAGGGGCTTGGTGGGGTCAAAACTTGTAGGAATTGTAGTTTTTGCAGTTTGGCACCTAAAATAACCTGGAGGGGGAGCCCTTGTTGTGACTGACAGACAGATCAGCCAACTTAACCTTTTGGATCTTGGGGAAATTCCCAAGGTGCTTGCAGCTAGTTTCAGTTCCTAGTTAGGAAGTGAAAAGATGACAGCTTGAATGATTCAAGCAGCAGCCCCGGCGTAGATTCAAGCGGGAGAACTGTGGAACAGCCTGAGTTTTGGCCTGCATGCCTGCCTGCTGTTCCTGATAGGGAACTTGTGCCTTTTTCAGACTGAATCCAAACTTGGAGAGCAAAGTAAGCCACTGAATTGTGACCAGGCTCCTACCTGAAGAAGACCGAAGATTTGCTGAATGCGATCGGCCTGTCTGTATTTCCAACCACCTCTGAACTCACGGATTGTGCAGAGACTCTGTAATTGCCACCGGAGAGCCTTTTGCCTGGTACAGTGGAATTTCCTTACGTGTGAATGTATTGTGTGCTTATAGTGGGTCATGATTTGGTTCCCCACTGTGGTTTGAATTGTATTCTGCTTGCCGGAAGCTGCATTAGGATTTCCTTAGGTGTAAATGTGCTGTGTGCTGCTAGTGGGTCGCGATTTGGTTCCCCACTGTGGTTTGAACTGTATTCTGCTTGCTGGAAGCTGCATCCAGCCCCATGGACTGAATCCAAAATCATCTCCATTGGGCCTGGGCCTTGCCACACTGGCCCAGACCGACTACCCGCTGCATAGAGAAAGCCATCGACGAGAGACCTGCCTGGGGATCAGCCCCCTGCTCAACACTTGAACAGGAATGACGCCTCGGTGATTCGTGTGGGCCCCACTTCTCCGGGCACTCCAGCTCAACAACCTGCAGTCTCGATTTCATCCTGCATGTGTCCAGTATTGGATATTGTGAGTAAACATCAGGGTAGCTCCCTGCAACAACAGCTAAATCTAAAGTGTTGTCATCTGATTATCTGGTTGCTTTTTCTTTCACAAATTGAGCCCTCCGGCTCCGGATTACAAATAGTGTGTGTTGTGCATGTTGCTTTCTTCCATCACAGGGCCCCAACCAGCTGCAATGTTCCTGGCTAGCCCATCATCTTCCTACCTGGGTATCCAGAGGTGTGACTGTGTGGGGACTTAAAGCACATGCATAACCGTTTGATTAATATAGCCTTTAAGCCAATCAACCTGATTACGCCCCTTCCTTGTTCAAGTCCCCTGAAAAAATCAGATCTGACTTTTTTGCTGCATTTGTGCCAAGAGTACTGTACTGTTGCTATTTACTGTACATAACCTTGTTTTACAGGGGGTCCCCATGGTCGAGCCAGAGGAATCAGCCCTGATGGTAAGTGCAAACAGTGTGGGTACTGGTATGGTGTACAAGGGGTACTGCAAAAGTGATTGTTATATATTGCTGAGGCCACTAGAAGGGAAAGAGGGGGGTTACAGTGTCCTGGAAGGCTGTGCCCAGGTTAGTTTGACCACTACCAACCCTGACCTCTGGGTGGAGGCACCCATTTCAGAACTCAGGCCCCTTAACCTGCTACTAGCCGCGCAGGCAGGGGTAGTAGCCCTTGGGATAGCGCCACCAAGGGGTTATAAGTATCTCATTTCATTTCATTAATTTGACCTCAGTGTTAGGTAAATTGATGGAATCACTTCTGAAGGAAAGAATTGTTGGGTACCTAGAGGCCAGCAGGGCACAGGATCCAAGGCAGCATGGATTTACAGAGGGAAGGTCGTGTCAGATGACTCTAATAGATTTCTTTGACTGGTTGACCAAAGTAGTAGACCAAGGAGTGGCTGTAGACATGGTCTACCTAGACTTTAGCAAGGTATTTGACACAGTTCCACACAAAAGATTAATAAACAAGTTAGCCAGCCTTGGAGTGGGTCCCAAGGTGGTAGCCTGGGTAAAAAATTGGCTGGACAACAGGACGCAGAGGGTAATAGTAAATGGAGTCCACTCTGAAGAAAGGGGGGTTACTAGCGGGGTACCATAGGGTTCAGTACTGGGACCAATCCTCTTTAATGTCTTTGTAAGTGACATTGTGAAGGGACTGGAAGGAAAAGTATGTCTCTTTGCTTATGACACAAAGATCTGCAACAGGGTTGATACACAAGTTGGGGTGGAAAGGATGAGAAGTGCCTCGACAAGGTTGAAGGAATGGTCAAATGTATGGCAACTTAGATTCAACACAAAGAAGTGCAAAGTAATGCACCTGGGAAACAAAAACCCAGGGGAAGAGTACACAATGGGGGGTGAGACACTTATTTCATTTTCATTTTTATTGGTTATACTGGAAAGGCATGTGAGCATTGCTGTCCGTATACACAAGCGTCCAGTTACATACAACAATCATGAGACATGACATAGGCTTAAACATTTAATTAGCAGCTAGGGTTAATAAAATGGTACATAAATTTAGGATAATACAGTCTAAAGGGCAAACCATGAACTATCCTTGGTGAATTAACAAATACAAGGTGACATTAAGCATTCAGTGAGGGTTTAACAATAATATAATATATCAGTGGGAAACAAAAAAATATAAGTGCAATCTAAAACTAGCCTCGGTGGATTAACAATACTACAAGTGCTAGAAAGAGAGGATAAGTACCTGAGGTGGATAACCAGAGAATGAGGGAGAAAAAAGTGCAGAATGGGAGCCAGATTAAGGCTGCGAGCAGGTGCAGGTGGGAGAGAAATGTCTCCTGATATTGTTTTATTTATTTATTTATTTGTGTCTAGGATTACAAAGTACCTTTGAGCCAAGGCTCTTTTACAAAGTTTCCACGTCATGCTGGTTACAGGGTAACAGACACTAAAACATAAAACAGTTACAGGTACATGGTTTTAGACAGTAACTTTGCTTGATAAAATCAGACTGAGCAATGAGTAACTCAAGAAACAATAGGAGGAAGAGGGCAAGAAGGGGAGAGGGCTGAGGGTAGGGGAAGGCATAGGTGTAGAGGGTCAGGGTGAGGCAGCCGAGGCGCCTTGTCATTGTGTTTGAAGGCATTTGTGGAGGGACAGAGTTTTAGTTCGGGAGGGAGAGAGGTGAAGAGCTTGGGTCCCATAAAAGAGAATGTTTTCTGGCCTTGAATGGTCTGGTAGAAAGGAACAGTGAAAGAGAGAGTGGAGGACAGTCTAGTGGTTCTGGTGGTGGCGGCTGTCTTGAAGAGAGAAGTGAAGCAATCAGGGAGCTGTCCATGGAAGAGTTTGAAGAAGAAGGTGGCCATCTTGCAGTTGAGGCGGGCCTCAAGAGAGGGTCGACTGGTAAGCTTATAAAGGTCACAGTGGTGTGTGAGTTTAGGGAGACATGAGGCAAAGCGGATAGCATTGTGGTAGGAGCTTCGAAGTTTGGAGAAATGTTTGATGGAGAGGCAGGTGAGGGAGACAAGTGAACCATAGTCAAAGACAGGAAGGAGGAAGCTGGAGACTAAGAGGGATTTGGATTCCCTGTTAAAAGATACCTAAACAACATTTTGACAACAAACTATTCAAAAATCTGACTCTGTAGGTGACTAAAGGAAAGGCTGCTGTATTCATTAATGCTAAAACTACATTTATATAATTTACCTAAATGTGGTTCCAGAGCATTTGAAAATTGTAAAATCAGCCTTCCAATTTCAAAAAAACTGCCTTACCTGCTTCCTAAAATGGCCGCCAAATGTGTTATGTGATGACATCATTGGAGCTAAAGTCAATTAAATATATGGCTCTCTATAATGCTAACTGGTTCTTTTTTCCCTTTGTGTAGAATCGTTTCACCCAAATGGTCAAAACCATTGCATTATTTTGTATAATATACATGTTAGGCTATGGTTCTGTTCATTTTGTTTACTTTAACATGCTGAAAATGTGTTTTAATCCAACTGACTTTCTCTGTGGCAAACCACAGTGCAGTTCAAATCTTGAATAAACTGGTGGTCTAGTGGTTATGGTGAATCCAGGATACTACAATGGGGGTGCTGGGGTGGTGTGCAAGCTTAATATGCACTTTTTAATATTTTTATTAAACCTTTATATATTTTGCTATTATTCTTTTCTAGTACATTTTTGAGAGAACCTACAAATGTAATTCATAGTTTGAATGTAAACATTTGTTCAATCAATAAATCAGACTTCTTCAACAAAGTGAAATGCAGCAGCAGCAGCAAGCAAGTATGTTACTATATGGGGGGGGTGCAGCTACACCCTTCACCACCCCCTAGAGCCACCACTTTTCTGTAGCAAAGTTATTGTGCAGTCCAATGTTAGAGTTCATACTTTCCCAAAACTCAAATATATGCTTGTCTTGTCTTCTTTTTCCATGGGAAATAATAATAATAATAAGATTTAGCATTTATATAGTGGTTTTCATACACATTGTATCCCAAAGTGCTTTACAAGCAATACTAGGCTGGTAGTGAAGTGACTGAACATGTAGTGGCAGCCATTTCATACATTAAGTAAGCAATAATACCCAACAGGGTGGGCGGTATTGTGCTATACCGGATCACCCAGGGGCGTAATGAGGCCCGACGCCGCTGGCGGAGGGCCTTATAGCCCCCCGAAGGTCCAGTATAGCACAATACCGCCCAATTCTGAGGGTATTATTAGCTTTAGAAATGGGCTACTGTTGGCAGTTTTGTGTGGTTTTTACAAAATTAAAGAAATAATTAGAAAAACGTACTAAGAGTTACTTTAAGTGTTTTGCTGTTAAAGTAGTCCCTTCCTTTCTGTGCTATTCTATCTTTTGTTTACACTCCCACTACAGTGCCATTCTGGTATCCCCCCCAAAACAGGACATTGCATTAAGTTTTCTCAGGAGCAGTCTTCTTAAAAAAAAAAAAACATACAAACCCCTTCCCCAAAAATAAATAACCACCACAAAACCGTTTTCTGCCCCACATGAAGGAGTTTTTTTTTGCAGTTTTAAAGTTGCGGCTGTTACCTGTGTGCCATTTATTTGACTTGCTATGTAAATCAGGAAGTGCAGTATTGGGCTGTAGCTAGCCATTCTGCTGAATTCAGAAGTCCCCCACACACACACACACATGTACTGAGCATATCTGCAGCCTTTTTTTTCTTTGTTGTATCGTCTTGGCTGTTTTGTTTCTTTCTTTATTGATGTGCAGTTCTATGGGAGATCCAGCCGTTACCTCGCACGCGTCTCGACGACGTGACTCTCTAAACTACTGAATGGAGGGACGAGGAGAGGCAGCAGAATGCTAACTATTTTTTATTTTAGTTTTATTTTAGACTAAAACTGATGCTTGCCATTCAGATTGTCATTTATCCCTGTGCTGCGTATGTGAGCAGATGCTGACTGCATGAGCCCGGAGTATGTGCAGTGGGGTGCGTGTATAGAGCAGTGTATTCGCACCCAGTTATTTTTTTCTCACCTCATTTTCAGGGCAGAGCGATTGCAAACTGGTGAACGCGAAGCCGCCATGGAGATAAACAGAAGCGAGAGATCAAATAAGTTTTGTTGAGATTGGCAACACTGCAAGACTGCAGTTTCTTCTTTGCTGTGCAGTGCAATATGAAATGGGGAGCAGAACGGAGTGGAGTCTTCTGTATGAGAGGAGCTAATGGCGGGCAGGGTGGCAGCGCTAGTACAGCAGCTGAGAACGGACGCCAGGGAAGGTCCGTAGATTTTGTGGGAGGACGGAAATGAGGTGGCAGAAAGAGAAAGTAAACCTGTAAAGAGCAGGTACATTCGTGGGCTTTTGCTGGCTGCTGTTTTGTGGAATTGGTGACGGATCAGTGACGGGACGGGGAGTTGCCGTGTCTCGCTAAACGAGAGAAAAAAATGGCAGACATTTAAATACAAAATGAGGGGTTTCAACCAATTACATGGCAGGCTGGGTAGCGTAATTGTGGTGATGGGGTTGGCTGGGCTGGTACTTTCAATAGCTGGGCATCTGTTGTCTGATAGATGCCCAGCTAGAGAAGACCCTCAGCCAATCAGAAGGCTGAAATCATTTTAACCATTTTCTAATATCCACACACAGCCTTGGACAATTGCATGAACTGGTTTTATGGGAAGGGGAATGTTGGCCAGGACAACGGGGTCAGGTAGTGATCAAGGTGCTGGCAGCCCCACATCTTATTTCTCATAGTAATCTGCTCATATTTCTCTTATTCTGTTGTCCCCCTTCCCTGAATATGGCAATACCTTGCAAGAGTAGCCTTCTCAGTCCCTCCTCTGGTATTCATTCTTCACTATTCCTCCTCACACCAAAAACTGGTGAGCTTATCACCCTTCTGCATGAGGAATGCAAATAGTACAGTCCCGGTTTTATTTTGACTTATCAAATATAATCATATATTTCCAGTAAGTCAGGCTCATAGCAGCAGGGAACAATGGGAATGATCAACTTTCCTAACCTTAAAAGATCTAGGCTACTTTGATTAGGCACTATTAAATGATGGGTGTGCACATCATTATGCATGTCATATAATAGTGCCTAATCATAGGTGGCTTAGATCTTATATGGGTAGGAAAGCCTATTTTTCCACTTGTGCCATGCTATCAGCCTGGCTTATCAGAAGATCATGTTTATTATTAATATGTAAATATAAAACGGAAGACTGTACTAAATGCATTCATGATGTGGAAGGGTACTGAACTCACCAGTTTTTGGAGTGGGGAGCAGGTGAGAAGAATGAATGCCAGAGAGGGACTAAAGAGGCCATTCCAGCAGGGTACAGCTTTATTCAAGTTAGTTGAAGACATGAAGGAGGACGCTGAGTAGATCACTGTGAGAACTGAAATGTGGGGCTGACAGTATCGTGATCACTACCTGATTGTGGATGAGAGTAGCCAGTGATGACAAATACTCAGAGTGGCAGGGCTGCACCTAAACTGTTACTTGAATTCAGTGTAGGGAGCTACCCTCGGTGGGGGTGGGGGGTGTTGATGTTTGTTAGGACAGTATTGAGGGAGTTGTGTATAGCTCATTCAAGATTTAGAAGGGTGGTAGCCACCCAACCCACATTGTGGAGTAGAGTACAAAAAAGTACTGGAGAAGAATTGCTGGGAACTGTCCTTCGGGGTTCGGCAGATCACAGATGAAGGAGTAGACCGACACTGGAAGTCGCGTGGATTCACTCAATGTATTAGTATGCCTTTCCTGCTAATAATATTGTTATCCATTGTAAGTGCAGCCCTTATGAGGGCATGAACAGCAGTTTTTCTGGTGGGTCATGATGCTTATTGCTTGGCCCTCCAGGAAGACCTAGTTGATTAAATGAGGTGGGAAAAAAACACAACAGGGAACTGTACATATTACCTTCACTGTGCAGAAGGGTGGTGATCCATTCAATGTTTACTGTAGAAGCAGAAGTCAAACATTGAGAATGTGTACTGGAGAGTGATTTGGGAGGCATTTTAACAGTGCCAGCTGATGATGTGTATCAGTATAGGTGTGCACAACTCTATGAGGTACAAGATTACAATCTGAGGTGTGATAATTCTCTTCATGAGACTGCAAGCTCATATGCAGCCCCAGGCAGTACTAAGGACAGGGTATGGATGGTGGGGTGTTCAACAGAAGGCAGGCTAGGTGCAGGGGGTTCACATGGAAAAAGAAAGCCTTATTTGTGGATTACCAAGAGAGCATGAGCTTTGGAACTGAACAAGATCGGTACTTTGCTGTGTGACCCTGAGCAAGTCACTAAACTCCCTTGTGCTCCCAGGCCACACCTGTAAACAAGCTTTCAGCTTAGTGTGTCTCTCCTGGTTAACAAAAAACAAAATTCAGTGCATCATATAACTACTAAATCTTCAGGTATTTGAAGTGTTGTACTGTAAGGCAGTTTGCCAAAGAAAAAGTCAGCTGGATTGCAAAACATTTTCCATAAGTTAGAGTAAACAAAATGAACAAAATCATAGCCTAACATGTGTACTGATCAAAATAATCCATAAGTTAATACATGGTGTTGATCATTTTGGTACAACAATTCAAAATAAAAAGAGAAAGAAGAACTAGTTAGTACTATAGAAATATATGTGAATCTCTGTCTCTGATGATGTCATCATGACTCATCACTTAACACACTTGGCAGACATCTTAGAGAGAAACCAAGGCTGTTTTTTGAAAGTGAAAGGCTGATGTTTACATTTTTCAAAAGCTATGAAACTGCATTTATGTTATTTACATAAATGCAGTTTCAGTATAAATGTAAACAGCAGCCTTTACTTTTCCTTGCTAAGAAGCCAGATGTTGGAGTTTGCAGTTTTAAAAAATTGCTTGTTTAGGTACCCTTTAAGAAAATGCTTGGTTCTGTGAAGGATACTAAGTCATTGGTGGGCTTTTTTGATTGTGAGGCTAGTGTGAGCATCGAAATTGAGGTGGCTATTCAGCAGTAAGCCAAGGTATTTGAATTCACTGACTCTTTCAATGGCAGTACCAAGGTTGTCATAGAGGAAGAGGTCAAAGCCAACGGGTTTTCGGGGGCTGGAGAAAACCGTGAACTTAGTTTTCTTGGAGCTGAGTACAATACCTTTGGATGTGAACCAGGTGTGAAGTCTGCTGAAATCAAATTGGAGTTTGTTAATGAGAGCATTGGGGGTTTTATCCTGACAGAAAAGGGCTGCATCATCAGCACAGAGAGTGAGTTCTGAGGTGGTGCAAATGTTAGGCAGGGAGTTAACGACCAGAGAGAAGAGAAGAGGGCCCAGGTTGGATCCTTGGGGGATGCTGTATTTGATGGGGCAAGATTCAGCGAGGACACCGCCAATAATGGTGCGATGGGATCTGCCTGTTAGGTAATCTTTGAACCAGAGGCAGACCTCAGGTGAGAAATGGAGGCCACCCAGGGTACGGAGGAGGACTTCATGATCAACGAGGTCGAAGGCTTTGGTGAGGTCTATGAATACAGCACCGGTGTAGAGGCCTTCGTTGTTATCTTTGTCTATGGAGTGGATGAACTTTATGAGGTCAGTTTTGGTATTGTGTCGAGCATGGAACCCATGCTGGGCCTCTGTGAGAAGGTTGGATTTGGAGAGGAATTCTGAGGTTTGCCTATGGACCACTTTCTCTAAAATTGTGGAGAGAGGGGCAACTAGGGAGATGGGACTGTAGTTGGATACTAGATCCTTGGAACCAGATTTGTGAAGAGGTTTAATAATGGCGCACTTCCAAGCTAACAACAACAAAAATGGAAAGGTACCTGGGGGTAGTCATATCAGATGACCTAAAGGTGGGCAAGCAATGTGAGATGCCAATAAGGAGGGCTGGGGGGATACTGGGATGCATAGGGAGAGGCATCACCATTAGAAAACAGGAAGTTGTTATCCCTCTGTACAGACAGTTGGTGAGACCCCATCTGGAGTACTGTGTGCAGTTCTGGAGACCCCATCTCCACAAGAACATAGACAGGATGGAGGCTGTCCAGAGGAGGGCAACTAAAATGGTGCAGGGTCTGCACCAGAAGCCATATGAAGAGAGAGACTAAAGGAGCTTAATATGTATGCCCTCAAGGAAAGAGGGGGGGGGAACATGATAGAAACTTTCAAGTACCTCAAGGGAATCAACAAAGTCCAAGAGGGTAGAATCTTTCAGAAAAAGAGATGCGCAAGAACAAGGGGGCACAATTTGAAGATAGAGGGGGGACAGCTCAGAGGTAATGTGAGGAAGTATTTTTCATGGAGAGGGTTATGGATGCATGGAATAGCCTTCCTGAGGAGGTTGTGGAGTCAAAAACAGTGGGGGATTTCAAGAATGCATGGGACAGACATAAGACAATTCTAGTGGGGGGTAGGAGGAAGTAGGCTGTTGGTTAACTAGAATCTGCGGCTTATCCATTAGGTAGAAAAATGGGCAGACTAGGTGGGCCAAGTGGTCCTTATCTGCCATCAAATTCTATGTTTCTATGTAGCAGCACATACTCATTAAATGTACCCTAACTCTCTTTTCCCCTCCCGCTGAGTAGCACCCTGAGACAAGCACTGGGCCAGTGTGCCTTACCCAGCTACCAGCCTAAATAGGTAGAAGGGATTCAGGGTTTTAAGTGTCCAAGGCTTGGAGATATACTTCACGCATACTGATTTAAATTAAGTGGTAGAAGTCCAGCAAGTAAGGTAAATTACCGGATACAACTATTTTAAGGTCTAAGAAATTCTGCCTGTACTCTAGCTGTGCAATATACTGTATGAACATACAAAAATTGCCAGCAGAAAAAGGCCTTATGATCTACCAAGTCTGCTCAATTGTGCAGCTAGCAGTCCTTATTCTGCAGCCGCCCCTCCTTCCCTTGCCCCCCTCCCCTGATCCTCTTCTTGCCCTGTCTCATCCCCTTTTGAAGCCATCCACTGTTCTACTGGCTACCACTTCTGCCGGTAATGCATTCCACCCAGCTGCCACCCTCTCCGTAAAAAAGTGTCTTCTCATCTCCCTCCTGAACCCCGGCCCCTCCAATCTCATATCATGGCTTAGAGTGTCCCTCCCTTCCCCTCCCTTAGTTTGAAAAGCCCCTCTGTACCGGTCTTGTTTATCCCTTTCATGTGCTTGAAGGCTTAAATCATATCTCCCCTCTCCCTCCTCTCTTCCAGTGAGTACATGTTCAATTTCCTTGGCCTACTCTCATAAGGTAAGTCACCCAGACCATGGATCATCTTTGTCACCCTGTGCTGCACCCCCTCCAGTAACTTAATGCCCCTCTTCAGGTATGGGCACCAGTACTGCACGCAGTACTCCAGGTGTGGCCTAACCAGCGATCTATACAATGGCAGAATCACCTCCCCCCCCCCTTGAGGATATACCCCTAGCAACGCAACCCAGCATTCTGTTGGCCTTTGCAGCTGCCTTTCTACATTGTGCTGAATTGTTCATTGCTCCCAAAATGAGCACCCCCAGATCCTTCTCTTCAGTGCTAACATTTGTAATTTGCATTTTCTTACATAACCTAGGATCTACGGACCATGCGCAACACCAAAACGGATGTGGGGAATGCAGAGGCAAAATTCTTAGTTTAGTCCTCACTGTTATGGCTCCATTCTCACTGAAGTTTAAAACCACCAGAAGGAACTCACTTACTAACCTACAGTATGGTGCCATTTGTCAGTGTCAGTGGCTCAGCAGGTTGCACACTCACCACTAGGGCCAGAAGATTAGAAGTTTGTGGTTTCTAGTCCCACTCCACTGTAGCGCAGCATGAGGGGGAAGCAGCACTCCGGAAGAGACATTAAATCGAGGTTCCATCTGCTTGTTCTGGTGGTTGTTCAGGTGGACATTAAAGATCTCATGGCACTTCTCAAAATGTGTAGGCTAATTTCCCTGGTGTACAAGCACAAGAAATGTTGGAATAACAGCTCATTCACCGAGTATTATTCATAATTATTTTAATGAATTTCACTATAAGCACTGATTGTACTGACCGTTTCTTGAGAACCAACTCACTTCATCGGGGTCGCTTTACAAAAATATAGCTACATGAATTTAAAAAAATGTGTGTTACAGTGTTATTAAATTATTGTATATACAATTCTGATATAAAAACAAATATTAAGACTCATGCACTTATCACAGTAAGTAGATATTTAGTTCGCTTTTATTTATTTACTTAGTTAAAGTTTCACCAGGAAAGGCACACTGACCAATAATGCTTATTTCAAGGTGTGCCCTCTGGGGTGGGGTGGGTAGAGGAATGGGAGTGCAATATGTTTAAAACACAATAATACAATACATTATACAATGGAATTTGGATAAATATACAGAGAAATTTTCTTTAAAGTTTTATCAGTTGCTTCAAGAAATCTATTGATAGACTAAAACGTTTTATCAGTTCCTTCAAGAAATCTATTGATAGACTAACAAAAACAAAACAAAAAATCAACTTAATATTGATGATTAATTGTGATTAAATTTTAAAAAGTATATTTAGTCGAAACATCAAAGCCATAGATATGTTTTAATAGCAATTTGTTAAAAATAATGAAACGGGCATTAATCAAATACCTTGTAGTCGTAGGTAACTATTAAACCTGCTTATTTTGGAACTACAGCTTAAAAAAATGTTTATACTCACTGCAATAAAGTATGTATGCTTAGTTTCACATAAACTTCTAAAGTCAGGGGCCCCATATTCAAAAGTGTCTGGCTGCATCGCACACTGTCTGGCTGAATATCCTGAACATGCAAGATTGCGCAGTGGGAGATGTGCGGTGCGGCAGGTGACCAGAACCCAGTGCTGAGCATACTGGACTGCATGATGGGAAGCCACTTGTGCGGTGCACAGATTTGCTAAATTCAGCCAGAATATGCAAATGGCCCCATTGCACAGTCAGTGCCCAAACAGCACATTTGCATCTCATTACTGAAATCTTTTCAGACCATTATACCATTGGCATGCACAGTACCAGCATTGCAGGGCAGCACCAGCACTCCACAAAGGTGCTCAGAAGGTACTGCAGCCTAGCAGGAAGGTGAGAAGGCATGTTTTTTTTTTTTATTTAGTACATTTTTTGTGCCGCTGTGCCAGCTCTGGTACCATTGGCCCGGTCATAGTCCTTGCCGCCTCCCTCATTCCCACATGAGCTGCTTCTCTCCCCCTAGTACCCCCTGGCTTACCCCCAGGGTGGGGTTGTGGCACCAGCCCAAATGCCGCAAACATCGGGATAGATCGGGGAGTCAGTCTGGGAGCTGGGTATGGGATGGCAAGACGAGCGTCATTAAGGCACTGGCTGCGGCAATTTTGCTAGTTTTTCTGGAGGGGCAGATACGTGCAATGACGCCTTGCATCTGTTCTGCCCCCTGAGTGTGCTTGATACCAGTTGCTGCGGCACCGCCAGCCTCCGCCAGGGGTTCATCGTGCACTGGGCATCCTCCTCACCTTCTCCCCGGAGAAGGAGAGCTGTCCAAAAGACTCTCCATCCTTCTCCCCCTGGCCGGCCCTCCGATGACTAGAGTCCATTCCCAAACCTGGGTCGCCGGCGCCGCAAGTGCAAATCCAACTGCTGTGCTGGCGGGCCAGCCTCAAGAAGGCTTGTTTATGTGTGGGTGGTCTGCATCGGCCTGAGTACAGTGCTACATACCTCCCAACCATGTATCACCCAAATGTGTGCTAAGATGTGTGACAACTGAACAAAATGTGTGACACAGCATCAGACATAACATTGCAAGCTCAGAATACTGTGGAAATAA
Organism: Neoceratodus forsteri; assembly: GCA_016271365.2. NCBI lineage: Eukaryota > Metazoa > Chordata > Ceratodontiformes > Ceratodontidae > Neoceratodus > Neoceratodus forsteri. The sequence continues at coordinate 298,449,447 of CM057458.1, read as the reverse complement.
GTGCACCAATGTTCTTAATGTGTGCTGATAACCTAGCATCTTATATTAGTATACAATTCTGCATGACAGTGTCAGTGGTCAGTGTGTAATGTGACCCTCTCTTCATGGGTCAAAGGGTGTTTGAGAGATAGCATGAGTGCATACACTGTAATGTGTGACAGTTGAGAGACCTGCAGTGCTACTACCCATGGCCATGTCCATGCCCTAGGTGACCACTCACAAACCACTGGAAGGGGCCAGTGTCCTTGTGGCATACCCCTGCTTCCTCTGGGCTGCATGTGGTACCATCCCTGCCCTGCGCCGCACACAGCTGTCCACCACCAGTACACCACAGCGACCTGAACCCAGGGCCCCTGTGTCATTGTCACACTGCATGAATGGCATTGGTGACATGTATGTGGTTCCTGGTGGCATGGATCTGGCACAGGCATGCTGTGTGCACCTATGGTGTTCCACCATGGGTGTGTGTCACTGTGCAGTCCTTGACCCGTGCCATGCTGCTACCATTACCATTACTTACACCACTACTTTCTTTACAACCTGCACCTTCCCTGACCATCCCACTCCTACCCTTGCAGATCCACCTCCCTCTAGTTCTGGCCTTGGAGTCATCTTCCCCAGGAAGTCTTCAAGGCACTACTGTTGCCTAACCCCACTAAAACTAGTCCAGATGGCCTACACCCCAAAATTCTTCGCATATCTGCACCTGCAATAGCCACCCCCTCGTTTATCTCCTAAACCTCTCCTTCACTACTAGCACCATCCCCCAGGCCTGGAAAGTGGCCAAGGTGCTCCCCCTCCACAAAAGAGGGGACCCCACCTTGCCTGGAAACTATAAACCTATCTCTCTCCTGCCTACTCTTGCAAAACTCCAGGAGTCCCTTATCTACTCGAGGCTCCTGGATCATCTCTCTGCTACCAGCTGTCTCTCTCCATTCCAGTCATGTTTCAGGAAGCAGCATTCCACAGTCTCCTCCCTGTTTTGAGTCACTGACCACATCCAGTCAGCCATGGACAAAGGCCTTGGCACTGCTGCCATTTTTGTTTACCTGGCAAAGGCCTTTGACTCTGTCTCCCACATCTTCTAATCCAAAAACTTCTTTCCTCTGGTCTGGCCCCATTTGCTGCAGATTGGTTCAGATCTTACCTCTTAAACAGACAGCAATCTGTTCAGGTAGGCAATGCACTCTCCCCTCCACTCCCTGTCCAAATCAGCATTCCCCAAGGATCCATACTCAGCCCTATCCTATTTTCGCTATTTATTAATGACCTCCTTTCCATCTGTTTACCCTCCAAAATCCACATATACGCAGATGACACCGTGCTTTACCTTTCCGATCCCAATGCCAGCAATGTAGCTTCCCCTGTGCAGCATGACTTCGATAAAGTGCAATCTTAGTTTAGGCAAAATCAGCTCAAACTAAACTCCAAAATAAAAACAGTCTCCATGTTCTTTGAATTGAGGCAAAGACTGTCCAAATCTCAGAAGACCCCTGCATGTACCACCCTGAATGGTTCTCGACTAGACACAGTCAAAACTTTCAAATACCTTGGAGTCTGGATTGACAGTAACCTTGACTTCACTGCCCACATTGACTACATCTGCTCCAGGCTTCGACCGAAACTAGGATCCTTCTACCACCACAAGGATTGCCTCCCTTTATTCATCTGCCGTGATCTAGTCACCAAAACCATCTTTCTAGTATTCTGCTATGCAGACATTGTTTATGGCTCCACTCCCACTTCAACCCTCGCTAGACTTGATACCTTACTAAATTAATTTTGTCGTTTTGCCACTTCCTCCCCTCCTCCAGTCACCACTGCACCCTCTACTCCTCCCTAACCTTTATCCCTCTACCTGCTAGGTGCTGTATCCATAGCCTTACTTTCATCTTCAAATACTGGTTTGGGACCCGCCCCCCCTTACCTCAGCTCCTGCCTGTCCCCAATTAGCTCCTCCACGTATTCCCTCTGATCCAGGGATGCTTGTATGTTCTCCCTGCCCCACCGGCGCACTTGCTCAGGCAAGTCCACTTTCTCTTACCATCTCCCACAACTCTGGAATCAAGTCCCCTGGGGCACTTGCCACTCCCCAACTCTCTCTGCCCTTCAATCTCTGCTCTGAGCTGCCCCCGCCACTATATGCTCATGTTTTTCCCCTCCACAGGCCATGCCTACAACCTTCCCAACCTAGCATCACCTCCTCATAAACTTCTATACCAGTGGTTCTCAAATGATGAGGCCAGCCTCCCAAGGGAGGCCCAAGACTGTTCCAGGGGAGGCCCAGTCAAGTCTGAGAATGTACAATATTTAAATTTTTAAGTTTTAGATGTTTTGTGTGAAGGGATGAAGCAAACTAAATATGGATAATAACAGGTAAATTTCTTTACTTATGCACACATTTGTGACCAGAAAAGGCCCATTGAGCCACATCTTGTTTATAGGTGTGTATTTATATGTAAATTGGTGACTAGAAGGCACACTGAGTCGAGGCTTGTTTCTACAGTAGGTGTTTATATGCAAATTAGTGACTGGGAAAGGCACACTGAGTCAGGACTTGTTTCTACAGCAGGGATTTATTTAACTGCAAAAATTGATTAGCGTTTTGCTCATAAAAGTGCTAAAACATTGTGAAAATGCATGGCACTTGCCTCAATGTGTTTAACAAAATTAACACTTCTAGAAAACTTATATAAATACTTTCTGTACAGGTAGCATTGTCCCAAAAAAAAAATGCTAATCAATTATTTGAAACCCTGTACAGTGGGTGTTTATATGCAAATTAGTGACTGGGAAAGGCACACTGAGTCAGGGCTTGTTTCTACAGTAGTTGTTTATGTACAGTGAAGACCACCAGAATGAAGCACAGTGTCACAGTCTTCTGGATGACAAAAGGGATTAACTCCCATTGTAATTGCATTGTTTCCTGCAGTAACTTTGATGCAAAATGCTGCAGGACTTGGGTTTCATCCTGGTGAGCTTCACTGTATATATAAATTGGTGAGTGGGAAAGGCACACTGAGCCAATGCTTGTTTCAGGTGTGACCTGGTGTAAGGGTACAGGAAGTTGCTCAACAGCAGAGTAAGGGAGAAGGGGGAGATGAGGTGGCTAGGTTAGTTGTTCCAGCTGGAGAGGAAACAGAGTAACAAGTGGCCTGAGAGTCAGAAAAGTGGAGTGACGGGGCTAACCTGGTGTGTGGGGTTGGGACTGGAGAACAATAAGTTGAATAAAAAGAGAATATTCTCAGTCAATTGTATTAGTCTTACTTTATTCCTCAGTGCACTGTGCAAAGTATGATATTTTTTTCTATGGGGAGGCCCGATATTTTTTCCAAATTTGAATGAGGCTCAAAATCTTTTCCATGGTTTGAGGGAGGCTCACTATCACAAAGTGTGAGAACAAATGTCCTATACCTTTTCTTACTACGCCTATACCCTTCCTAACCTAGCATCACCTCATCATAAATTCCCATACCTTTCCTTACTACCAAGGCCTCACAGACACTTGGCCTGATTCCTCCTGTCAAACTCTTCTACTTTATTCCCACACTCTGTGTTTTTCTTTTTTTCCTACATTCTTTCTTGTACTTTCTTACTCCCCACTCTGCACTGTGTTTGCTCATATCCTGTTTAAATATCTTGTCCCTGTATATATATATATATATATAATATATGTACCATATATTTATTGCTTGCACTTTGTTGTACATTATCTGAGCCTGTAATTGTGTTGTACATATATATTGCCTGTAATTGGGTTGTACATTATCTTAATCTTGTAATGTGTTGTACATTATCAAACCATTTTCTGCTGCTACTGTATCTCACATGTTATGTTATTTATTCTCTGTACTGTATAGTTTTATTGTGCTTTATGAATGCTTCTGTCACTGTATTGTCTCCTATCCCCGGGTCACACCTGGAAACAAGCCCCAGCTCAGTGTGCCTTTCCTGGTCTCCAACTTTTAAATAAATCAAAAATAAAAATGATCCCCAAGCATCCTGATCACCATTGTCCCAGATGTCACCATGGGTGCATGTCACCACCGGGTGGCACTCTGACAGCCACATGGGTGCAGGCCATGGCACCTGGTACATGTGCTGCATTGTAGCTGTCTGCTCTGCTGGTGTGCTAGGGGGGTGCCTGACTAGCATGTGGCAGCTGGGCGTCCCTGGCCTGGATGTGGTGAGGGGGTGGCTGACTGGGTGGTGGCAGTGGTGTCACCCACCAGTACCTGGCAGGTGCCCATCAAGCGGGCACAGTGCTGCTGTGACTTTGGGTACCACCGTCCTGGCATGCCTGCTGTGTGTGGGTGCCTGGAGCACACCCTGGAGCACCTGCAGGGGCTGTGTCAGGATTGCCTGTCTGCAGTTCAGCAGCCTGCCTGTGGGTAGTTGGCCAATTTAGAACTGCCCTTTGCTCGCCTAACTTTGCGTGGCAGAAATGTGGGATGTGCAGCACATGCACCACTCATTTTGGCTGAATATACACATAGGCAGCATATTCAGGTACCCACCCCTTTTTGTTTGCACTGCATACATTATATCTGTGCGATCGCACATTCTGACATACGGGACGCATTTCTCCCTTTCAAATATCACACTTCCACGCATTTTCCAGGATGCACCGCGCATCTCCATTTTGTGCCGTGCATCTCCTTTGAATATGTGGGCCCACGTTCATTTTCTTGTAGGGTTTCCTCTGTTAATATTGCTTTCCTTAAATGTCCATTTCAGCAACAATATCATTGCAAGTCTCTGAAACTTTTATGGGTTTTCTCTAAATGAAAACAGACAAACATACAAATTCAGTTCTACTTCTCCATTCAGTTAACTGCCTTTTCACTAATCATTTCTCATTCAGTTACAATTCAAATATGTGTCTGCTGTAAAAAAATACCTACAGAGTCTGTACAGTCCTCTCCAGTGTTGAGAGTGACTGCTTGCTTGGTTCTTTGAATGCTAGCAGACCAGGCACCATGTGTCATTCAAGCTGGCGTGCTTGAGCGTGTTATCACATACAACGTGTGACATCACAAGCTTGGCACCAGGTTTGCATCTAAGGCAACACACAGGCTTAACACAAAGGGCCCAATTTTCAAACAGCAAAGTTTGACATAAGGTGCCTGTGCCAAATGGGTTTGACGCAAGTGGCACCTTGTGTCAAACTTTGCAGCAATCGCAATGTTCGAAAGCAGGCTGCATTGAAATTGAGATGCTTTGCACCCAACCTGCCATGCACCATCCTTGTGATGAAAGCTCTCCTGCACTGGGTCACAAGAGGGCTTGCACCATGATGGGACTGCACATCCCCTTTTTTGGGATTTTGCAAGCCCTACTCCTCCCTAACCTTTATCCTTCTACCTGTTAGGTGCTGTATCCATAGCCTTACTTTCATCTCCAAATACTGGTTTGGGGTCCTCCCCTCTTACCTCAGCTCCTGCCTGTCCCCAATTAGCTCCTCCACATATTCCCTCTGATCCAGGGATGCTTGTACGTTCTCCCTGGATCGCAGCAAGGGGCTCCACTTAGACCAGCCAGGAGGTGGTGTAAGTGGACTTCTGTCAGTGCCACACACTGTGGTGAAGGGAGACGGGGTCTCAAACAGGGCTGCCAAGGGCAGAAGGAGCATTGGAGGTGGCATAGGGAGAGTCAGGAGACAGCTGGGCATAAGTGGGAGAGATGTGGCACCCAGCGGGGTGCATTTGCATTTTAATGTATTTAGTTATTGCCTATCAAGTCTTACTAGCCGTACCACAAAGTACTGTACCTATTAAATATACTCTACATAAATATACAAATTATATCCAACTCATCCAAGGGGGGGAGGGTGGAGAGTGATATGTACGAATAACTCAGCAGGCCTCATATCTTTTAAGTTATACAGGCATCCCCAATAATAGGTATGTAGCCGTTGATTGTTATGGTCTGTATACCTTAAAAGTTATGAGGTCTACTGAGTTACATTTAAATATGAAGACATAGAAACATAGAATTTGACGGCAGATAAGGACTGCTTGGCCCACCCAGTCTGCCCATTTTCCCACCTGATGGATAAGCTGCAGATCCTAGTTAACCAGCAGCCTACTTCTTCCTACCCCAACCCCCTAGAATTGCCTTATGACTGTCCCATGCATGCTTGAATTCCACCACTGTTTTTGACTCCACAACCTCCTCTGGAAGGCTGTTCCATACATCCAACCCTCTCTGTGAAAAATACTTCCTTAAATTACCTCTGAGCCACCCCATCTATCTTCAAATTGTGCCCCTTGTTCTTGCACACCTCTTTTTTGAAAGATGCTACCCTCTTGGACTTTGTTGATTCCCTTGAGGTACTTGAAAGTTTCTATCATGTCCCCCTCCCTCCTTTCCTCGAGGCTATACATATTAAGCTCCTTAGTCTCTCTTCATATGTCTTCCGGTGCAGACCCTGCACCATTTTAGTTGCCCTCCTCTGACAGCTTCCATCCTGTCTATGTCTTTGTGGAGATTGGTCTCCAGAACTGCACACAGTACTCAGATGTGGTCTCACCAGCTGTCTGTACAGAGGGATAATAACTTCTTGTTTTCTACTGGTGATGCCTCTCCCTATGCATCCCAGTATCCCCCCAGCCCTCCTTGCTGCCCTCTCACATTGCTTGCCCACCTTTAGGTCATCTGATATGACTACCCCAGGTCCTTTCCATTTTTGTTGTCGTTAGTATCTCACCCCCCATTGTGTACTCTTCCCCTGGGTTTTTGTTTCCTAGGTGCATTACCTTGCACTTCTTAGCATTGAATCTAAGCTGCCATACATTTGACCATTCCTCTAACCTTGCCAAGTCCCTTCTCATCCTTTCCACCCCACCTTGTGCATCAACTCTGTTGCAGATCTTTGTGTCATCTGCAAAGAGACATACTTTTCCTTCCAGTCCCTCTGCAATGTCGCTTATAAAGACATTGAAGAGGACCGGTCCTAATACTGAACCCTGTGGTACCCCACTGCTAAACCCCCTTTTTTCAGAGTGGACTCCATTTACTATTACTCTCTGTGTCCTATTCTCCAGCCAATTCTTTACCCAGGCTGTCATCTTGGGACCCACCCCAGGCTGGCTAACTTGTATATTAATCTTTGTGTGGGACGTGTGTCAAATGCCTTGCTAAAGTCTAGGTAGGCCATGTCCACAGCCCCTCCCTGATCAACTACTTTGGTCACCCAGTTAAAGAAATCTATCAGATTTGTCTGGCATGACCTTCCCGCTGTGAATCCATGCTGCCTTGGGTCCTGTGCCCCTCTGGCCTCTAGATATGCAACAATTCTTTCCTTCAGAAGTGATTCCATCATTTTCCCTACCACTGTGGTTAAACTAACAGGTCTGTAGTTTCCTGCTTCTGCCTTGCTCCCACTTTTGTGAAGGGAATCACATCTGCCCTCCTCCAGTCCTCAGGTACCACCCCATCCTCCCACGATTTGTTAAAGAGGGTAGTCAGTGGTGTCACTAGTTCTATCCTTAGTTCTTTTAGAATTCTGGGATGAATCCCATCCAGCTCCATTGCTTTGTCCACCTTCAGTTTTAAGAGCTCTTTCAGAACTCTTTCTTCTGTAAATGGGCTGGTATCAACTTCTGTATCCAGAGTGTTTCTACTGTTTGTTTTAGGTACCTCCCCCTCTTCCTTTGTAAATACTGAGCAAAAATATTTGTTTAGTATCTCTGCCTTTTCACAGTCACCCTCTGCCCACCCTCCTCCCCTTTATTAAGCCTCACTATCCCTCCCTTGGTCTTCCTTTGCTCCTGATGTACCTATAAAGGTTTTATCCCCTTCTTAACTGAGTTGGCTATCTTTCCTCGGTTTGGGCCTTTGCTGTTCTGACTGCCTTTCCAGCTTCCTTTGCTTTAACTGATACAGTTCTCTGTTCTGTTCCTTCTGTGATTCCTTGTACTTCCTGAATGCTTTCTTTTCTCTTGAACCTTCACTGCCACTTCCTTTGAGAACCATAATGGTTTCTTACCTCGTTTCGTTTGTTTATTTGCTTTACACAAGGCTTGTTACCTCTGTGATGGCAGTTTTATTATTCCCATTGTTCTTCCACCCTCCTTCCTGCCCATTCGCTAGTGCATTCCTTAGGCACTCACCCATTTAGCAAAGTCAGCCCTCCTAAAATCCAGTACCTTTGTCTTTGTATGAGCTTGACTCTATTGCTGTGTTTATTGTGAACCATACTGTTCGATGGTCGCTAGTTTCCAGATGGCTACCACTTCTACATCTGTGATCCTCTCTTCATCTCCATTTGAGAGAACCAGGTCTAAGATTGCCCCTCTCGAGTGGGCTCCAATACTAGTTGTCTAAGGCATGCCCCTGTAGGGCATCTAGAATAACCCACTCTTAGAAGTGACTGCTGCAACTGCACTCCAGTTAACATCTGGCATATTCAGATCACCCATCAGCAATATCTCCCCTTTATCTGCCATTCTAAGTATACTTTCTATCATTTCCTTGTCCATTTCCTCCCCCTGAGAAGAAGGGGTCTGTATTCAACCCCTGTGCGGATTGTGGTGCCATTGCCTGCCTCTAAATTGACCCACATTGCTTCTTCTCCTCCCTGTTTACCCTTTTGTTCTGTTGCTTTGATTTCTTCTCTTATGTAGAGAGCTACTCCTCCTCCTCTTTTACCCTCCCTGTCCCTCCTGTAGATAGTGTATCCTGGTATGTTTACGTCCCAGTCATGGTTCTGTGTGTACCATGTTTCTGTGACTGCCACAATATCCAGATCTTCCTCCTCCATCAAGGCCACTAATTCAGGAAGCTTGTTACCCAGACTATGGGCATTGGTACTCATTGCTCTCCATTTTTTGATGGCTTTACCTTCTGTAGCGGCAACCCCCACTGACCTTTCTACCTTGGTCTTTTTCTCATTTAGTACCCTGTTTTGTAGGGGGAGGCTGGGATTTTCCTTCTGCTTATCAGTGCCCCCCTTGACTAGTTTAAAGGCTTGCCAATGAAGCATTTAACGATTGCCCAAAATACTTGTTCCTTCCTGGACAGATGCAGACCATCCTGCCAGTATAGGCTGGTGTCCCTCCAGGTGGAACCCCAGTCCCCAATGAAGCCAAACCCCTGTGCTCCACACCATTTTTTCAACCATTTGTTAAACTGCATGGTGCAAAGTACCCTCGCCTCACTCATGCCACTGACAGGCAGCACCTCTGAGAAGGATACTGTGTGTGCTACTTGTCTTAAGCCCCTCCCCAACTCTACAAAGTCCTTTTGCACTGCTCTAATCTCATGATGAGCCAAGTCATTTGTCCCTAGGTGGACAATGATGTCCAGCTCAGACTCCCGTGCAACTGTTCTCGTGATCCTAAGGATGCACTTCCTGTCCCTCCAAGCCATGGCACCAGGCAGGCACCTTACTTCAGTTTTCCCTGCTCCCCCCAGTTCTATCCCCCTAATAATTGAGTCCCCCACCAGGAGCTGCTTTCTTTCCCTGTGGTGCCCTCTGCCTCCTTCCTGAGGGCCTCCCTTGTGACAGTTGTCTGCACCCTCCTTAGTCTCCTCTGCGGGTGCATCCATAGGGGAACTATGCTCCCCCAGAATGGTGTATGGATTGTGGAGTGTAACAACTGACTGGGTGTGCCTCTGTTCCACCACCCTTACCCTCCCTGAGCCCACTGTGGTCCAACTGCTGTGCTTTCTTCGCAACCTCTGAGGTAGTGGTGGTGGCTGTGGTGCTCCCTGGATGGGGGAGGTTCCCTTGCCACTGTCCAGTGCGGCCTGAAGATGGGCAACTTCCTCCCTCAGGGCAGATAGTTGTCTGCAAACAGGGCAGCATCTCAGCCTCCAGAAAGACTCCCGGAAGACTGCTGCCCCACAGCCATTACATTGTACTACTCCCCACATAACTGTCTACCTTGTTTAGTTGTTTTTTTTTTGTGTGTGTGTGTGTGTTTGTGTGTGTGATTGGTGCGTTATATAGAAATATATGTATTTATATAAAGTGTATGCTTATATTGTCATTGCAGTGTGCTAGACAGGATATGACAGTGATGTGTACCTTGCCCTCTTGAGGAAATGATGTCAGAACCCCAGGTATAAATGAACTATTTCCAGGGTGGGTGGGGTGAGGGTGGGAAGGGGTTGGGCCTAAACTGTGCCCTCACGAAACAATCAGCTAAACGCTCTGACCTACCGATGCGATGAGTGCCTTCCTGTCAGCAAGATGCCATACACGACAATTTGTAATATCCAAACATCCAAGTCAGACACAGGTAAACCTCCCCAGCCCCAAAAGAGCCTGGTGACTTGTGCTCTGAAAACAGTCAGCCCCAAAACACGTCAGCTGTGCAGAAGGGCAGACACAGAAAACAGTATTTAGCCTATGTGGGTTTAAACTCTTCCTGCACTGAAAACCTTAACACTTGTAACACAAGTAAAGCAAACTCCACCTCCCTCTGTTGATTGAAAGACTGCCTTTTCTGATAATTCTAAGTTGCTTATTTCACCCTTCGGTTAGAAGTATCCTCCACCTGAAGAATATTAACTTTCCTAAGGAATCTGCTTCAAAACAAAGACAATTGTAAATTGTAAGGTTCCCCTCCCTCTGTTGTGAGCACTACTCACTTTCTTGCAAATCTTAAGTCCAGTGTTACAGCTTGCAGCCAGAGGTAGCTTCACCTGAAGACTATGAGGTTATCTGATGAGCCTGCTAAAATTAATACTTTTATCAAGGTCTGTAAGATTCTTCCAGAGCTATTGGCTGTTAAGTAGCTGTGATGTAAGCACTTTCTGACACAGTCTGGCTTGGCCTTATAAGGCACACTGAGGTAAACAAAATAAAAAACAGTTTCCACCCCCTAGGGACTGTCTGGGTCCAGTACACAGCCTGTAACCTGCTCTCAATTCAGGGCTTATGACAAATTCTTAGCCCAGTGAATACTCACAGTATTACAAATATTGCAATGCAAACAGTCAATCACTAACTCCAATCAAGTCAGAAGGACAGAAACACAGAAAACAGTAAAATCTTAACAATTGTAACAAGTAAAGCAAACTCCACCTCCCTCTGTTGATTGAAAGACTGCCTTTTCTGATAATTCTAAGTTGCTTATTTCACCCTTCAGTTAGAAGTATCCTCCACCTGAAGAATATTAACTTTCCTAAGGAATCTGCTTCAAACCAAAGACAATTGTAAGTTGTAAGGTTCCCCCCCTCTGTTGTGAGCACTACTCACTTTCTTGCAAATCTTAAGTCCAGTGTTGCAGCTTGCAGCCAGAGGTAGCTTCACCTGAAGACTATGAAGACATGCTATTCGGAAACATCACTCCCCCCTTGGATGAGTTGGACATGACCTGTATATTTCTGTAGAGTATAATTAATAGCGACAGCACTTTGTGGTACACTGCTAAGACTTGATAGGTAATAACTACATATACGACAATGCAAATGCACCCCGCCAGGTGCCGCATCACTACCACCTATGCCAAACTGTCCCCCCAGCTCCCCCATGCCACCTCCCATGCCCCTTCTGCCCTCTGCCTCCTCCTGTTCAGCAGCTTCACCACCACAACCATCCCAGCCCCTCTAGTCTTGCACCGGGCATGGGGTCTGGATCCCTGTGGCAATTCCCACAGGTGTGCCAACTGTTTGACACCGCTGTCAGCTTGCAGTGAACCTGGGGAGTGTGGTGCTGGGACTCTGATTTTTCTAAAATCGAGTGCAGGGTCCCTGGTGCACCCAGAGTTTGCTGCAGCCCTAGAACAATGCAACTTGCATTGCTCTAAGGGCTCTTTGAAAACTGAGCCCAAAGTGTTAATGGGGGCTGCTCCTACTGTGTGCCAGCTGATGGAACAGAGTAGAGTACAACTGTTTCATAGCAGCATAATTACTTAGCATTTCTTGTTATTTACTTTCAAGCCTTCATGGGCTATATAAATCCAGACAGAAACATTCATACAAGTCTCTGACCCTCCTCTAAGACAGTAATATATCCAAACATCATCCTAAAATGACCCTTTTGATAGATCGGTGCATGAAACTATATACCAAACTCAAACACATATTCCACAGAAAATGCCACAGCAGCACTTGAGATAAATGTCCTATTCAAAGAGAAATCTATTTAAATGAAATAAAAAGGGTGTTTTGCAAATATGCAAAGAGTTGAATAACAGAGCTATCTATTTTACACACTAGGAATTAAATTGTAATTATGGTAGGAAAACTTTTACAAAATAAGCTGCCAATTCACCTCTTCATTCAGGACATACTTTTTATCTAGTGTTTTGAATTTCAGGATCCAGAATGCCTCTCTTGTTAAAAGCTGTGTTTTTGCCAGCCTGTCGGCACAGCAGTTGGATTTCCACTTGCGACGCCAGCGACCCGGGTTCGGGAACAGACCCGGATCATCGGAGGGCCGGCCAGGGGAGAAGGATGGAGTGTCACATGGACTGCTGTCCTTCTCCGGTGGGAGGGTGGAGAGAATGTCCGTTGCATAGAGGGACCCCTGGCAGAGGCCCGGGGCACCACAAGCAGCCGGCATCTGGACGTCTGGGGCGGGGCAGATGCAGGTCATCATTGCACGTCTCCGCCTCCAAGTCTACAGGGGAAAAAACACTGTCACCAGCGTCTCCATGATGCTCACCTCGCCGCGCCTTCATCAGCTGCCAGCCGGCTCCCCAGACCGGACCTATGTCTGTAGTGCCTTGGCCAGTGCTGCAGCCCTGTCCTAGGGGTAAACCAAGGGGGCAACCGGGGAGTCTTGGCCATATGGGAGTGGAGGGCAGGGAGGACCATGACCAGGGGCAGAAAGTCCCGACGTTGGGAGCGGACAAAAAGCATAGTAAATAAAAAATAAATAAATAAATAAAAGCTGTGTTTTCCCAATCACTTTCCATGACTATTTGGTAAAATCTTTTCTAAACCAAAAAGTTTCATTGTTGCTATATTATGGCATTTCATGTTGAAATGGGCTGCAACAGGTGGCTTAAGATTTTTACATCAGCTTTTATGTTCTCTAATCTTCAACTGTAACATTTTTATTTATTTTATTTTATTTATTTATTAAGAACTAGGAGTGAAAATACCTTTGAGCTAAAGCTCATTTACAAAGGTTCCACATCAGAAAAAGTCAAGACACACATTGAAATAACGCAGAGAGCATAACAAAGTGTGGAACAAAATGGCAACATTACATGAAGTACAAAACCCAAGGGCAACAGGGAGTACATAGTCAGTGGGTAACAGGCAAATATTAACTAAGAATACAGTAGTTCAGGGCTTCATACAGCCAATAGGCAAGAGAAGTAGTTGTGGACAGAGGGGTGGAGAAGAAAATAGAGCAGAAAATTAAGTTAGGTACTGTAAGCAGAAATGGGGAGTGTGGAAAGCAGGACAGAAGAGCAGCAGATACAAGGGGAGGCTGGGGGGGGTGCAAGGAGCAGCTCAAGTAAGCCTTGTCGATGTATAGGTTAAGATGGGGGCATGGGTCAGGCAGTAAGAGGGTAGTAATCAAGTGATGGGGATGGAAGGTCTAGGGAGGGGATAAGCTCCACAGAGAAATAAGAGGGCACATGTCCTTGGAGTAATTTTGTAAGTGCAGAAAGTGAGCCAGGGTCAGACAAAGTGGGTAGAGGCGAAAATTAGGGACTGCAATTGCACTTAGTGTTATATGTCAGCAGGTGAGTCCTCGGGTTGGTTTTACATAGATACATAGACAGTGTCGGCAGATAAGGGCCTATGGCCCACCTAGTCTGCCCATTTGAGCTTGTAAGTTCAGTTTGTTTTCCTAGAAGTCTATTTCCCCTTACCCCTGACCTCTAGAATTCCTTTATGTCTATCCCATGCATTTTAAACTGTGAAGTTCAGTTTTGGGGCCCCCCTGAAAGTCCTTCCCCTGTGGAGATGGTCAGCTATCGCCCCTTAAAGGTTGTTGACCCAGAGGGACTATTAGCATTAGCTGACCTATCTAGGGTTGATGCAGCATGTGTGACTGGAACTGGAGAGGCAGTGGCCACCTATAATAGGGTGGTTACTGAAGCTCTAGATGCCATCATACCAGTCTGTATACAACCCAGATCCTCTCACTTGAGATCCCCTTGGTTTGATGGGGATCTCAAGGCGATGAAGATCAGGGGTCGGAAGTTGGAGTGCTGCTGGCGGAAGACCCAGCTGGAGGCCAACAGGCTAGCCCTATGTTCTCACTATGTTGAGCACCAGGGGGCAATTTCCTGTAAGAAGGCAGCATTTCTGTCCAGGGAAATTGCTGCAGGGAGAAACAGACCTCAGCTGTTTTGGACCGCAGACAGGCTTTTACATCCTGCCTGTCTCCAGCTGAAAAAAGCTTTTTCAACCACTTTATGTGAAGAGTTTGCTCTGGTTTTCTCTGACAGAGTGTCGATCACCCAGTTAGGGATTCCGCCAGGGAGGCTTGTGCCTCGCAGTGGTCAGGTTGGGAGTTTCAAAGACACTCAGTCTGTCTGGGAGGCGTTTAGGCCAGTGGAGGTGTCTGAAGTGACTAAGGTGATCTTGGAACTGAAGCACACCTTTTGTGAACTGGACCCAGCACCAACGCATTTCTTAATGGGATGTGCTGATGCCATTGGCCTGGTGTTCACCAGGATTGCCAGGTGCTTGATGGTGGAGAGGGTCTTCCCAGTTGCTCTGAAAGAAGCACTGGTGAATCCCCACCTAAAGAACTCATCCCTTGACCCAGACATCCTGGCAAATTACCATCCAATCTCCAACCTACCATTTTTGAGCAAGGTTGTTGAGAAACTGGTGGCACATCAGCTTGAGGATCGCCTGGTGTCCTTGGATATCTGTGAGCCTTTTCAGTCAGGTTTTCGGGCTAGACACAGCACTGAAACTGCTCTAGTGAGACTGCATAATGATCTGCTTAGGGCTAGAGACAGAGGAGACAGGTCAGTTCTTGTGCTCCTTGATCTCTCCTCAGCTTTCAACACTGTGGATTATGCTGTACTTCTTGATTGACTCTGTGGGTTTTGTGGACTCGCCAGCACCGTCATCAAATGGTTTGAGTCCTATCTCTCTGACAGTGTGCAGCAGGTGGTGACAGGGAATTTTTCCTCTTTCCCAATGCCTCTGTCTTGTGGAGTACCTCAGGGTTCAATCTTGTCGCCAATGTTGTTCACAGTGTACATGCTGCCCCTAGGCGAGATCATCCGACAATACAGTGTGGAGTTTCACTGCTATGCAGATGACACCCAACTGTATTTATCTTTTGCACCCGGAACATCGGGAGCAGCTGACATGCTTAACAGCTGTCTGGCTAAAATCAATGACTGGATGGCTTTCATCTGGCTGAGACTCAACCCGGCTAAGACGGAGGTGCTGGGGATCGAACCTGGTCGTGGGCATGATGGGTTGCCACTGGGGGCTGACTCTGAACTTGTTCTGGGATCTACTCCATTGGTGGTCTCTCTGAGGGTGCATAATCTGGGTGTGATCCTTCATTGTAGATTGACCTTTGAGGATCAGGTGTCAGCTGTAGTCAGCAGTGGTTTTTACCACTTGCAGAACATGCCCGGATTAAGCCCCTCATTCCGCCTGAGGACTTGCTGCCACTAGTACATGCCTTTGTGACTTCAAGGCTCTACAACTGTAATGCTCTGTACTTCAGGGTCATGATAGGGACCCTCCTCATGCTGCAGCTAGTGCAGAATGCAGCAGCCTGGTTACTGATGGGTTTTTTGAGGTCCAGTCATATGGCCCCAGTTCCGCTTGCTCTGCACTGGCTGCCAGTCAGGTGGAAGGTACTTTTCAAGGTGGGTCTTCTCACCTTTAAGGTCCTATATGGGCTGGGTCCTGGTTATCTGTCTGAGCTTCTGACACTGGTGTCCTCTGCTCACACCCTCCACTTCTCTTCAAGGGGCTTCCTGGATGTTCCCAGGGTTTGGCTCAAGACCTCGGGAGACCGTGCTTTTAGTGTCTTGGGGCCAACCCTGTGGAACTTGCTTCCATCTGCTGTCCGGGGAGCTCCCTCAAGTGAGGTGTTTAAGGGGAGGCTAAAGGCTCACCTCTTCAGCCTGGCCTTTGATTGCTGATACCATCCCTAGCTTTGGCCAGTCCCTGAAGATTGACTTCTGGAAACCTTAGTTTTACTGAATTCTAATTTTGCTACATTTTTTAAGGTTTTATTGTGCTTTATAAAATGGGTAAAAGAAATCCTTCACCCTGACTGGTCAAAAGGCGTGTCCTTACCTGTCAACAAACTGAAAGGTGGCACTACTTTCCTAATACCTTATCCTCTGTAGGTGAAAGGGGCAGCAATACCATTGAGCAACTGATATCTTCCATCAGTCCCTCTGCAACCAGAACTGATCTCCCATCACAAACATGGCTGCTACCTTTACACTGTAACAACCTTCAACTGGGCCCTAAAAATAATACTACCTTAAATAAAAAATTAAACAAATTAATTAAACGTTGTTTCCCTGATCATCACACTCTTCTTACACACGTAAACAAATTCTAAACATTAAGTATTGTTTATAGTTTTCATTACAACTGTTTCTTTACTAACAGTGAAAAATCCCCCTTCTGTCTTTACCTGCTCATCAGGGAAATCTCTTGTGCTTGCCTTGACAGTGAGATAATTGAGTCACTGGCTCTAAAACAAGCCTTTGTTGTCTGTGTGTACAGTATGTGGGGGGGGGGGGAGTAACATTCTACCAGTGGAACTGAGCAGAATTTTGCATCCCTGTATTCCATGGTAAACATTCCATGATAAACATTCTGTGTCTTGAATGGGAAAAAATAGAAAGAAAAAACAGGATGAAGAAAGTAGGCAATACAGTAATACTTTATAAACAAAAAGAAAGGTGGGGAAACACAGTTGGACAGGCAGACCAAAACTGCTCAAATAATACATTACTGTCCCTCCAACTCACTGGTTTAGCATTTTTCAGTGAGTTGCTGTTCAATCAATTTTACCACTCCTCCACCCATGTC